>CM040238.1:52162976-52750520 GCA_022545495.1 Chrysanthemum lavandulifolium | reverse complement strand
AGCAACTTTTCATCTTTACTCAAATCTCGAGCAATAATGACAGGCAATTTATCATCACCTTCAAGAAATGCATACTCAAGATGAGGTGGTAAGTCCTTAAGTTCGACTTGAAATTCTTGAGTTTTCTCAACCGACTTAACTTCCTTGTTATGAAGCTCGGCGGGAGGAATGGAGGAGAAGTGTCACGATTTAACAACTTCTCAAGAATAAGAATATCTCCTCCTGATTAATCTCATGGTGATTAATCTCTTACGGAATTGCATCACTAGTGTGAGGGGTTGATGAGTGATCATCTTTAAGCAATTTCTCAATGAGAAGTATGTCCCCTCGATGTCAATTGGGCGTGATCAATTTCCCATGGAGCAGAATCACTAGCCAAGTATGCTTCAATCTCTTCCAAGATGAAGTCGCTCCCCTCAAGCGGAGTGAGAGAAGGAGTAGAATTGGCTATGATAGGTTGAGAAGATGTGGTGGGATCCCCACTCACGCAATTATGAGAATAACCAAGAACTTCTTGAGAGTACTCTTGGAAGCAACATCAATGATATCTATTCGGTTATGGACTCGGAATCATAGTTTGCGGAGTACCTCAAAGTTTGATCAAGGTTAAAGGTGACGACTTCATTACCAACACGTAATGTGATTTCTTGCTCAAATACATCAATGAGAGCACGGCCCGTTCTCGTGAATCCTCTTCCGACAATGAGAGGAACCCGTTGATCGATGTCGAAATCAACAACTACAAAGTCGGTGGAAAATGGAACTTTCCTACTTTCACAAATCGTCCTCGGCAATTCCAAGAGGACGGGATATTGTACGATCTGCAAGCTCGAGAGTCATGCATGTAGGAGTAAGGTCCTAAGAGAAAGTTTCTTCCATCTTGAATGAGGCATCGGGTTTATGCTTGCACCAAGATCGGCTAAGGCAAAGCATTCACCATTCTGAAATACACAAGGTAAGAGAAATTTTCCGGGATCTCCAAGCTTTTCGGAAGCTTCTTCAAGATAACTCTGCAGAGCGCTGCGTTCGAGGAGTTTTAGCCATTTCAAACAGCTTTTTCCTTGTTGCTTAACATGTGTTTGAGAGTTGATGCAAACTTGGGCATCGGCATGATAGCATCCGCAGCTTATGTCAAAATGTAGTTCTTGGAAAATTTGAAAAATTTGTCCATTTGATGGTAGCTTTTAGCGAGCTTTGCTCATTCAAACGTGATGGGTAAGGAATAGAAGATTTAGATTTGGGGTTTTCAGCGGAGCTACAGGAGGTTCAAAAACAACTCGTGTTTGGATTTGGGTTTCGGACAACCCGAGGATGGACATCGTTGGTACCTCTGTTATTAGTAGGAAGTTCCTTGTCCTTTGTAGCCTCGGGTTCACTTTCCACTACCTTGGGATAGAAGAAGAAGAGGTAGTAGGAATAGCGGGTCCATTGTATGAAACACCACTTGGTTGTGATCGCCTTTGCATCTTCCCTCGGGTTACCGATCGTGTTGCTCGGAAGTTTTCCCGAGCCCGAGGGTTGATCATTTAAAGACTTCTTGAGATCGTGATCCGACCGACCAACAACCTGTTCATTTCATCTTGGGATTTCATGAATTACTTCAATAACTCATCGATGATGGTACCGGAGCGGTGGAGGGAAAATTTGAGGTCGTATGTTTTGATTATGACCTTGTTGTTGAAAATTCCTTGATTAGGATTCACATTTCCACAATTGATTCCTCGATTGAAATTGTTGTGATTAAGGTTTCCTTGATGTTGGAAACCTTGATTGGGTCCGAATAGAAATTACCTTGGTTTTGATAACCTTGGTTCATTCTAGGTTGGTTACGATTCGGTTAGGATTCTCGTTAAAACCGGGTGGTGCACGATAAGTATTAGCTCGGTAGTTTGGTTCATTTTGAGGACGGTATTGATTACCTCCTTGATTTGAAGTACCGCTATAGCATTAGCTTTAAACGGACTACCATTGGTGGCGATCAGGTTGTAGTATGCATGAGGACCACCACAAGTAACACAAACTTCGACTTTCTTTACTTCACCATGTAATGGTGTCGTGTGAAAGTGACTTTCTTTTGGTTAGCAAGAACCAAAGCTCGAACAATATCCGTGAGTTTGTCAATCTTAGCATCGGTGCTAGATGTACTCACGGAGATGAAGTAGAAGGTCCAAGATTAGGCGAGGCGATATGTCTTCGTGCGGAAAGGACGGACCTGGGACTTGTTTTCAATGATTTGCAAGGCTTCTTTTGTGGTCTTTCTCAGGAAATTACCTCCCGCGGAGGCATTTAAAGAGTCTTGGTTAGTCTGGTTCAGACCATTGTAGAAAGTATCCATTTGCATTAACTCGGTAAAACCATGATGCGGACACTTACGGAGAAATTCTTTGTAACGATCCCACGCTTCCCCGAATGATTCATCAAATCTTTAAGAGAATTTCATTATCTCATTCTTAAGACTTGTAGTTCGGGATGGAGGATAGAATTCGTTAACAAACTTTGAGACTAGATCTTCCCATGTCTCAATGGAGCGAGGGGTTGTTTCTCGAAGCCAATTCCGGGCTTGTCCTCTAGAGAAAATGGGAGCAGAAGAAGCTTAATTGCTTCATGTGGGACATTCTTGTATTTGATGGTAGATGCAATCTTGTTAAACCATCGAATATGTGCATGAGGATCATCCGCTCAAAACCATAGAATTGGCTTTGGGTTGCAGTTAAGCAACCCGGTTTTGAGCTCAAAAGTATCGCCCACGATGGTCGGGACAACAATAACATCTCCGTAACCCTCGATGGGTGCTTGGAAGCTCATTCATCGGCTTGTCTTCCGCAATTCTGAGGGGGTGGTGGTGGTAGGCGTTCCTCGATCCACGATGAAGGAGCGTAACGTCCTCGTCTCACGAGGAATATTTGCAAGCTCGTAAAGTGGACTTGTAGAACTGGAAGAGCGAGTGCGCATGCACTAAGTATAAAATCGGTTTTCAAAACAAATGCGAGGCAAAGCGACAAGTGAACTTAACCAATAATCACAAATGAAATGGCTTCTTTGAAAAAGGTACACCAAATCACAAGGACACAAAGGCAAGTTTTAAATCATTGTTCGGGAACTTATTATGGTCACACCCCGGTTAGTAGGTGTCTTGCCTTGATTTGCGGTGGTTGATTTTTATGTATATATTAAGTACCACCGAAAAGGCGTGGGTATAGATTTGTCTTGATGGTTTAAAACTTTTGGACAATATTTTGGTATCGTCTCGTTTAACCAAATCGTATTTCTTTAAGAATCACCTTAAAAGAAACACAAGCTAGAAAACGTTACGATTGTTTTGTTGTTTTATATTTTGTTTGGTGTTGTTAACACTTTAGGAAAAGTGTTAATGAACTTTTGATTTAGCTATAACTTTACAAAAAACTGCTACAAGCGATAGTATATGTGCAAGTCGGGTCCGAAATCGCTTAAAACACGCTTCTGACCTCCCGTGGTGCGCCAAAATTTGATTGGTGCTAAACCGTCAAGTTATCTCACACAAGCTAGCCACTTGTGAATGGCTAACCGTAAGAAACTTAAAACAGTTCAAACACTAATGCAATTAAGATCAGAGGAATATAGTGGATTCCTGGGTCGTTAAGTCCCACGGAGGATGAATGGTGTTTAACACAATCAGATGTCGAATAATCACTAAGGATAGTGATCAGTAAGGATTTTGAGTTATTTATACCTAAAGAAAAGTCTTGTAAATTACAGGGGCTTAAATGTAAATTAAAGAAAATTAAAAAGATAAATTCTATTAAATAAATGCTATCACTATTTGTAAAATCTAATGTTTTTGATTTTTCTTTTATAAAACTTAAATTAAAAACTATGTGACGTACACAAGAAAATGTGAAACTGAAGCAATATTAATCCTAAAAATATGAAAATGATATTTTTACAAACCTAATGATAAAATAAAATTTTAAGAAAAAGAAAATTATTTTTATAACTATTAAATTAATTATTATTAATTAAAAACTATTTTTAACTATTTAATAATACCCTAAAATACAAGAAAATATGAAATAAAGCTAGAAAAATAAAATTATGACTTGGAAAAATCTAAAATAACTAAAGAGAATTTTCAAAACTATTTTTATATTTTTCGATTATTTTCTATTTTTATGAATTAAAAACTACTTAAAACTAATTAAATTGCTAAAATTACAAATTAAACTATGAAAATCTGGAAAAATAATTTTTTACTTTTATATTTATCTTAACCTAAGAAAATTGAAAACTTATTTTTTGAACTTTTTCGATTTAATTGTATTAAAAGCTAATTAAAAATGCTTAAAAAGCTGCTTTTAAATTAAGAAAAATAGCAACCCGACCTAGAAAATGTGAAAAATTCAAAAAGTATAAAATAATATCTGAATCTAAGAAAATATAAAATCGGTGGCTTGTGTGTAAGAAAATGGGATCAGAATGGAAACGCTTATAAATAAGCACTTGGCTTAAGCCAATGTTACCAAATAAGCATCAAACTGTCACAGAAGCTCTAATATGCTAAAAGTACTCTAAAACAACAAATTACAACAAGCTATACCTCTGAATTACTCACTACCATGATTTGATGATTTGAGAATAAGTGATGAAAACAGTTTGAGGCTATGACTTTGCAGCCTAGTAATAAGCTACTAAATAAGCTGGAAATCAAAAACAATAAATTGGAACCTACACTAGACCTGACCAAGAGCTTATGAACCAAATATGAGCCTTGGACAAGCTCAACTGAGCTTGTTGCAAGACTCCAATGACTGTGCACACTCGCTAATCTTGAGTGTGTACAGGCACTTAAGCCCATATTGACAAGCATTTTGGAACTTATAAAAATTGACAAAATTCTATAAAATGACAATAAGAAAATAGACCAACGAAGTTTTAAAACCCCAAGGTTCACTTGATAAGACCGAAATGAAGCAATCAAAATCAACTCGGTTTGGCTCAAAATGGCTTTTCACTTTTGACTTTTAAAGCGCTTTGAAAAGTTGACCAATTTGAACTTTGAATCCAATTTGTGGAATGAACTTGATGTATTATGATGAAATGGAGCTTACGCAAACTATATCTATGAAATTTAAACACAAAACAAGATTTTGATTTTCTAAAATCTCAACAGTTTAGTACTTAAGGCAGTTTAAGGATGATGTTTGACTTTGAGAGTTTGCAGCACACTTTTATAGCGAGACATGAGTATAATGGATCTACACAAGCATAAACCAACGAGTTCTAACTCTTGAACAAACCTCTATTACAGTTTAACTAACTAATCCAAACACCCTTTTATGACTAATTTGAAAGATTAACTGAGCTAAACATCGAACCAACTTGTTTTACTTATCAAACTTACTCTAATTACCCTAATTAACACTAAATGAGCAGTAAGAACCAATATTAACCACAAATACAGATTTTTGCAATGAGACTTGAAAAATTGACTTACTTTTGGTCCTTAGCCACAATGGCTTGAAATCAGTGAACCAATGAGCCACTAGCCTATTTCTACCAACCCAATAACTCTGAATCAACCCAATTCCAGTACTGCTTCAACCCAGATCCAATTCCATTTCCATTTTGGCCCCAGTTTGACTTTCTTTGACCAAAATCCAACTTTGCTTGAAACTTAAATGTGAGCTTACAAAAAGCTATAATGAGCTTATGTAAGCTTGTTTAAACTGAGAAATAAGCTATTTGAAGCTTGGGAATGAGAGTTTGAAATGGAAATTTGCAACAGTAAGCATAAAATATGAATAGTGAATAAAAACTTGAATTGATACTTGAATATGGATTATATTGATGAATTAACTTAAGTTGAGTACATGGAAACAGAAAATTAAAGCTTTTAGATTAAACTAAGACATTGAAATTGAAAACGATATACATTGAAACTAAAAACTAACTAACTCCTTTCTTCTCTTGCCTCTCTTCCTCTTTTATGCACCAAAAAGCTTCCACGTGTCCTTCTGAGCAAATCCCACTAATAATCTTGGCCAATGGATGAGTTTTGAGTAATCTAGGCCGTCCACATTTTTTGGCGGGAAAAACTGGTTTGACCTGTAGGCTCTGATTTTTGCAACTAGGGGGGGGGTGGCATTTATTGTGGTGGGAAAGGTGGGTAGAGGTGATGATGAGGGGGGGAAAGGTGAGTTGATGGGAGAGTGAGTTGCAGTCAAGTGGTGGGGGAGATAAACAGGGAAAGGAGGGAAGGGATAAGGTTTGACTTTGGTTGACCAGGGGTCCAAAAAGGGAAATGACAGGGGGTCAAAAGGTATAAGTGGCAGGGGTCCAATTCTATTTTGACAAGGTTTGGTTTGTATTAATGACAAGGACTTGTTTGCAATTCTGAAATCTTGAAGGACCATTTCTGCCAATTTCACAAAGTTGTCACAAGGACCAAAACTGACAAGTTCCAATAGTACAAGGACCGCTTTGACATTTTCAAATTTCGAGGACCAAACTTGACATTTTGAAAGTTTAGGGACCTAAATTGTAATTTTGCAATTTTAAATCTCAAGGACCAATTTTACAACTTAAGAATCCTAGGGACTTAAAATGATATTTTTCTTTATTTAGATTTACCAGGGACTGCTTTTGACAACTTTTGAAACTTGGGGACTAAAGCGCCAATTATGCAAACTTGATCGTTTTCACCGATTTTGATATTTTGCATTTAAAACACATAAAACACTTATTTGTGATATTTTATCATTTTGATGTATTTACGAGTGTTTTCGGATGTTTTGCAGTTTAAATGGTACAAAATGATGAGTATTTAGACACTCATCACATCTTGTGATAAATCTTTTGATATTTCTCCGCCCGCGTCTCTTTAGCTCTAATGCTCGTAATTTACACGAAAGTGAAAAACAATGAAAACAAGCGTAAATCCATATAAATGATATAAATTACAAGCATTATCGGAAATTAACACATAATATTCGGGACTATTTGATTTTATCAAATATCCCCCACTGAACTCTACTTGCCCTCAAGTAAACCCGATTAGAAAGATTCCTAAAAAGATATCTCCCATAACCTGGAAAATATAAGTTTAAAAATCCCTTATGCTAGAATAAAACAAAGCCGAACACCTCACGAAAGGGGAACAAAACACTCAAATTTCTCAACTATTCTAAGTGTCAATTTCGGGGTGATCACTCAATCGCACAGTCATAGCATGTATTCTATCATAAGCTTGGCGGTTACACAAATCTTCACCACTAGAGTTAAGGGCTAAACAATTCTCGAAGGCAATATGGGTAGACACGACAAAGGTTAAGGGGTGACTCGTCATTACTAACATGTCATAGCGAAGTGGACAAAATCAATGATACATGACCAAATCCATGGCCAAGACACCAAAGATTTCTCGTTGCATCACCTAGACACGCTTCATGACTAAAGGGTAGGATAAGACATGGGATGTATAAATGGTGTAAAATAAAAAACAAACAGGTAGTCTAAATCTATAACAAAGTCATCACCACTTACCGTCCGCCCAAAGTTCAAGCTTTGAAGTCAAGAAACCGGATCATGAAATATAAGGTAGATGTGTCATTAGAGGACGTCGTGATGGGCACACTACCTTTTCTCCAATTGTTAGCAAAATTACCAACTCTAATCTTCAAATGTGACCGAGGTGGCCTCCTCGATACTAAATCTATAAAGCTCATAACATAGTGCTTATAACTTTGCACTTTACAATATAACAACTACAAAGTTGTTTTTTTTTCGAATCACTTTTTTTTTTGAATCAACATAACAATAATAACTAAACATAATATCCCCCCACTTGAGATGCACAATGGGAATTCGGGGGGTCTTCAATGATCTTCAAGAATGTTGTCGATGAAAGCGTGATTTCCGAACCTTTCCACTTGAACCTTGAACTTAGGCGAATGATGACTTCCCAATCACAAATAAAGACTACAGGGTAGGCTAAGGTGTATCGAAACAATATATCGGTTTAACAAAATGAAAGGAATGGCTCAGATGGGTGTATCTAGGGGTATCTTGCACTAAAGGTGAGTGCAACAAAAGGGTTTCACATGGGGGTCGAGAAGTCGATGTGACTAATCGATAGACACACAATGGTAGGCTATTTGGGTGATAATCCTATAATATTGCCTTCTAAAACTGAAAAGTCCAAATACATCGAGCTAACTCTACATACCTCGTCTATGGTCTCGAAATGATGCAAAGGCCAAGTTCTAAAGTTTACAAGCTACCGGCACACTCATAATTTGGTGGATTTGGGGTAAAATATAGAAAACAGATAAGGCTAATCTCACCATAATATATCAAGGGTTGTATGTGCTCGGCTAAGGTCTACTCTAGTTAGGTTAAGAAAAACATGTCAAAATTTTAAAAATGGCATAATTTTTCAAAATAAACTAGAAAAACGAGGGCAAAATAATGTTCAAGAGATAATTCTACTCCGTCCCCCACTTGAATTGTAAAAGTCCCTTTTGTACTAAGCATTAAATAAAGGTGAAGAGAAAGTAGAATTAGAGCGAGAACTTCCCGAAATTTGCTCCATAAAGAAAGAAGGCCCACGAAAAGAGACGTGCCTTCGTATAAGCATCATGAACAAAATTCACCCCACGAAATCACTCTACCGACAAGCATAATTCTAAAAAGAAAAAAATGAAAATTGAAAATGAAAAACAAACCTAACTCACTTTCGTAGGAATCACGGTTGCATTTAGCATATGCAACAAGCCTTTTAAACCACTTGGTGTCCCAGTGGACGAGTGAAGTCTTGTGAGGGTTTGAGAAACACACCCACAAAGTTCATTTAAAATACTAATACAAGGTTGTTGTGTTTTAAAATGAAAGAATTAAAGCAGATGAAGGTTACGTCGTAACTCTTTTGAGGAGTTCGCCGTAGCTATCAAAAACGACATAAGTCGTAAGCGGTGGTTACGGCGTAACCACGAGATGGTATCACGCCATAATGATTAATCGTCAAGAATTACTGCGCAAAAGGTTGGTTACAACGTAATCACTCGATGAGTTACGCCATAACTCACGGTCGGATCGATAACAATGACAACAATTTACTTCCTCGTTTTACGCAAAATGGTTAGAAAACACAAAACCCTCGAAATGGAAATAAAATAAGAAAGGGATAATTGGGTTGTCTCCGAAAGAGCACTTTTCTTTATTTACGAGTCTTTAAGTTAGATTCAGTGCTGCGGGGCTTCTATGGGGGCCTTTGGACTTTCCCGACTTCCTCCATGTCTTTCATTAAGTTACGCCTAACCCAACCGACATTCGTGGCAGTGCGGAAATATTCTTTGGTTTCAATCTTCTGAATCTTGCAGAATTTTTCTTCAGGTCCCAAATGGTATCGTGTAAACTCATATTTTTCGGTTATAATTGGTGGTGGTCTCTTAAACGGGATGCCAAGAAGCTTGCATATTCTATTCTCGTGTACTTCATCATATGGGTCAATGAAACCGTCTTCGCCTTGTAACTCGAGGTAATCGAAATCATCATCGTCGGAATCGGTATTTTTAAGTTGGTCCTCGTTAGGTGAATTTTCTACGAGTATTTGCTTGCATTCTTCTTTTTCTATCGTAGACGGGTCCTTGGTGTCATCTTCATTAGGAATTTCATTGTTAGGTTGATCTTTGCTCATACATCCATTCCAGATTTTCTCTTTAGTTAACGCGCCAATTTTTCCGTATTTGATTCTGACCCAATCGTCGAATCCGAGATCATCTGGCCAAGGCAATTACATTCTTCGTAATCATTAATTGAAGTCCATAGGAACTCGTCTTCCCACTCTCTTAATGCTTCTTCCCGTCACATTCATACTCAAAGGGTTGCGGGAAGCCCAAACGTTTCCGTCGGTGGTCTTAATTTGTTCACACCAATGATTTTGAGTTCCTTTGTCATTGTCATTTTCAAAGGAATATCATCGAGGGCTTAATGGTTTTCCTCGAAGAATATGTTTATCATATTTGAGTTCAGTTTCTAAACAAAACCGAATTAATTATTAGTCCCCGAATCTTCTTGAATACCAATCTCTGAATGAAAGATCTCCAAAATCAACGTCATGCCTCCCAGATTCATGTGGGCATATCCAAACTTCGTTCTTCACATTACCTCGTATATTGCAATATTCACGAAAAGGGTTGCATGTTGGCCAAGCGTGAGTAATCTCATATTCCGTGACTAGTAAGGGTTTGCAGTAATGCTTGATAGGTGGTCCTTCCACTTCATTAATCGAGAATTTGGCTAACCTTTCTTCGTCGTTAAGTGTAGTCCACATGTATCTGTCATCATTTACCCTCTCTTTATCAACTCCTCCATCGTAGGTTTTCCGAGGATCACACGAGGCCCATAAGTAGTAGCATTCCCCATCGTCAATTGCAATAGCCTTACACCAATAACTTCTCCTTTTAGAGTTGTAGACCTTGGTACCCGTGTCTTTGCTAGAATTCTGGTTACGCCGTAACTCTGAGATGTGATTACGGCGTAACTCACTTTCGTCATCCGTATTAGACTCATTAGAGGACTTGTCATTGTCAGAAAATACAGCCTTACATATAGTAGATTTGTTCTTTTGTTCCTCTTTTCTTCTTTGTACCTCGTCGCCAAGCTTTCCAATTAAAGTTTCCAAGTTTTTTTAGTGATATCTCATGGGAAGAAAGGCTCTTGTTTGTATTATCTTGGAAATTTTTCAGCCATTCCTCTTGCTCCTTTTGCCTTTTGGTAGTATCCACAAGGTACTTGTTAATAATTTCCTCCAGGTTAGCTCTTCTTTCATTACGCTCATAATACGGTGGGGGTCCTCCACGATACCCATTACTATTATCCCCGTAGAAAGGCCTATTCTCTCCATATTTAGCTTCCTCGATCGTATCTTCCTTGTCAATTTTAGGGCAATTCTTAGTCGGATGTCCCCACCACGCTTTGCACCGACTTGGATGGCATGTACAGTTTCTCTGATTTTTAGCATATCTCGACCGAGATTTTCAATTTTACTAGTGATTGCTGCAATTCCGTCAAAATTTCCGCCTTGGCTCCTTTTACTTCCTCCGTCGTGCCATTTTTGAGAGTGATCAGCCATTTTTTGAATGACTTCAATAGCAATAGTAGGAGTCATGTTTGGGATAGGTCCTTGATAGTCCAGCATTTGTCTTGTAGTTACGTTAATTCCTTTGTAGAAAATGTTGACCTTTTGCTGGTTGTTCAGATCATGTGTAGGACACTTGTAAAGGAGATCGGTGTATCTATCCCAGGCTTGATACAACGTTTCGTCGTCTTATTGTTTAAAATTATGGATCTCCAAAAGCTGGTTAGAAATCTTCGATGACGGACAATATCTCTGAATAAAGTGCTTCTTACGTAGAGCCCAAGTATTAATTGTCCCACGGCAATCTTTCGATCCATCTTCCGCGGCTCGATGAGAGTCATTGGGAATACCCTTAGCATAACAGCATCATGAGACACGCCTGGAATGTTGAAAAGGCTAGCGATGTATAGGACATTTTCAACGTGCTCAAATGCATCTTCGTCCCTGTTTCCTAAAAAAGGGTTAGCACGAAGCTCCCTCACAAATTGGTCTTTGATTTCGAAACGGACATCTGCTCCAATTGCCGGTCTTACGAGACCCGACCCTTGTTCCGCTCTTGTCAACGCCAAATATTCCTCAAGAGTGAGGTCATCGATGTTAACAACTTCCATGGTACCTGAAAACTTGAATAATGATCGTGAGAATAGTAGAAAAGTTTAAAACGAAATGAAAGACTTAATATTAATCCTAATATAACTCCCAGTGAGCGCCAAAAACTTGATGTAGGTTTCTTGACGGTGTTTTAATATTTATAAAGTCTCGTTATACCTATGGTCTACCCTAGTGCACTAACGGGCAGTGTACCCGGTCGCGTGTAGTGTAGTAATCGGTAAAGCCGAGGTCGTCCCAAGAGCTATGTGTGTTGGATTATTACTAAGTCTAGGTGTCACAGATTAATAATGGTTTCGATAGGGAATTAATTAGTTAAACTACTAAAGCAGTATAAAGCAAATAAAGGCAAGTAAAAGGTAAAGGGTAAATCAATAGATGAGAGTGGTGCTAACCAAGTTAATCCTCCTAGCTAGTTATGTCTACGTCTACTTACTTCCAATTACTTCAGGTGGGGTCAAAGTCGAGAGGACAACATTTGGTCAATTCGCCTAACCTATCAAAGAAAGATGCCACCACGGAGAAGTCATGTTTCCCTCACAAGTCCTGTTGTTCCCGGTCCCTAAGCAAAGTCATTAAGTACCGCTACATGCTAGATCTATAATAGTGAGTGCACAGGCGTTAGAAACTTAAACACTCACCCCTAATTCAATTTCATCCAAGCGGTAGGTGATCGGTTGGTCAAATCGCACAAGTAATGTAAACGCAAACAAAACAATTAAGGAATCATAACTAGGCCGACACGAGAGGTGCTTAGCCACATATATTAATCATACAAACCAATTCAATATTCAAGGTACGAAATACATGAATTGAAAGTAAAGAAAATATAAAATGCTAATGCTTATCGTAGGGGAGTGATTTCTCCCTTGGAGACGACTCCGTATGCTCCTCTAGACCGCCTTGAGCTTTTTCTCACGTTCTCTTGTTGTGTGTGGAATGGGATGATTAGATATCTTTGGAATTAGTGGGGTATTTATAGGCGGATCGGGTTCTGGCGTAACCATAAAAAGAGTTACGCCGTAACCTTCAATTCCTCTGTATTTGCACTAGATCTGCTAGTTCTGGCGTAACCTTATAAGTGGTTACGCCGTAGTCTTCGATAAACTTGGTTACGCGCGCTTGATGAAATAGTTACTGGCGTAAGTATCGGTGCGTGGAACCTCATTTGACCTAATATAGTTACGTCGTAGCCTTTGGGAAGGGTTACGCCGTAACCTTCTGATAAGTTGGTTTTCTGAGTTACGCAATAGTTATGGCGTAATGTGAGAGATGAGTTACGCCGTAACTTCTTTAAAGTAGCATACTATGATAAATCTTTTGATATTTCTCCAGTTCCGCGTCTCTTTAGCTCTAATGCTCGTAATTTACCTGAAAGTGGAAAATAATGGAAAACAAGCGTAAGTCCATATAAATGATATAAATTACAAGCATTATCGGGGGAAATTGACACTTAATATTCAGGACTATTTGATGTTATCACTCTACTAAACTAGGATATAATGCTTATAGAATGGATGTTTACAGATTTTCTGAAAAATTAAGACCTGTACAATTCCAAAAATTTATAAGTAGCACAGAAAACGAGAAAAAGTAGTAAACTATTTCTATTCCTCCTGACGCCGTCGTCGAGTTGTGACCGACAGCCGACAGGTTATCGATGACGGCTGATGCATGATTTTCCGAAAAATTACGGAAAATTTATATCTTTAGAATCTGGAAAAATTTCCTGCAAAACATCCATTATGACTCGATACAAGCATTTGACTCGAACAAACACACATGTATATCTTTTTAATAATCGTAATTCTCATGTTCACGTTCTTTTTGAAAACATGTGTAATCCTCCCTACACTTATCCCTTTTGTAAAATACCTTTATATGTAATTAAGACGAGTTTAAAGACAAAATAAAGCATTTTTACAAATTCAAACATGAGGATAAACAATCAATAAAAGATATATGACACACAAACAAGCAAACAATTAAGCATGGGTTGCCTCCCACGAAGCGCTTTTCTTTATTTATGAGTCTTGTAGCTAGACTCGAAGTCATGCCTCTACATGGTCTCATGCACGCTTATGTGCCCATACATAAGCCATTCCAATGTTTTCTCGCTCTTCTTGTAATCATCTCCAAACTCTAGGCATTTTTTATAGTATCGCTCATTTTTTTTTCATAAGTATGCCTAAGTCCTTGTTGTTTATCTTTCTCACTAAGTATCGGAATGGGAGCCATCCGATTGCATGCCTCAATATCTTTGTGCTTAAACCTAGGATGTGTACAGGGCATTTGATAGACAAAATCTTCAACTCCATCAGAGAATGTGATTAGACCATCAATCATATGCTCATTCAACCTAGTCATTCTCTTAAAGTTTGTTCCAAATATAACTTGAGTAAGGCTTCCATCAATGAATTGTCCTAAATATTCTAGGACCATGAATTCAACCACATACGCAATACTTCCGACAAACACATCCAAGTAAGTGACCGCATCAACAACATTATCCCCTTTATAGGCTAATTCATCTACCTTTATTTTGTTATATAGATTTCTTGAGATTAATTTTAAAGGTAAGAATGAGTGCAAGTTAGCATCAAAACTTTCAAATCCTATTTTACAAGGGAATTTCATGTTAAAGGGGCCATTAGCCTCAATTCTACACCTAGGGTCAAAACATTGGGAGAAGTCTTCTTCCATTTCAAAATTAACTTCATCGATGACCTCCCCGTTATCAAGTGCTTCACCATAGTCAAACTCCTCTTCAGAATCCGAGTCATTGAAGGGACTATTATGTTGCCAATTTATTTCATTATGCCCTAGGTGATTTCCAAAGTGGTGAACGGGTGAAGGGTTTTGTGGGATTGTGTTTTCTTTTTCGGGATTGGGAGGAGGATTGGGGGCGGGTAGTGTGAAGACTCTTCGGCGAAAGATGCGAAACATGGTGAGTGATGGGTTTTACGAACAAACACTACAAGAAAAGTGGCTTTTTAGGACCCCCATAAGCGTCATAAAATGGTACTTTTTAGGACCTTTCATTTAATAGGACCAAGGATGAAAGCGTTTCATGTAAGGCGGTTGTAATAGGTCCAAAGCGTCCTAACCCTTATGAAACCAATTTTATGGTCGTATTATATGTCTATGAACAACACAAATAGCGTCCTAATAAAACCATATTAGGACACTTTTACAATGTTTTAACATGTGATTGCCTACTTTTAATCTTTTGAGACACATAAAACGTCCTTAAAGTATTGTTAGGGCGCTTATGATGTAACATCATAGCTATTTTAGCAACCAAGAAAAGGGTACTAATAACTCAAATAAGATTATGATACCAATTTTATGGTCGCATTTTAGGTCTATAAACAACACAAACAACGTCCTAATAAAAACATATTAGGACACTTTTCCAATGTTCTAACATGTGGTAACCTACTTTTAATCTTTTGATACACATACAAGCGTCCTTTGGTGTTAATTCTTAGGACGGTTATCATATACCATTATAGTTACTTTAACACCAAAAAAAGGGTCCTAATATCCCAAATACGATTATCAAACCAAATTTATGGTCGCATAATATGTCTATGAACAACCAAATAATGTCCTAATAACAACATATTAGGACACTTTTACAATGTTGTAAAACGTTGTTACCTAATTTTAATCTTTTGATACACATACAAGCGTACTTAAAAGATAATTGTTAGGACGCTTATCATATAACATTATAGCTATTTTAGCACCAAGAAAAGGGTTCTAATATCTCAAAGAAGATTATGAAACCAATTTTTTGGTCGTATAAAATGTCTATTAACAACCTAAATAACGTCCTAATAAAAACATATTAGGACACTTTTACAATGTTAAGTTAATTGTTAGGACGGTTAATAATTTTAATAGGACAATTTCAAAGTCCGGACAAGTCATATGATAGGACGCTATTTTCACCATGCACACTCTATTATTACGATATGAATAAAACATCAACTAAATATTAAATGAATAAAACGAAATTGTATTTCAAATTAGCAATTGTCATAACAAAATCACTAAACATAAATAAGGTAGATGAATCTAACATAAAGTCATTAACATTAAACAATACATTAACGCAACAAGAAGCTTAGTCCGTGGTCATCATGCATCATCTCTCCCAATCCTCACGGACCACCTACAAATAAACACCCATGTATAAGCATTAAGCTCCATGTTAGTAAAATTCGGTATCACAAGATTAACAAAGACATACCGAGATAAAGGGACAAGGCCATGCTATGGTTGCACCAACACGGTCTTCATTGTGGCAAATAACCCATAGGGTCTCACCAACACTTCATCTCTTTTTGTTGGTACTTGAGCGTTTACCTCACACCATCCTCGTCCAATCTACATACCACAACTATATCATTTGGGTTCAAGCTCCTCACCCATCCTTTTGCTACTGAGTCTCGGTTGAGTTTAGAATGCTTTTAAGGACAACTTCATCCCGACCTAGATTTTAGTTTTCAACAAACATTTATCAATTTATAGTCAAGACACATGTATTAGGTTAAGCAGGATGTATCTGCGGTATGGAGGTGGGGTATACAAAGGAGGTCAAAATTGATCGGTGTAATACTACAAGTGTGGAGGTGGTGTATACTAAATAAGTTACAAATAAGCTATAATAAGCTAAATAATTTGTAACTACATGAGTTGTAACTAGATTAAGCTAAAACTACCGGATAAGCTAAAGGAATAAGCTATAGACCGAATAATCACTTGATCAAATATCACAGCCAAACAGCCAAAACCAACAACCTTGCACCCTTGTGGGTCCCACTTGGTTTGACAGGATCCAAAGTGAGACTTGATATGAAAAGGTGACTTATTGAGGTTTCTAAAAGCTAGGACTAAAGGTTTGGGTCCCACAGATAAGCACTTGATGAGGCTTGAACTTGGGTAGTCAACACCGATCACTCGATGTATGGGTGGAATGGACAAACAAAAGCTATCTGCAGACCTATCTAATAAGCTCAAAAGTTTGAAATAAGCCACGAAATTTATAGATGAGCTTATTGGCTTTCAAAAAACCAATAAGCTCACCGTGTGGCCCACTAATGAAGAAGCTAAGGCACATGGAAAGTTGGGGTTTTGGTGATGCCACAGTGCGAGGGCAATGGTTATCCCTGCAGCCACTTTGAACTATCACCTAAGCCGGAGAAAAATCATAAAAATAAGCTAACTGTGGGATTCAAAAGCTTAGATGGGAATTTCAACATGTAAAAATCTCAAGACTTGAATCTCAACACAAAATTCACAAAATTCTCCCAGATCGAGTTTACACTAACATACCATTTTGACTTTTGATTTTGAACTTAAACTTTGACTTTAATGAAACTTGTTTGATCCGTATGCACTAATTATGATTATTTAAGCTATGATAACACTAATTTAAGATACATGAACAAGATTTAGACCAAGTGGGTGAGATTTGATCCTCACATGTCCCAATAATGAATTTGTGAGTGAAGGTAATTTGATTTTGACTTTCTCTAGTTCAAACATTGGTTTTATAGTTTTACTAGTTCTAATATCACCTAGAGGTCATAGTGTGCGAGATAAACAAGTGAAAAGGCAACTACCACAGTTGAAACAACACGAACCAAACACCCTTAATAAGCGAGTTAACAAATTTAAAAGCGAATGAGCAATCTAAATCATAATCTTGATACATAAGCTTGTAGCCTAGGTTCATTAGCTATCAAAGATAAAATAAGCTATAACAACTAGAAAGGAGCGATTTATAATAGAAACATACCCGTAAGCGTGGAGGTTCATTGGTTCTTGATGAGTGTCTAAATACTCATCATTTTGTTCCATTTAAACGCAAAAACATCGAAAACACTCGAAATGCATCAAAATGATAAAAATATCACAAATAAGTGTTTTATGTGTTTTAAATGCAAAATATCAAAATCGGTGAAAACGTATCAAGTTTACATAATTGGCGCTTTAGTCCCCAAGTTTCAAAAGTTGTCAAAAGCAGTCCACGGTAAAAAATAAAGAAAAATATCATTTCAAGTCCCTAGGGATTCATGAGTTGTCAAAATTGGTCCTTGAGATTTAAAATTGCAAATTTACAACTTAAGTCCCTAAACTTTGAAATTTGGCAAAAATGGTCCTTTGAAAATTTGAAAATGTCAAAAATAGTCCTTGTACTATTAAAGCTTGTCAAAAGTGACCCTTGAAACAGTTTTGAGAAAATGGCAGGTTTGGTCCCTCATCTTTCAGAAATTGCAAAGTTAGTCCTTGTTATTTAAACTAAACCATGAACCTTTGAACCATTTTGGACCCCAGCCACTTATACCTTTTTGACCCCCCTGTCATTACCCTTCTTTTGGACCCCTGGTCAAAACTCAGTCAAACCCATAGCCTTTGCCGCCTTGTGTTTCTTCCCACCACTGACCGCTACACCTGCAACACCTCTCCCATCCACCTTTTCCCACCTTATCCCTTCCCCCTCCTCCATAATCATTACACCTACACCTCACCCCCTAGTTGCAAAATCGAGCTCATTTGCTCAAAACAATCTTTCCCGCCAAAAATGATCCAATGGCCAATATGTACTCAAAGCATCAATGGCGATTTTATTGATGGGATTTGATCAGAAGGACACGTGGAAGCTAGTTGGGTATAAAAGCGAGGAAGAGAAGCAAGAAATAGCAGTAGTTAGTTTTTATTTTTCTTTGTATGTCGTTTTTTTTAAGTCATCTTAATCAGTGTTTTAAAATGTAATTTGAAGCTTTAATATATTAAACTCAAGTCACTCTATCATTGTAATTTACTTTTAAGCATCAATATCAAGGTTTTATATAAGTCCATGTTTTCAAGTTCACTTTGCAATCTCAGTTTCAAATTCCTATGCCCAAGCTTCTAGTAGCTTATGTTTAAGCTCAAATAAGTTTGTTTAAGTTGTTTATGGCTTTGAGTAAGCTTACATTTCATTTTCAAGCAAATTTGGTTTATGGTCAACAAAAGTCAAACTGGGTCAAGGTGGAGAAGAAATTGGATATGGGTTGATCACGAGAGATTGGTTTGGGTTGGAATAGCTTCAAGTAGTTTAGTTATGGTTCTAGTTTAGCTTTGAGAAACAAGTTGGACAAGCTGTGAGTGAGTATCTCGGTTTCATTTTCAATCCAGTTTGCTTATTATGCTTGTATCTCGTCTTGTAGTCTAGATTGGTTTTATATCATTAATTAAGTTGTGTTTAGGTTAATTAAACTTAGTTTGATCAATAGCAATAGCTAGTTTAGCGATTGGTTCTATTTTGCTTGCAAATCGGTTATTCTGGTGTGTTTGGTTTTGCTACTTAAACTGTGTTTAACAATTGCTCGATGGTAGAAACCTATTGGTTTATGCTTGTGTAGCTCATATACACTCATATCTGTCTAGATTTTGCTTCCGCAGGCCAAAGTCAAAATCCCATTTAACTGTCTTAGTAGCTTAACTGTTGAGATTTTAAATAATCAAAAGCTTGTTTAGTGTTTAAAATTCATAGACATAGATTGCAGAAGCTTCATTTCATCATTTTACATCAAGATCATTCCACAAATTGGATTCAAAGTTCATAAAAGTCAACAATACAAAACTGTTTTAAAAGTCAAAAGTTGCAAATTCAGTTTTGAGCCCAAATGGAGTGATTTTTCTTGGATTCATTTCGAGCCAAATCAAAAGAAATTGTGGGTTTTAAAACTTCACTTGGTCTATTTTCTTATTATCATTTTGTACATTTTGTGAATTTTTATAAGCTCTTAATTAGCTTGTCAAAATGGGTGTAATTGCCACATGCAACCGACTCAATATTCACCGAGTCTCGCACAGATTTGTCTGAGTTTGTACCAAGCTCATCGAGCTCATCCAGGGCTCATCTCGGTTTAGACATAGCTACCAGGTCTAGTGTAGGTTCCATTCTCTGTTTTTCAGTTCTAGCTTACTGTGCAGCTTATCCTTGGGTTCCAAAGTAGGTAGCCAAAATCTGTTTTTAGTATTTAGCTCAAAACCTCAAATCTGTTAAGCTTGCAATATAGAGGTTAAGGCTTGTTGTTTTAAGTTGCATTTGGGTACTTATAGCATATTATAGCTTCTGTTACAGTTTGGTGGTCTTTGCTTCTCACTTGCTTATTTAAAGTGCTTATTTATAAGCACTTACAATAGCAGTCTCCTATTCTTGCACATAACCACCTATTTTTCTATTTTTTCCTAGATTCCATATATTATTTTAGACTTATCTTGAATTTTTTAGATTTTTCTAGGTTAGTTTGCTATTTTTCTTAATTTGAAACAGTTTTTAAGCCTTTTTAATTAGCATTTAATACAATTAATTCAGAAAAGTTTCAAAAAAATAATTTTTCATTTTTCTTAAGTTAAGATAAATATAAAAAGTCAAAAAATATTTTTCCAGATTTTTCTTAGTTAAATTTGTATTTTTAAGCAAGTTAAGTAGTTTTAAATAGTTTTAATTCATAGAAAATACAAAATAATCGAAAAATACAAAATAGTTTTGAAAATTCTCTTTGATATTTTAGATTTTTCTAAGTAATAATTTTATTTTTCTTGCTTTATTTCATATTTTCTTGTATTTTAGGTTATTATTTAATAAGTAAAAATAGTTTTTAATTAATAATAATTAATTAAATAGTTATAAAAATAATTTTCTTTTTCTAAAAATTTTCTTTTATCATTAGGTTTGTAAAAATATCACTTTTATATTTTTAGGATTAATATTGCTTCAGTTCACATTTTCTTGTATACGTCGCGTAGTTTTAATTCGATTTTATAAAGAAAAATCAAAACATCGGTTTAAAAATAGTGATAGCATTTATTTAATATATTTTATCTTTTTAATTTTCTTTAATTTGCATTTAAGCCCCTGTAGTTTATAAACTTTTTCTTTAGGTATAGATCAATCACAATCCTTTCCGTTCAAATTCTCTCGATCACTACACGTTTGACTATTCTCGCACAATCGTTGGGACATAACGACTGGGAAACACTATACTCTCCGGACTTCATTGCATTGGTGTCCGAACTGTTTTAAGTTTCTTCGATTGACCATTCACAAGTGGTTGATTTGTGAGAAAACTTGACGGTTTAGCACGAATCAAATTTTAGCGCCGCTTGGAGCAATGCTAATAGTCTTACGTTTAGCGATTAGTGATTTGAATATTCACTCCTTGTTCATACCATCTATATGTTTATATTTTCTTATAAAATCCAAAACCCAAAACATTTTAAAATCGGTTTTCAACAAACACAAAAAAACCCAAAAGATTTTCTTTCTTATTTTTACAAAATGTTTATCCAAAAATCCAAAAATATTTCTCTTTACCCTCTTACCCTTTTGATTCTTTATCTCTTTACCCTCATCCATTTGATTCTAACTTCTTCTATTCTCATGGAATCTCTCGACTCTGACAGATTCGGGACGAAGTTGAAAACTTGAGACTTTATCACAAATGTCAAGAATTCGTGTTGTTCGTGATGATCCATTGATTCTGCGTAGGGAAATGGAACGAGAAACCGGGGTGACAAAGGACCAGGTACTTCCCTCTGATAATGGGGGTGCTAAATACGTCCAACCTACGATTATCCAAAGATCTAACCCCTCGATTGCTCCTAAGCCGTCTAAAATTGATCCTACACTTTCACAATTTAAGGTTAGAAGAAATCCTGCAGAATTTAGACCGGTGACTAGCAAGAATGACTTGCCTAATCTTCACGCTTCTCAAGAACCGAACCGGAGACCATAATGTGGTGGAAATTGCTAGCTCTCGAGCACACCCTTGTCCCACCTCCGGATTTTTCAAAATGTTCTTGAGTCTTAATAGTCATTCGGATCACCATGTTGATTTTGTTGATTCTTTGAATAAACCAATTCCTTCTCATAACTCTCAAATGGAATCGTTTATTCCTTGTGTCGGTTGTGGTGAGCCTCTTTTGGTTCACCATGTCATTTGATGTACGTGTGTACGGTGTGGTAATGATATTTGTAACGAGGAGTTGTTTGTTTTGTGGTTCGAGGAATTCATTTGATTATGATCCTAATCCGAACTCATGTAACGACCCTCAAATTTTCCAACTACCCACCACACCCGACTTATCTTCATATAATCAACATAATCTATTGTGAATTTTGTGGAGGTCCTCACCAAGGATTTGAGTGTCAATCCGAAAACACGTTTGTCTATGAGCAGTTTTCGGTGATGCTCGAACTTTGGTTATGACCAATATCCATATGATTCACCAATCCGGGCTCAACAGCATTTCTTGTTGTGAGAATTGTGGAGGTTCCCATTTCACTCGATTGTCAAGCAGGGAATCCATTTCCTTGTAACAATTACGACTATCCATATCACGACCAACCTCCACAATGCCAAATGACTCAAACTCCTCGGCAAGCCCAACAAGACACTTATCTAGAGCTTACGAGTCGGTGAAAAGAACCGAGGAGTTGAGTAAAACAACATTTCATAATGTACCCGTTTTCTTGTGTATATTGTGGGGTCCTCATGATGATTATCAATGTCAACCTTCGGTTTTGACAAATCTCCACTCCCACAATGTCCCGTCATTCAAAATTCACATGAAATCCATGGAAGAATTGCTAGTGAAGAGCGGTGCTAAAATAAATTCCTAAATTGCCTTTGAAAAAGCTATTAAGGAATCAATTGCAAAAGAAAAGCGGCCGGATCTAGCTCTCAATTTCGTTTTATTCACGATGATAGTGATGATGATGATACACTTGATTCATCAAGTTCATCGATTGATATTCCAGCAGTTGAGATTCATTCTCAAACAACGCTATCACACCAAGCTCCCACTCATTCTCCGAACATGGGGGCGAGTATCTTGACACTTGTTCACGAAAAGGAATCGGACGAATTCATAAAGTCTAGTGTTGAGGACCTTGTCCCAATCCCAAGAGAGTCACGTGGAATTATCGATCATGTGTGTGATATCCTCCTCCTCTTGTCTTTCAAGTAATCATGTTGAGATGTGCTCCGATTCTAATGATGACGATTCGTTATCTTGTGGAGACATCGGTTATATGGAGGAATTACCTTACGAGCTAGTCGACTTAGAAGAAGAGAATGATGAAGTTATTGACACTTTGAAATCAAAGATGAAGCTCTTGAGCAACATTATTGAATGTCGGTCTTCTCATTTCTAAAATTGAGGCTTTCAAAGAAAACCCATTTCATCTCCTATCCCCATAAAGGATAGTGACATTTTTCCGATGATTCTATTCCTAAATGGAAGCCTTCTTTTGATCGGATGGGAGAGAAAATTAGTGGTAATACCACTTCTCATTTTCATAATTCTCTCCCGATTATGAATCATTTACATTGGAGGAGTTCACCGGTGAACCCACTCATATCAATTCGAATATGATTCATTCACCTTCGAGGAGTTCTCCGTGAACTTACTCATATCATATCTCCGCGGAGTATGATAATTTCTACTGATCTAGACACACTCATAATATGTCTTGATCAAGTGAGCTTAACGAGGAGATTCATGAAACTATGAATTCTCCTATTGAGGATGAAGAGTTAGTCATGATTTTTATCATGATTTTCTTTCTTTTCTTCATATATCCGTGGCTTCTCCTGTTCTTCACTCCTTCGGAATGAAGACATTATCTTTGACCCGGCATTTTCATTTATCATTTGTGAGCGGTTCTATGTATATCTCATCGGTGTGGAACTTTCACGTGCTTCAATGTTTATACAAACATCTTGAATGAAAGTCCGATGGAGATTGTCACTTCCACTTACTTCCCATGAACAAATTAATTGGGTCGAGTCAAGCTAGCGACTCGGTAATCAAAAACGATGGGTAAACATGGGTTTTCACCGTGTGTACCACCTTAGTGTGGGGAGATGCCCACATGTTGTATATAGATCTAAAAATAAATGAAAATTGTAAATATTAAAAAGAGAATAATTGTTGTGTTTCTACACTTAGCTAGTAATGTTATCTTTTACGTTCTAAGTTTCGACATAACAGTAGGTACTTTGAATATTGAGGACAATATTCATTTCTAAGTGTGGGGAAATTCAGGCGAATTTGATCATAAATGTACCCTTTTAGTCCCTTTTACCCCAAAATGGCCAAATTTAAAAAAAAAATTTAGTGGAAGTACTATGTACTAAACACAACAAATGGTAATCAGTCCACCATGTCTAACCCATAAAAGGATTAGCTAATCCAGGAGCAAACGGCTCTTGGTAAAGATATCTCAAATCCGTTGACGGCTTGCAATTTGCCCAAAATTGTATGGTGTTCAGCTCACCATATCCTTAAAAGTGAAGAGTTGGATAGCCCGCAAGTTTATGGCTTGTGGTAAAGGCAATGGAAAAACCATAATTGGTAATCGGCTCACCTAAGATAATATTGATAATTTATCTAAGAGTTGGCTAGTCCGAAGCAAGCGGCTTCGGTAAAGACAAATCAAATCCGTTGAAAGTCGGTGATTTGCTCAAAATCATTTGGTTATCGTGTACCAAGGTTCTTACTTGAATCAAAACATTTGGCTACTCCGAGTAATGGCTTTTGGTAAAGAGTTGAAATCCATTAATTTTCTCAAAACATTGCTAGGGACTAGCAATATCTTAGTGTGGGGATTGATGAGTGTCTAAATACTCATCATTTTGTTCCATTTAAACCGCAAAAACATCCGAAAACACTCGAAATGCATCAAAATGATAAAAATATCACAAATAAGTGTTTTATGTGTTTTAAATGCAAAATATCAAAATCGGTGAAAACGCGTATCAAGTTTGCATAATTGGCGCTTTAGTCTCCCAAGTTTCAAAAGTTGTCAAAAACAGTCCCTGGTAAAACAAAATAAAGAAAAATATCATTTCAAGTCCCTAGGGATTCATGAGTTGTCAAAATTGGTCCTTGAGATTTAAAATTGCAAATTTACAACTTAAGTCCCTAAACTTTGAAATTTGGCAAAAATGGTCCTTTGAAAATTTGAAAATGTCAAAAATAGTCCTTGTACTATTAAAGCTTGTCAAAAGTGACCCTTGAAACAGTTTTGAGAAAATGGCAGGTTTGGTCCCTCATCTTTCAGAAATTGCAAAGTTAGTCCTTGTTATTTAAACTAAACCATGAACCTTTGAACCATTTTGGACCCCTGCCACTTATACCTTTTTGACCCCCCTGTCATTACCCTTCTTTTGGACCCCTGGTCAAAACTCAGTCAAACCCATAGCCTTTGCCGCCCACTGTGTTTCTTCCCCACCACTTGACTGCTACACCCTGCAACACCTCTCCCATCCACCTTTTCCCACCTTATCCCTTCCCCCCTCCTCCATAATCATTACACCTACACCTCACCCCCCCTAGTTGCAAAATCAGAGCTCACTGCTCAAAACAATCTTTCCCGCCAAAAAATGATCCAATGGCCAATATGTACTCAAAGCATCCAATGGCCAATTTTATTGATGGGATTTGATCAGAAGGACACGTGGAAGCTAGTTGGGTATAAAAGAGAGGAAGAGAAGCAAGAAATAGCGATGAGTTAGTTTTATTTTTCTTTGTATGTCGTTTTTTTAAGTCATCTTAATCGGTGTTTTAAAATGTAATTTGAAGCTTTAATGTATTAAACTCAAGTCACTCTATCATTGTAATTTACTTTTAAGCATCAATATCAAGGTTTTATATAAGTCCATGTTTTCAAGTTCACTTATTGCAATCTCGGTTTCAAATTCCTATGCCCAAGCTTCTAGTAGCTTATGTTTAAGCTCAAATAAGTTTGTTTAAGTTGTTTATGGCTTTGAGTAAGCTTACATTTCATTTTCAAGCAAATTTGGTTTATGGTCAACAAAAGTCAAACTGGGTCAAGGTGGAGAAGAAATTGGATATGGGTTGATCAGAGATTGGTTTGGGTTGGAATAGCTTCAAGTAGTTTAGTTATGGTTCTAGTTTAGCTTTGAGAAACAAGTTGTACAACCTGTGAGTGAGTATCTCGGTTTCATTTTCAATCCAGGTTTGCTTATTATGCTTGTATCTGTTCTTGTAGTCTAGATTGGTTTTATCATTAATTAAGTTGTGTTTAGGTTAATTAAACTTAGTTTGATCAATAGCAATAGCTAGTTTAGCAGTTGGTTCTATTTTGCTTGCAAATCAGTTGTTACAGGTGTGTTTGGTTTTGCTACTTAAACTGTGTTTAACAATTGCTCAGTGGTAGAAACCTATTGGTTTATGCTTGTGTAGCTCATATACACTCATATCTGTCTAGATTTTGCTTCTGCAAAGGCCAAAAGTCAAAATCCCATTTAACTGTCTTAGTAGCTTAACTGTTGAGATTTTAAATAATCAAAAGCTTGTTTAGTGTTTAAAATTCATAGACATAGATTGCAGAAGCTTCATTTCATCATTTTACATCAAGATCATTCCACAAATTGGATTCAAAGTTCATAAAAGTCAACAATACAAAACTGTTTTAAAAGTCAAAAGTTGCAAATTCAGTTTTGAGCCCAAATGGAGTGATTTTTCTTGGATTCATTTCGAGCCAAATCAAAAGAAATTGTGGGTTTTAAAACTTCACTTGGTCTATTTTCTTATTATCATTTTGTACATTTTGTGAATTTTAATAAGCTCTTAATTAGCTTGTCAAAATGGGTGTAATTGCCCTGTGCAACTGACTCAGTATTCACCGAGTCTGCACAGGGTTTGTGCAGGTTTGTACCAAGCTCATCAGAGCTCATCCAGGGCTCATCTCTGGTTTAGACATAGCTACCCAGGTCTAGTGTAGGTTCCATTCTCTGTTTTTCAGTTCTAGCTTATTGTGCAGCTTATCCTTGGGTTCCAAAGTAGGTAGCCAAAATCTGTTTTTAGTATTTAGCTCAAAACCTCAAATCTGTTAAGCTTGCAATATAGAGGTTAAGGCTTGTTGTTTTAAGTTGCATTTGGGTACTTATAGCATATTATAGCTTCTGTTACAGTTTGGTGGTCTTTGCTTCTCACTTGCTTATTTAAAGTGCTTATTTATAAGCACTTACAATAGCAGTTTCCTATTCTTGCACACAACCACCTGTTTTTCTATTTTTTCCTAGATTCCATATATTATTTTAGACTTATCTTGAATTTTTCAGATTTTTCTAGGTTAGTTTGCTATTTTTCTTAATTTAAAACAGTTTTTAAGCCTTTTTAATTAGCATTTAATACAATTAATTCAGAAAAGTTTCAAAAAATAATTTTCATTTTCTTAAGTTAAGATAAATATAAAAAGTCAAAAAATATTTTTCCAGATTTTTCTTAGTTAAATTTGTATTTTTAAGCAAGTTAAGTAGTTTTAAATAGTTTTTAATTCATAGAAAATACAAAATAATCGAGAAAAATACAAAATAGTTTTGAAAATTCTCTTTTGATATTTTAGATTTTCTAAGTCATAATTTTATTTTTCTAGCTTTATTTCATATTTTCTTGTATTTTAGGTTATTATTTAATAAGTAAAATAGTTTTTAATTAATAATAATTAATTAAATAGTTATAAAAATAATTTTCTTTTTCTAAAAATTTTCTTTTATCATTAGGTTTGTAAAAATATCACTTTTATATTTTTAGGATTAATATTGCTTCAGTTCACATTTTCTTGTATACGTCACGTAGTTTTTAATTCAGTTTCATAAAAGAAAAATCAAAAACATCAGTTTAAAAATAGTGATAGCATTTATTTAATATATTTTATCTTTTTAATTTGCATTTAAACCCCTGTAATTTATAAACTTTTTCTTTAGGTATAGATCAATCACAATCCTTTCCCGTTCAAATTCTCTCGATCACTACACGTTTGACTATTCTCGCACAGCTCGTTGGGACATAACGACGTAGGCAAACACTATACTCTCCTGGACTTCATTGCATTGGTGTCTGAACTGTTTTAAGTTTCTTACGGTCAGCCATTCACAAGTGGTTGATTTGTGTGAGAAAACTTGACGGTTTAGCACGAATCAGTTACAACAGGAGAATCTTGTGATGTAAGAGGTGGAACAATGGAACTATCCGTCGACCCATTCTTCTCTGATAACTGGGCTCGTAACTTTTCATTTTCACTAGTAAGTTCTCCACATCTAGACTTCAATTCGTTGTTTTCTATGACATGCTAAGCGACTTAGTATTACACCCCAAACAATGAGCACAAACACCTAGACCATACATGCACGCATCACCATTTCGATCTTTACCCATAATCGTAGAAAAATATCATTTGGTCCAGGATTATCAATCGAACCCTCGGCGATTATCACTAAGTCGTTTCATATCATCCTCGCATTTTATATAAACATGAACAACATATAGTAAAAGCATGTATTACAAAAAAAGCATATTGTGTTTAACTTATGCTATTAATACACTTTTGCAAACACAAAAGCATATTACTTACAATCGCTTTTGCGGTGTCATCATTTTGGTATTTCCATCTTTGGAGAAGCATGCACTAAAAGATCCAATCGAGTTGGATCTCGTCCCAAATATGTGCGTATGAATAAAAGAAAATGAATATTAACGGTGGATATCCACAGGATACATTAACAATCCCACTTTCTCCATACACTTTCCTTTAACTCTTCCCTTTTGCGAGCATAACTTTTTTTACCGGTTCTTTGGATCATCTTCTTTTTGCCCGATTCGCCTTGTTTTTCACTTAAACTCTGCACAGAAAGTAAAATATCATAATGGGAAATTAAGTAATGTTACTTAAAGTGGAAGAGTATTTCACACCTTAGTGTTTTCTTTATTCCAATACTTCACAAGCTTCTTCCATTGTTTTGTTTGCACTTGCTTTGGCCTAGATCTTATTTGTTGCTTAACTGACAAAGACGGATCATGGTAGTGTTCCTTAACTCTTGCCCTCCAGTTCTTCACCTTCCGCCCAAATGATTGCAATATCCATTTTCTCCGACTTAGGAATATCAAATTTTGTCTAAAAATGTAATAGCTCACATTAGAAAACAAATACTTTATTCATTAACATACAAATTTAACATTGTGTACCTTTAAGAGTTCAAGCAAAGCTTTTTTTTTGGGCGTCAACTTTATTCCATGGTTTATAAATCGGACAATACTTTCCACTCCTCGAAAGTGTTCCCATGAAATGAGTCGATGACTACTTTTGTCGTTAATAGGTTGTCCGTGTTCATTAACTAAAATAGAATTCTATCCCTTTTCTTGGGCCCAAACTTTTGCCATACGTGTTGGTCCTCTCTTTCTTTTGCTTACAATCCGAACTACAAAAGTGAACATGATTTACAATAGATCGTATACATTTAAAATACTAAATAATTGAAATGGAGGCAATATCTTAGCGTTGTATTTTGTCTTGTTTTAATTTAACTTTATTATATATTCTTCTTATATGACACAATATATGATATATGATTTTTAAACGATGCAATCAAGTAGACCATGTTAACTGTTTCATTTCGAGCTTGTGTAACTACATGGTTTTCTTCATTTCGAATGCTCGACTTGAATCTCTTCTCCGAGTAGATCATCGCCGTCATTTGTTAAATCGTTCATATTATCCAAATCATCCTCATTCTCCAAATCATCCTCATTCTCCAAATCATCCATGTCTTTATCTACATCATCTTCTGAAGTAGCTTGTTGTTCAATATCTTCATTCATATGTATGTCTTGATATCATCATTTTCAACATCATAAAGGTCTTCATTGTTATCTATATTAAAATAAAAAAAAAAAAAAAAAAAAAAAAACAAGTAAGCACCGAAAACAGTTAATCGAATATACACTTAATAGTAATTTAATATCATATATATAGTATTTGAAATTTATGTATAGTTACCATCGGATCTCAAGTCACGCTCCCGTGGTCATGATCGTTGTCAATTGCAACTAAGTTTCTCTCGATTCTGCGCTTAATCTCCCTCTGTTGACGAAATTTGGTTGATCATTTCGTTTGGACTTGGTGGGACTCTGCACCCTACCACGTATTACCCTCCTGTATCAATCTGTTGTCCCTTTTGCGATTGAGATTTTGAAGATGTTAGCCACCGGAGACATTGAGCACTCATTCGTTTTGTACTAAATTTTATATCTAGTCATGGACCTGGAGCAATGTATTTTCGATTCATTTCATGCAAGTAGAATTGTTAGAAAACAAACATAAAGAAAATATAGTAGCCAAATTTATTATTCGTACCTTTTATTTGTTTGTGTAGCCGCTTCTTACGGGTTATCTTCCTCAAGATTAAGATGGAAGTCCGAACCGGACATATAATCTGCATCTTTCTCACCGGTATCCGTTGGTTTCTTTTCTTTTCTTTGTTTTGTCACTCTCTACTAGACTTGTCAAAGACTTAGCAAGATTTTTCACTCCCAAAGCTTGTAATCTCTGTTGGTTTTCTTGAATCCTTGTCCTTCCGGACATTTCATAATCATTCGTATTTCTCGTGGTGATTTGGCGTTGCATCTGTTATTTTCCATAAGCGGTGCACAAAACAAATAAAATTATTATGAGAATGCAATAGTCATTTGAGAACAACAAAACCAAATCAAATCACTATCTCGTTACATGTTACGAATGAAATACATTATCTACAAACAAAAATAGACGCAAATCCTTGATTACATGTCACGAATGAAATACATTAGCTAGAAACTTATATCAAATCACTATCACTATCACTACCCAAATCCTTTGACCCAACTTTACGGTATACCAACATTCATTTAAATTAAACAGAGCAACTTAAATACAACTTGTACCACATCACAAATAAGCGACTTATGATCACATATGAGACTCATCACAAGAGGTCAACCAAACACATACCCGAACCCACCATTTCCCACACTAACAATGTATAACAACGATAATACCAATAATAATAATAACAATAATAATAATAATAATAATAATAATAATAATAATAATAATAATAATAATAATAATAATAATAATAATAATAATAATAATAATAATAATAATAATAATAATAATAATAATAATAATAATAATAATAATAATAATAATAATAATAATAACAACAACAACAACAAGAGAGGTTTGCATTACTGTTGAGTCGATCTTCATTCAAAAGTGAAAACCCACAATCCTTGTTTTTCGCCCACATACAACCCTAAACCAAAATTGAGATTTTAACCGTCTGTGAAAAACGATTTCCATTAATAAATCGAATCAAATACTTGATTTCCGAAAAGATATGCTTGATTTTCGCGGCTAAAAGTTATTTATGAATCGAATTTTCCCCAAAATTTTAAGCGGGTTTATGTGAGCGTGGGTGTGTAAGTTTTCCCTAATTTTTAGATTATAATTAGATTTATAATTAAATTAACTAATAGTAGTATATAGTATATGAAATGTATTATATTATTGTATATATATAATATATAAGTATTTTATTGTATGTGAAACTAAAATGAAGTAGATTTGGCATTCGTTTTCCGACTTCCCGGTCAAACAACAATATCAATGTGATGTAGTAATCGGTCTCTGTTGTATCTTCTTGCCCAAATGGAGCGGCTCCAGATAGTTCATTTGTTTTACGGGCGTTATTTAAAATGTTGCTATTTTCTTCTGACGGATTTATCCTCGTGGTCTACGTTTGTTAAAGCGTATCCGCATCTAGTTGACCGAAATATAAAGTGAGATGTAGGACGATAAACCACACTAGAGTCATATATGCCATTGGTGCATCAATGAGACGGACATGCATGGAACCCTATGAATAATGAAATGGCTCGGGTTTGAAACGGGAGTCGATATCATATCATAATCAGTGTCATATCAAAGGTTCATATCCAATGTTGCAAAATCGCGAATCGATGGTCGGGCGGTCGACCACCTTGTAGCTTGTAATCGGTGCAGGCGGGATGAATCGGTGATAGGGTATAATTTGATGTATAATTACCCGGTCGTTGCTCGGGTTATCAAATAAGGGCCCGTTTGGTTGGTGGGTGTTGCTTTGGATTCGGGATTGATTTGGTAAAAACGTAAAGTTTATGAAATAATAACTTTGAAAAAGCTAATATGAATAACTCTCAACGGATGCGGTCGTTCATTTATATCGTCAAGAGTTTTTACGTAAGTCGACTTCCCATGACGTCACATTCCGGGGATGCTTTGTAGCCTATATTCTACACATATTGAACGGAGGAATTGTCCTAGGCATTTGCGAGGCCAATATCGCGAGGTGATCATAAAGTGCCGACTATTATGATTGAATGTATTGCTTCGCATGAAGTCGAGATAGGACGAGAATCCAACACGAGCCCGAAACATAACATATCATATCATATAACGGATAATCCACTAGCAGATATGAGATATAGGATGCATCCATACTCCTCTGCAGATAACATAGTGGCCAAACATATACTTGAGCTCATAACATGTAGCATATAAGGGATGGTGTGGAACGTCACTCAAACACACTAGAGTCATAACAACTGGGTCATATCAAATGGTTCAGAAAAGCATATCAAAGGTTCATAATAAAAGTTTCATAGCAAAGATTCGTCATTAAGGTTCATAGTAAAAAGAATCATATGAAGATTCGTCATTAAGGTTCATCAAGGTCGACAACAGGGCAATATCACCGGTTCATAAGACCCAAGTGTTGTTGGGAATTATGTGAAGTAGGATTTCTGCTGACAATACTGCCGAAGGTTTCTGCTGAAGGAGAAGCAGAATCTGCTAAAGAGGTGATTCTACTGAAGAGTACAAGCATTGCCGTGTTACTGCTGAAGGGTGAAAGCTGACTAGGATCAGCATGCGTTATTTGAATTAAATGCTAACTCATTATTATTTTTGAACGGCCCAAGGTTAGCATGGGTTTTAATGTACTGCTCAATATCGTTTAGTGTATTAGTCATTAAATGCATGCAAGCATGTTTAGTCGATAGGGTAGTAAGAGATTAGGGTTCCTTGTTTATAAAAGGAACCAAATAGTTTGTAATAGACAACTTGTCTGAAACATAGAGTTTCAGTTAATAAAAAGATCCATAGAGGATCTAAGTGTTCTTAGTTATAACAACTTGTATTTACTTTCCGCTATAGAATACGCGTTTTAGAGACTGTCTATTAGTTTGCTTATGATTACATATGCAACACTAACGATCCACGAGTGCTTAAGATCTGTCAAGGTCTGAGAGTTTTCAACAAGTGGTATCAGAGCCTCGGGAGAGTCTCTACGATACTAAGAACCTTATTTTATTCACCCCCATACAACCAAAAACATATTCACCATGCCTGGAACCGATGATGAATCAGAAGTCACCACCAACAACAACATCAAAACCACTACATCTATGCAAAGAATCGAGTCTCTCCAACAAGAATGGTAAGTTTCCTTACCTAAAGAAAGAAGAGTATGATCATGGACCATGAAGATGCGAATGGATCTCAATATTGATTGGAATCATGGGAGATTGTGAAGAATGGCAGCGATCAAGAAGACTATCCTGATCTTGATGGTAAGTTTACCATTGCTCCTCCCAAAATCGCTGAAGAGATTCTTGCGGTACAAAGAGAGCACAAAGTAAGAACCATCCTTCTTCAATCTATTCACGAAGATCACTTAGGTGATTTTCACCACATGGTTGATGCAAAGGACATCTGGATGGCTCAAAGCAAGGTTTGGTGGGAATGAAGAGTCCGGAGAATGAGGAAGTCCATCTTTGAGACAACACTTCCAAGAGTTCAACATCTACGAGGAAGAAGGTATCCACAAGGGATATGACGGGTTTCACAAGATTCGAGTCGAGTCAATGAATGCAAAGCGACAATGATGATTGCAACTCTAAGTTCCTAAGATCTTTGCCTCCATCATGGTTACATGTGAGCATAGCCCGAAAGCTAAAGGTGGTTTGGACATGCCACTTTTGATGAGCTATACAACAAACTCGAGCTCTTGAACACGATGTCGATCTCCTACAAGACATCCTCTTACGGTCATTCGACCTTTGTTGGGACATCCCACTCGAATATGATGATGCATACTTCAAGTCCATCTTACTTACCATCATCATCTTATCGTCCCACTCCTTCACATCCTCAAGCCAAAGTGGCGGTATATTGGAGGATGTTCTTCATTCTTTGTTGCAGATTATGATACTCAAGACATCCGGTATATGAAGACTTTGATCGGTGGACCCACTTGAGATGGAGGAGATGAAGTGAAATGGCGGTGGCCATGCTTTCGATGGATATCAAGAGGTTTGAAGAGAAGGTGGAAGGAAGTTTGGATTCAAGGAAAGGATCCACTCGTTTTGACAGGAGAAAGGTCAAGTGTTTCTCTTGTCACCGGATGGGTCATTTCTCAAGGGAGTGCAAAGACAGGGAAGAGTAGAGAGGAGCAAGCTACCACTCATATCGCCAGAATCGGAAGGGAGCTAGCACTTGACTCTTATCACCATGGATGAACAGTCAACTTGGTGCACATGAACCCGTGACCGAGGAAGTCACGTCTGAGAGAAGCTTGGATTCTTGGCGGTGCACTTCACAGATAGGCATGATCGGTTTGCCTTGATGGGACTTTCGTGTACAACAAGATATTTGGTTGTAGTGAAAGATACAATGAACTGAAAGAAGCTTATGATACTATGAAACCTAGATACAATGAATGCTATGTTGATAATGAAGCTTATAAACTTTCGTTAAAAACATTAGAAAGACAAAAGGTTTGGTTTCAGAAGAGTCACATAGCTTATGAAGAAAAGATTAAGGTACTTCAATTTGATCTAGATATTGCTAATATTAACTTAAAACGCACCGAAAAAGAAAAAGCTGATACTATTGCTGAAAATCTAGAGCTTAAAGAGAAACTTGCTGAGGAAATAGCTAGACATAAACAATGGTTGATCTCTGGTGACAATCTAGCTAGAGAACTCTATAATAGTCGATCTGTGAACTCGGGAATAGGTTTAGGCTTTCAGTATGTAGGATTGGAAGCTAGGCAAGATGGGCGTAAATCTACACCGCAGCTTAGAACACTTTAGAAAGGAAGGTGATTTACATGCATCCTGGACCTATTAGAGGTGAATTCATGCCCACCGACCGTCCATTAATGTTGACTTTGATGGATCACACCATCTGTATGGCAAAAGTCAAAAGACTTGCCAGACAACGATGCTTCATCTTATGATTTTATCTCTTTCTCTGACAGTGACAATTCATCGGATCAAGGATCTACTTACAGCTGTGATTCAAGTGATAAGTCAGACCTTGTCAAGCCCTCACCTGAGCCTACACCCAAGCCTGCACCCAAATCTATCTACAAGCCTTCTAGGATAGCTATAGAGGAATCCACTTCCAAGCCTGTTTCTCCTGAAGCCTTGTCTTTTAAATCTTTGCATAATTTGTCTGTTAAAAACAATTCCTTTAATGTTTCTGGTTTAAGTTCTTTTACATGTAATCGAACATCTTCTTTGTTGAATACATTTTCCAAAAGGAAGACTTGTTTTGTGTGTGGAAGTAAACTTCATTTGATTAAGGATTGTGATTTTTATGAGCAAAGATTGGGTGTTTGTGCTAATCGTGAGAAACCAAGACCGATGTGGACAAATGTTAACAATATTCCACCTTATGTCCCACAAGCTAGAACCGACTCTCCTTGGAGGAGATCGGTGATAGACCTTATGTACAACCCACTAGCCCATACTTTAAACATGGTTATTGGCACGCATATGTTGACTCTATGAAAATGGGAAAGGGTGTTGGGCACTTTCTTGTCAAGTCCTCAAGCGAGTTGTTCTTGGAATAATCGAGACCTAAATATCAATGGAAACCCAAGAACAATGGTGGATCTTACTCTTTTGCTAAACCTAAATCTAATGATCCACAAGGCGAGTTCAAGTCGAAATGACTTGAGCCTCCTCGATATACTAACATTCTTTTGTATATATGTTTGTTTACGTAGGATCATCCCTTAAGCATAAAGATATTGGTATTGTTGATAGTGGATGTTCAAGAAGTATGTCGGAAATAGAGATATGATGCACAATTTTGTTCCTATTGAAGAAGGAGGAATGTGACCTTTGGTGGAAGTGATGGTAGAATTCTTGGGAAAGGCACCATCAAGACACCTCTCTTGAAATTTGAGAATGTGTACTATGTAAGGGAGCTTGAACTTCAACTTGTTCTCGATCTCACAAATTTGTGACACCAAGAACAAGGTACTCTTCTCTGAAAATGAATGTCTTGTGCTTTCTAAAGAGTTCAAGCTTCGGAAGATACTTCAATTTTGCCGAGAGTCCTCGAACTCACAATCTATACACATTCAACCTCAATGAAGTTCACCACGAAGGTGACCTCACTTGTCTGTGGCTAAAGCATCATTGGATGAGTCCAACAAATGGCATAGGAGAATGGCTCATGTGAATTTCAAAACTATAAACACTCTCCAAAGGGGACTTGTCAAGGTCTTCCCACCAAAGTTTTCTCCAATGATCATAATTGTGTTGCATGCAACAAAGGGAAGAAACACAGAGCATCCTACAAAGTCATCACTGCGGTGAGCATCATCTCGAGCCTCTTCACCGTTACATATGGATCTATTTGGTCCAACTCAAGTCGAAGCATCGATCACAAGTACTATTGTTTGGTTATCACCGATGGTTATAGCGATTTTGCTTGGGTGTTCTTCTAAGGACTAAAGATGAAACAACTCCAAGGTTGAAAGACTTCATCACCCTCGTTGAAAATCAGTTGAACAAGAAGGTTAAGGAATTCGGTGTGATAATGGGACGAGTTCAAGAATGCCATTATAATAGAACTCAGAGGTCTAAAGGGATTAAGAGGACTATAGCAATCCAAGAACCCCGCAACAAAATGGGGTGGTGAAAGAAAGAATAGGACCTTGATAGAGGCCGCAAGATCGATGCTTGCACTCAAACCGCCCACTATGTTTTGGATTGAAGTTGGCACGACTTGCTATGTGCTTACTGTGGTCTCCATTACTAGACCTCACCTCAAGACACCATATGAACTTCTCTTTGGGAAGGTTCCACTCATTCATTACCTCAAACCTTTTGGTTGTCAAGTGACCATCCTAAACACCGGTGATCCGTTGGGGAAGTTCGATGAGAAGGCGATGATGGTTATATTGTAGGTTATTCACTAATAGCAAGGCTTATAGAGTGTACAACTTATCGCCAAAAGATAGAGGAGACCTTGAACACGAGATACCGGAGGATAAGCCCAATGTTCAGGGATTGTGGTCATGTGTGGTCTTTTGACCTCGACTACCTAGCGATTATCCGGGTTATACTAGACATATGGCTAACCAAAGTGCGAGCTCTCAAGAATCTCCCACTAACAATGCAGTACCATGGATGCTAACTCGGAAGTGAATTTGAAGATGATGAACAACCTATACTTGTGCCTTCTTTCTCCCCAACAATGTTGCGGTAACTCTTCTAGAGATACTTGGTGAGAGTGAAGATGAATCACACTATCTTGAGGACCTTGCTAGGCTTCGACTCAAGAGTTTGCGGCTAAGCTTGAAGTCGAGAAGGTGGATGGGAGCTTGCAAATGAGGTCGTCGGTGGAAACCATGTTTTCTTGACACCGATGCGCTCTCCCATTGTCATCAAATCTGCTGAAAGCTCGTCTGCTGATACTCCTATTCCTTCTAGAGTGTCCACGGACTTTGGTGACCAGATACTCGCTTTCCAAGTCCCTCGGATCTTGGAAATCATCAACCCAATCGGCATTTTCTCCTCACCTTCCTATGACACAACTTTTGTACCTCATGTCTAATCTTGAACCCACCATTGATGTCAACCCCATCGCTACTAAAAGAATCAACATCACTCACCTCAATCCAATATTATTGGTGACATTCTAGCTCTGTTAGAACTCGAAGGGCTATCTCTAGTCCTAAATTTGGACGAGTTGCTTTTCTCTTATGTCTCTAATCGGCAAAGAGACAATCACACGACTTCAAGCATTGTCATTTTGCGTGTTTTCTTTCTCAAGTAGAGCCAACCGGTGTCACTCAAGCTCTTGAAGACTCAAGTTGGATTGAGGCAATGCAAGATGAAATGCAGCAGTTTGAACCAACAAGTTTGGATCTTGGTACCATTACCGGATGGCAAATATGCTATTGGAACTAAATGGATTACGAAGAACAAAAGAGATGCAAGGGTGTGGTTATTAAAAACAAAGCAAGATTAGTCGCTCAAGGTTACAGCAAGAAGAAGGATTGATTATGATGAAGTGTTTGCACTGTTGCAAGAGTAGAGGCCATTCAATTTTCTTGGCATATGCATCATACATGGGCTTCATGCTATATCGGATGGATGTTAAAGGTGCTTTTACGTATGGTGAGATTGAAGAGGAAGTTTATGTCACACAACCCAAAGGATTTGAAGACCCGATCATCCTAATCATGTTTACAAAGTAGTTAAAGCTCTCTATGGACTTCATCAGCACCAAGGGCATGGTATGCTAGGCTTTCATCATTTCTGCTGAAGCATGGCTACTGTAAGAGGTGCCATTGATAAGACTCTCTTTACAAGAAGAACTCGGCGGATATCATACTTGTGCAAGTGTATGTGGATGACATCATTTTGGATCCACTAAAGAAGCTTGGTGTAGGAATTCGAGGATCGATGAAGGAGAATTTCGATGAGTGCTATGGGAGAACCGACTTTCTTTTGGGTCTCCAAGTTCGTGAGAACAGGATGGGATATTTATCGGTCGGGATAAATATGTGAGGACATGTTGAAGAAATTCGGCATGGAAGGTGTCGGGGCTGCCACAACACCTTATGAAGCTCCAAAACAAAAGCCAACAATGATCCGGATCTACACAGTGAATGTTCATTTATACGGATCTATGATTGGTTCATTAATGTATCTAACGACTTCAAGGCCCGATATTACCTTTCTTTGTAAGTGTGTGCTCTCGGCATCAAGTCACTCCACTTACTTCCCATCTCAATGCGATCAAGAAGATCTTTAAGTACCTAAAAGGCCAACCTCATTTAGGCCTTTGGTACCCAAAAGAGTCTCCGTTTAAGTTGGAAGCATATAGTGGCGGTGATTATCTTTGGTGCAACCGGATAGAAGATCCACAACCGAGGTGTCAATTCCTTGGAAAAGATTGATTTCTTGGCGGTGCAAGAAACAAACAATTGTGGCTACCTCAACTCATCAAGCGTAATATGTTCTCACGCAAACTACTGTGACAGTGCTTTGGATTCAAAACCAATTCTTTGGACTATGGGTATAACTTCATGAACACAACTCTTTTTATTGATAATCGAGTACCATATGCATTGTCAAAATCCAGTTTTTCACAGAGAACCAAACATATTGAAATCACACACCACTTTATAAGAGATGCATATGAAAACATTTGATAAATGTGGCTAAAATTCATCTGAGATGATAATGTGGCGGATCTTAACTAAAGCTTTTGATGGACCAAGGTTTCAACACCTTGTGGTCAATATTGGGATGTTAACCCTTAACGCAAAGTTTAAAGGGAGGCATAAGCCTCGGGGAGGCATATGCCTCAAGGGTTTATTGTTTGTTTGTTAGTTTCTTAAAAAAAAAAAAAAAAAAAAAAAAAAAAAAAAAACTTTCATTTGCGGTTTGTTGCACTTTTGATGGTTATTAACTCACCGGATATACCTTGTGTGTATCAAAGAGTTAGCTAGTCCAAAGGGTACAACTTTGGTAAAGACACATCAAATCATTGATAGTGTAATGATTTGCTCAAAATCATAGGTCTGAACCACCCATGCTTAATTCTTGAGTGTTGTATGGTCATCAATTCACCATGGTCTATTCCTTGTTGGAATCCAAGAATTGGCTAGCCCACAAGTATATGGATTGTGGTAAAGGCAACTATCTCCATATTTGGTTATCAATTTACCAATTCTAAGAATTGACTAGTCCCGAGCAAGCGGCTACGGTAAAGACAAGTCAAATCCGTTTATATAGTTCTTGATTTGCTACTAAATCGATGGTTATCAATGTACCATAGTTTTGGGACTTAAACATCCGGCTACTCCGGTAGTGATGGCTATTGGTAAAGAGAAAGCAAATCCATTATTTTCAATGATTCACCTCTCTCGAGATAACACACCGGATGTGATGAGAATAGTTTGCAACCGATAAGTATTGATGTACATTATGTCATTTGTTCTTTGCAAAGACACAGGCGTTTCAAAGTCGATCATCATAGAGATGATATTATTAGTGGTTCTTTACTCTTGATGTGTGAAACAATCCTCTAATCTTGAAGTGTCAAAAGATCTTTCAAGGTCGAGCTGGAACTTAACTAAGTCAAATTCCGGTTTAGGGAGGATTGTTGGGAATTATGTGAAGTAGGCTTCTGACAATCTTCGCCAAGGTTTCTGCTGAAGGAGAAGCGAGAATCGCTAAAGAGGTGATTCTCTTGAAGAGTACAAGCATTGCCGTATTCTTCTTTGAAGGGTGAAAGTCGACTAGGATCGCGATGCGCTATTTGAATTAAATGCTAACTCATTATTATTTTTGAACGGCCCAAGGTTAGCATGGGTTTTATTGTACTGCTCAATATAGTTTAGTGTATTAGTCATTAAATGCATGCAAGCATGTTTAGTCGATAGGGTAGTAAGAGATTAGGGTTCCTTGTTTATAAAAGGAACCAAATAGTTTGTAATAGACAACTTGTCTGAAACATAGAGTTTCAGTTAATAAAAAGATCCATAGAGGATCTAAGTGTTCTTAGTTATAACAACTTGTATTTACTTTCCGCTATAGAATACGAGTTTTAGAGACTGTCTATTAGTTTGCTTATGATTACATATGCAACATTAACGATCCACGAGTGCTTAAGATCTGTCAAGGTCTGAGAGTTTTCAACAAATGTACTATCGGGTTGTTCGGTTAGTTTGGTTTCATTCAATTTGAAAATAATAATCATGAATATTTTAAAAATAATATTCAAATTATAACCATTTATAAAGATGGGCGTGATCTTTTTGAAATTCACGGGTTGAAAAGGTTAAACGGGTTTTGGGTTGACACGGTCAACCCTTTTTTGATACAAAAGTTGCCACATTAAGAAAAAAAGCTTAAACGAGTTGTCAGGTCGACCCAATTAATTTATTCACAACCCGAACCTACCCTGATTAATAAACGGTTAGATGGGTCGACCCAAACCCGACCCGAAATATATTTATACTCAACACCGAGTTACTAGGGTTCGTGTCATTGTTGCATCAATGACCCTTGTGTGTTTTGGCTTTTAAATTTTGCTTATTAGCTTATTTTAGGTTTGCTTACTAGATTAGACTGCTTATTTAGGTTTCCTTATCTCCCTTAGCTTATTTCATCCATATGTAGCTTATTAACAGATTATTATAGCTTTTTCGGTTTTCAAAATTTCCTTCTTAGTTTTTATTCATAAATGCTTTTAAATTCAGCTTATAACTTGCTTATTCTTAGTTTTCAAAAAAGTTTCTTTTATAAAAGTTTCTTATTTTTATTAGCTTATTAAGTTTGCAAAAGAAAAAAAATTTTACAAGAAGTCGAGGTGGGATTTGAACCCCGGACCTCGTACTTACCAACACACAAAGACACCTGATTGCCAATTCCACCGGCAATCCTCACCTTTAGGCGCAAAATGCAATTTAAGGTGAGATGATGATAGAGCAATTATATGGTCGGGATTTGTTTAAAGAAGCACACAAGTTGATTTGGGACTACTATACCTCATGGAAGAAGCACAATTGAAGAAGCCAATTTGTTATCTTTCTAGTATAAATAGCAAGTCTTATAAGCCTTCATGGCAAGTAGTTCTTAGTTAGTTTTCTAAATTTAACATTGTAATCTGTTTTTCTTAAAGTTAATATAAGTCTTAGTTTTTATTCCAAGCCCTGTAATTTTCTTTTCGGTTTAATAAGAATACAAAAATTTTAGCAAAATCTTGTTCAAGCTTATGTTTTCAAGCTTATGTAAAATTACTTTTGCAATTTTATAATTTTTACCTTTTATAAGTTTTCACCTTTTAGCAAAATTTTGTATAAATTAGTTTATCTAGCTTTGAAGTAATAATTACTTTTGCAAGCTTATGTAAAATTACTTTTGCAATTTTGACTTTTAATTTCTAATTTTAGATATAAATTAGTTTATCTAGCTTTGAAGTAATAATTAGGCAATTAATTAAGAAATAGCTTAAAATAAATTGTAAAAGTATTTCTAATTTTAAGATCCAAATCCACATCATTCCACCATCCAAAATTGCCAACATGAATCACCACCATCATCAAGACCGGTAGTACCTCATAAATGAAACCCTAATCGCTTTTGCTAAATTTTATGAAACAACATATGTGGTTAATTGAATTAGGCTCCCTTTCCTTTTGTTGAAATTATATGTGGTTTTCGTGGTTAATTGAATTAGGTTTAAGATGGATACGAGTTGGATGTCTTTACCTAGATTTACCATTGAATATAAAAAGGTCTTGACGACTTTCTTGATCATATATTCTATAGTGAGGTAAAATGGGCGATTTCATGTCCATGTATTGATTGTAATAATCGATATGGGTAGATCGGACGGAGGCTACAACACATCCGTTATGTGTCGGGTTTATGAAAGGTTATACAATTCCACCTTCGGTTCCAAATCAAGTGATGCTCCAATGTTGGATCTCAAGATGACATGCAAGGGTTGGTGAATGATGCCTTCCATCGGTTTGGTGATGACACACTAACCGATGACATGGGAACACAAACCGAAAGTATGAGTATGCCAACCTAAAGGCGAAAATTTTTATAAAGTGTTGGGAGAGGCAAAGAAACCACTATATCACGGGTGTAAGTTATCGCTCTTTCTTTTATCATTAGACTATTTCTTGGTAAGTGTGTTGGGAAATGTAGTGATAATGGTTTCGACAAGATGCTAGATACAATGAGGAAGCCTTCCCGATGCTTCTATACCAAAGTCATTGTATGAACTAAGGAAGATAATTCGAGAGTTGGGACTTAGTTATGATAAAATTGATGCATGTCCTAATGATTGTATGTCAGATCGAAAGAAAACATTAATAAAGCAGAATGTGATATATGCCATACGTCAAGGTATAAAGCAAGTGAAGATGATTGTGCGGATGAGTCAACCGCACCGATACACGTAAGAAGATTGGAGCAAAGGTGTTGCGTCATTTTCCGCTCTTACCACGATTGCAAATGTTATTTATGTCATCTAAAACACCGCCTCCATGAGATGGCATGAAGAGAGTCGCACGAAAGATGGTTACTGAGACATCCTGCAGATTCCCGGCATGGAAAGCATTTGATTTTAAGTATGATAAGTTTGCCAAAGAATCTCGTAATGTCGCTTGGTTTAGCGAGTGATGGGTTTAACCCTTTTGGAACAATGAGTGTTTCTCATAGTACATGGCTCGTTGTTTTGACGCCATATAATCTACCTCCTTGGATGTGCATGCGAAACCTTATTTATTTCTAACGTTACTTATACCGCCCATCTGCTCCCGGAATAATATAGATGTCTATATGGAACCGTTAGTTCTTGAGCTAAAGGAGTTGTGGGATCGTAAAGGAGTAGACACTTATGATGCATCAACAAAAAGTAACTTTCGGATGCGTGCTTGTTTGTTATGGACGATCGGTGACTTTCCCGCTTATGCAAATTTATCCGGATGGAGCACCAAAGGTAAACTTGCATGTCCTAACCGCCATAAACATACAAAATCAACACGCTTGAGTCATGGCAAAAACAATGTTTTATGGGACATCGTCGATATTTGCCTCATGATCATGCTTTTAGAAGAGATACAAACTCTTTTGATGGCACGAAAGAACTAGACAGCAACCCGTGGCTTAAGAGGACAAGAAGTACTTGATGAGTTAGATGGTTTTGAAGTTAAATTTGGAAAACTTGTGAAGAGCAACCCAAATTTACCTTTTAATTGGAAGAAGAAAAGTATTTTTTTGAGTTACCGTCTCGAAAGATAACTTGCTACGCCATAATCTAGATGTAATGCATATTGAGAAGAATGTTTGTGATGGTGTCCTTGGAACGCTAATGAATCTAGATGGGAAGACCAAGGATCATATAAAAGCACGCCTAGATTTACAAGAAATGGGCATTAGACCCGAACTTCATCCTATAGTTCAAGATAACAACAAAGTTTATTTGCCACCGCTTGTTTCTCAATGGATAAAAAGAAAGATATTTTTGTCGTGTGCTTAAGAAGGTGAAAGTTCCGGATGGTTATGCGACTAATATATCAAGATGCGTAGAGTTAAAACCTCCAAAACTATTTGGACTTAAAAGTCATGATTGCCATATTTTGATGCGCAGATTGCTTCCCATTGCCTTGCGAAATGTGTTGCCTAAGCACGTGCGCTATCTTGTGATGAAGCTATGTCATTACTATAAACAATTATGCATAAGGTTCTTAATCCAAATGATTTGGTTCAAATGGAAACCGAGATTGGAAAAATACTTTGTGATTTAGAAAGGATTTTCCGCCATCATTCTTTGATGTCATGGTTCATCTTTCGGTTCATCTTGCTTTAGAGGCCGATTAGGAGGACGGTTCATTACCGTTGGATGTATCCAATCGAGAGGTGCACATTACTATTATAGTAAATACCTTTATTAACAAATATTATTGAATCTAAAATTATTGGTTTTGATATCTCGTATTTAGCTACATTAAAATCTTACGTGCGAAACAGAATAACCGGAGGGTTCCATTGCGAAGGATATCTAGTCAAGAGTGTGTGTCGTTTTGTTCATTGTACTTATCCGGTGATGTTGAGACCGTACATAATAAGACAAGTCGAAATAATGATGACGATGGTTATGAGGATGTTTTACCTATCTTTTCTATGGCGGGTCGACCGATTGGTGCTACAAAGGTAGAAATGATGGAACTTGACATTTTGGCTAAAGCACATTCATATGTGTTGTTCAATTGTAGTGAAGTTGATGAATTTGAGCGTAAGTAATTATATTAGTTGTGAGTTTCATAAATTATATTATACAATTAATAGTTGTCGTTGTTATCATCGTTATCATCTGTTAACACTGCGGTGAACATCCGGCGTTGGTTCATCATCAAAATCGGAGAAAGCGTAAGCGTGACATTCAACGTTTACATAGTGAGACTTTTGAGTCGTGGTTTCAAGATCATGTAAGGCATATATACGGGTTTATTACTTTTGAAAATAATTATAATGACATAGCATTTTCGACCTACTAATAACAAAACAATTAACACAACTTGCCTTATTTCGGGTTGAGGAGCTACATGCTGAGGGATCACGTAATCACGAGAAAGTCTAAGGTGCTTGGCAAGTGGTCCATCCGAGTATGTGAAAAATATAAGGGATTTATCATAAATGGTTTCCGATTTCACACAAAGATGTAGAACATAATAGGAAAACACGAATCTTGGGGTTAATCTTGAGGCCATGACAAACAGCTACTCGAGTGCTACTGAGATAACAATCCTATCGCGGAGATGTAACTTACTACGGGTTTTGAATGATATAATTGAGTTGGAGTATGGTATTGACAAGAAAGTAGTTTTGTTCGATTGTGATTGGATTTGAATGGTTCAAGGAAAAAGAAGATGACAACGGGTTTACTCTATTGAATTTTGAAGGATTGAAGGCTCATAACGAGCCTTTTATACTAGCTTCTCAAGCACATCAAGTATTTTACGTTGCGAGATAGTGTTGACAAAGGATGGCAAGTTGTGATCAAGGCAGTACCGCACATGTTTATGACATGGATGAACAAACAAGTCTTGATGACGTGGAAACACATTTGCAGGGTGACTCATTTATGTGTCCTCAACATGACGAAACAATGGATATGAATTGGTTAGAGGTGGTTTCGATGGAACCATTGTGGACAACAATGACTTAGTTATTGCCGATGAAGAAGATCCAGTTGAAGAAGCTTAATGATTTCAATTAGCTAAATAATAATAGTCCCTGTTTTTATGTAAAATTAGTTGTTAAGAATCAATGACAATCCTCATTACTGTTTGTATAACTCTTTCTTATACATTTCTTATTTAAATTTAGGTAATTTTAACTTTTAGCTTCTTGTTATTTATATTTTCACTTTGAGATCTCAAAACAACCACGCTTAAGGGGTGTTTGGCTCAAATGGGTCAAACAGGTCAATATGGCTTATCACCGTTTGGCTCAAATGCCCATATTAAGAGCTTAATTTCGCTTATTCACTTGTTGTTTCTCTTACTTTTTGTTTCCTTTAGTAGCTTGCACTCTCGACTAGAGAATTCGAGCTTAATTGGGATTCTAGATCTTATCTTGTTGCTTTAATTTGGTCCGCTAATCACCCCATCAGACCGAGATGCCTGCACTCAGTCATTTTATTTTTAATCAAGCCTAGTTTATTTTGTGAGTGCAATTACGGCTTAGTATAGTACAGCAATAATGCACCAAATTAACCATTATCATTGATAGATAAGGACAATACAAAGACAGATAACCCATACATACCTTCCAAAAGATTGAGACATATAACAATACAAAGGCAGATAACAAGTGTCCTATTATGGTGTATCAAGTTTTGATACCCAAGTATCAAGTGTCATACTAACTAATGTTTAAATAAAACTTTTGTAAATAAGCGTTCTAAAAAGCGATGTTTTATGACTCAAATAAAGGAGTGTTCTATTATGGCGTAGGATAATAAAACCACAACAGATAAGCGTACTATAAAGGTTAATGTTAAAAGACACAGTTGTCAAGGGTCCTGTTAATTTTTTCAAATAAAACTTTTGCAATTAAGCGTTCTATAAAACCGAATAAGCGTTATAAAAAGCGGATGTTTTACGACTCTAAAAAGATGTGCCATATTGTGGTGTATCATAAACAAACCATTATGAATAAGCGTTCTATAAAGGTTAACGTTATAAGACGCTATTGTCAAGGGTCCTATTCACTTTTCTTATAAAAAACGTTTGCGAATAAGTGTTCCATAAAACCGATGTTTTATGACTCAAATATCAAGTGTCTTATGATGGTGTATCAATCTATGGGACCCAGTGTCAATTGTCATATTAAGTTATGTTTTAATAATACGTTTATGAATAAGCGTTTTAAATAATTAATGTTTTATGACTTATATATCAAGTGTCCTATTATGGTGTATTGTAATAAAACCATAATTAATATGCATCCTTTAAGGGTCCTATTAAGTTTTGTTATAATAAAACTTTTGCAAATAATCGTTTTAAAAAATGATGTTATAAAACCATTGTACATAAGCGTCCTATAAAGGTTAACGTTATAATACCCATTTGTCAAAGGTCCTATTAAATTTTGCTATAATAAAACTTTTTGTGAATAAGCGTTTTAACTAACGATGTCTTATGACTCAAAACTCATGTCCTATTATGGTTTATTATAATACAACCATAATGAATAAACGTCTTATAAAGGTAATTTATTAGGATCCATATTTTAAGTGTCATATTAAGTTATATGATAATAGGACCCCAAATCATCGACCATCCTATTATATACCTTTTTAGGACATCGCCTAAGTAGCAAATATTTAAAAAGGACCCTAAACGCTCATATGTCCTATTAAACAGTTTTTTAGGACTCCATTATCATACCGTCCCACACAAAGGATCCTAAAAAGCCACTTTTGTTGTAGTGAAAGGTCACGAAGAAGGGGGATAGACTACGAGGAAGCTAAAAATGGGGAAAAAAAGCTTACTTGATAGGAATCAAGCAAGGAAACCTAAAAGAGGTGGAAATCAAACTTGCTATTCTATTCCCCGGCAGTGGCGCCAAAAACTTGATACGCGTACAACGCGCGTTCGGGGTCAAAGAAACTTCCTTTTAAATCGAACAAGTTTTTCAACACCCTAAGCGATGAACCTAATCGTTGTAGTGTAGTATTAGGGTAAGCCTCGTGAATTGATATCGTTCTCTGGGGAATAGGAATGCTAGTGAGAAATTACTACGCTAAGGTTGGGGTTGAGGAAGATTGTTTTTTTTATCTTTTTTATGTTTTTTAGAAAATGGAAAGATACGAATCTCGGGGTATTGGATTTGGGGGGTGGTATTTCTACCGATTACTCTACTTATCTAATTATCTAATTATCTAAACTAAGGTGAGTGTAGTCTATGTCTATTGTTGTGTGCTCTTATGATGATTAAAAATGTGTTTACTTAGATGCTATTACTCCCTAGTTATCTCCTATTGATGGTTGAATTGTCACGTCCTTATTCTTAACGCGTTGTGTTTTCTAAGGTCGTAGGGTATGCATTTTTCCCTAACTCTTTAAGACTACCTTAAGGTTATTGCCTACGAAATCTCTAGGATTCATAAACTAACTCTAAGTTTATCTTTAGATGTTTAGACTACAATAACTCTAGGTGATTATAAACAAATGTTCACAAAGATTACTCAAGCATTAAAAACACAACGAATGACCTATCGCAATACTAGGTCAATCACAATTAAGATAAGAGACAACCAATCAATATTCAATACATAGGTTTCATAGATCTAAGAAAACACACAAGTAAATTAACCGGACATAGAAAACATGCAAGCATACACACAAACAATTAAAGACATAATTGAATTAATGAAGTAAATCACTTATCTTGTTGTAAAATAGGGTATGGAACCCTAAGATACTTGAAAGACAGCCTATGTTCGGTTTAGGTTTTACTCCACAAAACTACCTCTCTAAAATACGAAAATTCAATTCTATATATAGAGTTACAATATGCGACGATCGCACTCTTTAATTGTGACGCCGTCGGTCGCCGCCATTAGGGTTTCGTCTTGGCCACGTCAACTCGTGACGGCATCACCTTATGCTTGTGGCGCCGTCGGCTTCAACCTCGGCGACGCCGGGATCCAAATCTAGGTCGTTTGAGTTGTGACGCCCTACTATTTTAAACCTGATGTCGTCACTTGTAAAATAGCAATTTGCTCTCTGAGTCGTCTCAAGGTGTGTCGCGACGGCGTCGCTATTAAGTTGTGACGTCGTCCCCTTCTGTTTTAGCAGCTTGAGTGTCTCAATTCTTGACTTTGGCCATTTTCTTCATATAATCGCGCCTTTTCATCCGAATAAGTGTCATTCCAGCAATTTGCCTTCAAGAGACCTAAAAAGTGAAAAGGAACGAAATTAAGTAGTAACGGATACAAAAGTGATCAATTAAGGGCTTAAATGACCCCTCAAAGGTGTACCTTTTAAATCCTTATCATTTCCATCACGATTGTTCTCAATATCATCATCATCATCACTCATATAACTATTTGTGTCACTCACATTGTCATCACTTAAAGCTTCATCGATTTCACATACCTGTACAGATTTACCTTTTTGGATATGCTTCTGATAACGCTACACGCGTCGTTCGGGGTCAAAGGAACTTCCTTTTCGTCAAGCAAGTTTTTCAACACCCTAGGCAGTGAACCTAATCGTTGTAGTGTAGTATTAGGGTAAGCCACGGGAATTGATATCGTTCTCTAGGGGAATAGGAATGCTAGTGAGAAGTTACTACGCTAAGGTTGGGGTTGAGGAAGATTATTTTTTTATCTTTTTATGTTTTTTAGGAAATGGAAAGGGTACGAATCTCGGGGTATTGGATTTGGGGGGTGGTATTTCTACCGATTGCTCTACTATTAGCTATTCTAATTAACTAAGCTAGGGGTAGTCTATGTCTATTGTTGTGTGCTCGTATGATGTTTAAAGATGTGTTTACTTATATTTTATTACTCCCTAGTTGTCTCCTATTGATGGTTGAATTGTCACGTCCTTATTCTTAATGCGTTGTGTTTTCTAAGGTCGTAAGGTGTGCATTCCCTAACTCTTTGAAGTCACCTTTAAGTGTAGTAAACGAAATCCACTAAGTCATTCATAAACTATCAAAGATTTATCAAGTATTAAACACAACGATAGCCTAGTCGCACTCCTAAGCCAATTACAATTAATATAAGAGACAACCTAACAATAATTAACAACTAGGTTTCGTATATCTAAGCAAACACACAAGTAATTTAGCCGGACATGGTAAACATGCAAGCATACACACAATCAATTGAAGACATAGTTGAATTAATGAAGTAAAACACTTATCTTGATACAAGATATGGTATGGAACCCTAAAATACTGTACAAGACAGCCTTGGTTCGGTTTAGGTTTTTACTCCAAAAGACTACACACTGAAAATTAAAAAATTCGGATTCTATATATAAGATTACGTATGCGACGGCGTCACCCTTTGATTTGTGACACCGTCGGGTCGCCGTCATTAGGGTTTCGTTTTTGCCACGTTAGTCTTGCGATGACGTCACCTTATGCTTGTGACGTCGTCCCTTCGATCTCGGCGTCGTGCGGATCAAATCTAGGCCGTCCGAGTTGCGACGACCTACTCTTTTAAAACCCAAGCCGTCACTTGTAAATAAGCAATTTGGCTCTTGGTAGTCACAAAAGTGGTCCGACGCGTCGTAGATAACACCGACGCCGTCCCTTCGTTTAGCACTGAGTGTCTCGATTCTTGACTTTGGCCATTTTCTTCAGATATTCGTGCCTTTTCGTCCGAATAAGTGTCATTCCAACATTTTGCCTTGAAGATACCTAAAAGTGAAAAGGAACGATATTAAGTAATAACGGATACAAAAGTGATCAAATAAGGGCTTAAACGACCTCTCAAAAGGTACATTTAAAACCTTATCAAATATCCCTACACTTGGTATTTGCTTGTCCTCAAGCAAATGTGCTTTAGCCAATTAATTTACAAGTTAGGGGTCATGAAGCATTGGTTTAGAACAATCCACAACACATATAAGCCCATAAAAGTCATAACAAGCACGGAAATTACATACTAGCACCTCACATGGGGTGTTTGGATACTCACATCTCTCGGGTGTATATGAAATATAACAAGATGGAAATGGAAGATAAACACTCATTAACCGGTCCTAGTACATAGATTACCATAGGCTTGAGACTAGATCAAACCTCCATTGCTTTGGCGTAAGCACCTAGGAAAGACTATCAAAGAGGTCTTTTAAAGGGTTGTAATGTTAGGTTTACGGTAGGGAAACAAAGGGTTTGGTGGGATAGGCTAGTTAGTGGTGGCAAGTCAAAAATCTTTATGTTACAGGCATGCGAAGAATGGCGTTGTTAAGCCAAGACTCGACACTCTAGACTCTAGATAACTGAAACAAACAAACATAAATTAAAGATAGATGTGGGATGGTACCCCGTATGTTTTTTTTTTTTTTCAACACTCTTTTTTTTTTCTTTTTCTTTTTTTCTATTTTTTTTTATTTTTTTTTCATACACTTTTACTCTACCATCCTCTACGATAACATCAAAATGATAGGGATTTATAAGCACATCCCTACACTTGAGTTTTTATTACTCTAACATTAATTTGACCCGAATTGAAAAGATCAAAACACTTGGAGTACATTATTACGCAAATAAAGGAATTTGAATTTAACGTTCCTTCCCGTCATTTCATAAACTTTAACTTTTCCCATGAGTCCCAATCGTCCCAAAGCGTGTACAAAGGATATGACTCGACTTAGCAACTTATGCAAGCAACTAGATAATTGAACTAAGGGTTTTAGGGTGATAACAATAATGCACTAAAAGCGAGTGCATACAAGGTAGGCTAAGGCGATTTGGGTGTACATTTGGGGTGGGGTGTAAACAATGCTCTTCATTGATATTCGGAAAACCAAAACATCACGAGAACCGCGAAAAGGATAGGCTCGAGGGGTTAACTAGGGGTATCGTGTACTAAAGATGAGTCAACAGAAATGTGTGGGGAATTACTCAACCGATGTGGAAGAAGTAATTATATTACGGTATCAAACAAGGGTTATCCTAATGCCTCTTATCATTTAGTTATTCCTAACTACACAAGTGTAGTCTTACTAGCGATCTCGGAATGCATCACAAAACAAGTTCTAGAATCTATTATACTACCGGTTCACACACTAAACATTAAAGATGAATGCTTTAATTCCTACTAATCTAAGGCGATCCTCACATTTTGGGTGGAATTTAAGTGGTAAAGGGTTTTGTGCTAGCCATATAACTTCCTATCCATGAGGCGCTTTTGTTAAGACTAATGGCCCACTCCTATATGTCATGAAAAATTTTAAATTTGGTGCCAAAATTACCCTAACCGACATTTTCTCATGGTTTATTACACAAATGCAATTGGACAAAGCAAATAGTCAAGGATAAGCATAGTTTCAAAGTTCCGCTTTATTTTCCTCCCTACACTTAAACCGAACATTGTCCCCAATGTTCCCGAAAGTATCAAAGTTATGATAATAGAAGGTAATTAAAAATGAAAGAAACTAGTACTCCCGATTAGCTCGGTAGGATCCTTGTAAAGTGGTGGTTACATCTTTCTTCAAGAAGAACGTTTGCGTGAAAAGCTCCTTCTCATCTTATGTATCTTCTTCTTGGTAAATTAAACTGCACACTTGAAGAAAACAAACGAAACCTTCACGTAAAATCGGCGGTAATAATATATAGGACTCTACTAAACTAGGATATAATGCTTGTGGAATGGATGTTTACTGAATTTACGGAAAATTAAGACTGAAAAATTCCAAAAATTATAAGTAGCTCGAAAACGAGAAAAGTAATCGATTGTTTTGCTCCTTCCCGACGTCAGTTATCATGACAAAAACTGGTATGTGATTTTCTGGAAAAAATTCTGAAAAATTTACATCTTTAGAATCTGGAAAAATTTTCTGCAAAACATCCATTATGACTCGATACAAGCATTTGACTCGAACAAACACACATGTATATATTTTAATTAATTGAAATTCTCATATTTACGTTTCTTTTGAAAACGTGTGTAATCCTCCCTACACTTATCCCTTAAGTAAAATACCTTTATATGTAATTAAGACGAGGTTAAAAACAAAATAAAGCATTTTTACAAATTTAAACATGAGAATAAACAATCATTAAAAGATATATGACACAAACAAGCAAACAATTAAGCATGGGTTGCCTCCCACGAAGCGCTTTTCTTTATTTATGAGTCTTGTAGCTAGACTCGTAGGCGTTCCCCTACGTGGTCTCGTGCACGCTTACGTGCCCATACCTAAGCCATTCCAATGTTCTCTCATTCTTTTTTAATCATCTCCTAACTCTAGGCATTTTTTTTAATACCTCTTAGTTTTCTCATATGGGTACCTAAGTCCACTTTGCTTATCCCTTTCACTAAGCAATGGAATAGGGGTCATTCTATTACACGCCTCAATATCCTTGTGTTTAAACCTAGGATGAGCACGTGGCATTTGGTAGATAAAGTCTTCAACTTCATCAGAGAACGTAATTAGACCATCAATCATCCGTTCATTCAACCTAGTCATTCTCTTGAAAGGTTTTCCAAAAATTACTTGAGTGAGATCCTTATCAATAAATTCTCCTAAGTTTTCTAAGACCATGAACTCTACCAAATAAGTAAAACTTCCAACAAACACATGCAAATGAGTGACTGCTTCAACAACATTGTTCCCTTGATAAGTTAACTCATTGACCTTGATTTTATTGTATAGGTTCCTTGAGATTAAGTTTAAAGGCAAGAACGAATTCAAATAGGCATCGAACCCTTCTAATCCTATTTTGCAAGGGAATTGCATATTAAAGGGACCATCTTTCTCAATTCTACACCTAGGGTCAAAACTTTGGGAGGGGTCTTCTTCCATTTCAAAATTAACTTCATCAATGACCTCCCCGTTGTCAAGTGCTTCACCATAATCAAATTCCTCGTCGGAATCTGAGTCATAGAAAGGACTTTGTTGTTGCCAATTTATCTCATTATGCCCTAGGTGATTTCCAAAGTGGTGAACGGGGTGAAGGGTTTTGTGGGATTGCGTTCTCAATTTCGGGATTGGGAACGAGTAGTGTGAAGAATCTTCGGCGGAAGACACGTATCATGGTGAGTGATAGGTTTTACGAACAAAGGTCACGAAGAAGGGGGATAGACTACGAGAAAGCTAAAAATGGGAAAAAGTTTTACTTGATAGGAATCAAGCAAAGAAACCTAAACGAGGTGGACTCCTAACTAGCTATTCTATTCCCCGGCAGCGGCGCCAAAAACTTGATAGCGTTACACGCGTCGTTCGGGGTCAAAGGAGCTTCCTTTTAGTCGAGCAAGTTTTTCAACACCCCAGCGATGAACCTAATCGTTGTAGTGTAGTATTAAGGTAAGCCACGGAATTGATATCGTTCTCTGGGGAATAGGAATGCTAGTTAGAAGTTACTAGGCTAAGGTTGGGGTTGAGGAAGATTATTTTTATCTTTTATGTTTTTAGGAAATGGAAAGTGCGAATCTCGGGTATTGGATTTGGGGTGGTATTTCACCGATTGCTCTACTATTATCTATTCTAATTAACTAAGCTAGGGGGTAGTCTATGTCTATTGTTGTGTGCTCGTATGATGTTTAAAGATGTGTTTACTTAGATTTTATTACTCCCTAGTTGTCTCCTATTGATGGTTGAATTGTCACGTCCTTATTCTTAACGCGTTGTGTTTTCTAAGGTCGTAAGGTGTGCATTCCCTAACTCTTTGAAGTCACCTTTAAGTGTAGTAAACGAAATCCACTAAGTCATTCATAAACTATCAAAGATTTATCAAGTATTAAACACAACGATAGCCTAGTCGCACTCCTAAGCCAATTACAATTAAGATAAGAGACAACCTAACAATAATTAATAACTAGGTTTCGTATATCTAAGCAAACATACAAGTAATTTAGCCGGACATGGTAAACATGCAAGCATACACACAATCAATTGAAGACATAATTGAATTAATGAAGTAAAACACTTATCTTGATGTTAGATAGGGTATGAAACCCTAAAATACTGTACAAGACAGCCTTGGTTCGGTTTAGGTGTTTACTCCAAAAGACTACACACTGAAAACTAAAATATTCGGATTCTATATATAAGATTACATATGCGACGGCGTCACCCTTTGATTTGTGACGCCGTCGGGTCGCCGTCATTAGGGTTTCGTCTTGGCCACGTTTTTCTTGCGACGGTGTCACCTTATGCTTGTGACGCCGTCCCTTCGATCTCGGCGTCGTCTGGATCAAATCTAGGCCGTCTCGAGTTGCGACGACCTACTCTTTTAAAACTGAAGCCGTCACTTGTAAATAAGCAATTTGGCTCTCGAGCCGTCACAAAAGTGGTCCAACGGCGTCGTAGATAACACCGACGCCGTCCCTTCGCTTTAGCGACTGAGTGTCTCGATTCTTGACTTTGGCCATTTTCTTCAGATATTCGCCTTTTCGTCCGAATAAGTGTCATTCCGACATTTTGCCTTCAAGATACCTAAAAAGTGAAAAGGAACGATATTAAGTAATAACGGATACAAAAGTGATCAAATAAGGGCTTAAACGACCTCTCAAAAAGGTACATTTTAAAACCTTATCACTTCACAGGATTACATATTTCCTCCTCATGATGACCTAACTCTTGATCATTTTGACATACCTCTTCAAGACTATCTATTTGGATATGCTCAACATGTTTATCTATATCTTGGTTGACATCACCTACAACATCTTCATCGACAGACATCTGAGATGAAAACAAGGGTTCATTTACGGCATCCGACTAGATTGTACCAAAGTATTGACTTCCAAAGGTTGATGTGTAACCTGACATATATCCTCTACCACATATTTATTAACAATGTTTTCTAATAACAATTTGTTTGAGCAATATGGAACAATAGCAAGAGCTGCCTTTTTCTTTGTTACATCCACATCAGCAATAATTGTCCTAATTGACTTTGGTGACATTTGATCAACATCCAATGTTGTCTTACCATTTTCAACATAAACCTCTATCATCTTATGGTCATCAACAAGATCTTTCAATATTTCTAAATTAGCACTCTCACTTAAGCTATACAAACCATCATCTAGATTACTACCAACTCTTCGACTGAACCAAGCTCATAACCCAATTCATACATAAGAACATCCAACTCTTCGACTGACACACTATCAACATCAACCAAATCAACTAAATTTTCCATACCTCCAACATAGATTCTACCAGGCCAGTATTTAAAGAAACCGTTGTGATGAACCTTCATGCTAAACATATTAGATCTACCACCTGAAAACATGTCAATATATGTTTAGGGCATTCTAAAAACTTAATTGACAAACAATAAATACCCCAATTAGAAATTCCAATGACTATAATAATAAAAAAAACAGTACCGTATTTCTCAGGACGATATCATCAACTGGATAACCTGGATGTCTTCTTACTTTCCATAGATTAAAGTCCATGTTTCGGTTTTATGATTGATAAACATGGGTTTTGTGACATGCAATTAGGGTTTGAATTCTGATAATTCTTGTAACGAAAGTTATGGGACGAAAAATAATACAGACTATGTGTTTATGGGGCGGGAAGAGGGTTACATTACATGTGGCAATAATTAAGAAATTTTTAATTGAAATAAGGAAATGACAATTGTGGCCTTGGACTAAAGACAAATCAAGCAACAACTGACGTCCTTGACTAACGGAAATATGGCCAAAGGACCAGTTAAGAGTATGAAACTTGGAAAAGGGACTCCGAACGATGAAAAAGCCCAAGTTTGTTCTATCGCGATGCGCAGCAACAAGTTTAGGGACCAATGATGTATTTTAGTCAAATTATTATTCACTCTTCAAATCATTAAATATTGCAAGTATATTCTCAAATGGATGTAAATAGATAACTATTGGTTGAAATAAATACATTTAGTATGAAAATGTGTTGGAAGTTAAAGTTTTGAAGTATATGGTTGGAGATGAAATTTTTTTGAAGGAAAAATGTGAGTAAAAGATGTTTTTTTTTAATTTATATTTAAAGATTTCTTGAAGTAATGGTTGGAGATGGCATTACACTAAATGCAAAAAGCAAAATATTTTACAATGTAAAGTTTATGACATTTCCTTAAACTTTTTGTATTTCCACTAATATTTAGGGTATCAAAAAAGAAGTTTTGTACAATTGATAGCATGTGTCCATGGCTTTTATGTTATGGCATTACCTTTTGGTTTTAGGTCTCCAAATATTTGGTTTAAGGTCTCCAAATAGGAACAACTTCTTATTTTTATTTTATTTTTTTAATTATTATTATTATTTTTTTAAAGGTCCATTTTAGTAATGAATTACAAAAAATATCTTTAAATGCAACGAACTTTCATGAAATGTTTTAATAAACACATCAAAATGTGTATATTGAAACACTTTATAAAGTTCATTATAATTAATGATATTTTTTATAGTTCATGTAAGTAAGCGAGAATTTATTGTTATTTTATTACCTAAACCCTTTGCTTTTATATCCTAGCAATTAATGATGTCATAACTCTTATTCTTTAACAAATGTATAAAATAATTGTTTAAAAATGTAGATAACATGCCATACTAGAGTACTATACTACTATATATACTCAACTCCATAGCAAATGTGAATACAACATTTCAGTTTTTAAGATAGGTTACACAGAGATCAAGACCATTCACAATCGGCCAGAGAAGTGAAAATTGAAGGTTGATTTACTGTTGTTTCTGAAACCATTGTCTCCATCTTCCCCTACTCCAATGTCACTTAACAATAAACTTTGCCTCTCCATTCTTCTTTTATTTTCTTGTGTTGCCACCCTCATCACCTCCTCTCAAGGTTAGAATACTCTCTTTCTCTATGTACTTATCTATTTATGTGTTCTTTTAATGGAACTCGTGTATACGAAGTTTGAACTCACAACTTTTTGGTTGATGGGACACACTTGGTACTATGGGTTTTTATTTATCTCAGGAAGCAGTCTCTATACTTTCGGGTTTATCCTGGGTAAGGGTAGAATATGTCTGCATTTCACCTCTCGCATATCCTGCTCTAGTAGGATTGGGTATGTTGTGTATACAAATATGTTCTTGGTGGGATTTGATTTTCAAGAAACTTATGATAAGGGTTTTTTTTATTTGGTTGTTTTGTCAATGGGTTTTTTGTTTTTACCTAGCTTGATTTATGGTTGTTGAAATTTCTTGATGTTGTTGGCATAATCACATAAAGGTGGTAACTTTCCAAAAAGATTTATAGCAAGGTTTGCTTTTTCAAGCAAATTAAGATATGGGTTGTGGTTATTTGATTGTTTGCTTAATGTTACATTGTTTAATTTGTGGAAATCTGAAAAGATTGATGTTTTGGGCATAAAAGGTGGCAACTTTGGTAAACAAATTAGTCTAGTCTTGATAGACTTGGTTTATATTCATGGCTCAAAAAGATTTAAGTTTTTGTCACAACTTTGGTAGATTTCATGATGTGGTTTTTACTTCATTTCATTTTTAGGGTCGCCGGAATATTTTAGATTCCGGTAGAAATAAATTCCATGTACTTCTAAGTTATAACATTTATCTTGAGAATGTTATTACAAGTAGGTAAAAATTTAAAGTGCCATTGACCTTTTTGTTGACTTTTTATATGTGTATTTATTTCTGTTTTATCTTCGCCAAATGTTTTCTTATTTCTACTTTTTCAAATAAGAATTTTACTTTCAAATAATTGATCAAGTTCTATTTTGTTTTTCCGTTTCTCACACATGGAAATCGATGAAACCGTCTAATTTATTTTTTGCCCAAGTAATATTGTGTGCATTTTAAAAGTGTACACTTTACAGTCTAACTTCAAACAATTTATTAGTTGCGCACTAAATGGCTTAGTTCTATTTTTTTTTAAGGCTGTGTTTGACAATTATGCTGGTGTAGCAATGAGTAGTAGCATTAAACTGTAGCAGTTAGCAGTAACTGTAAGCAGTAGTTGTATATTTCTATAAAAATGTTTGCTATTGTAATTGTAGTTGTGATTATAATGTCTAAAATAGTTTTTAAATGCTCAACGCTCCTAAATGCTACTTCATGAGCGTTGTAAAAGAAGTCTTACGAAAAAATAGATAAAGCTACTTACTGCTTGTTAAACGAACATTAAAAATTACAATAGTCAACGTTCACCGCTCTTAAATGCTCCTAAACCATCTGCGCTAAATGTAATATATCTTGAAACAATTAACAGCCTTTCAAAAAAATTAATCGTCATTCTTTCACAAGTTACAAGGCAATGTCATGTTTATCTAGTGAACATTTATCTTTTAACAAAAAAAAACTTATATCATATAAGAGTAATAAATATTCTCTTACGATAAATTGAGAAGAAGCAAAATATAAAGTTGGCACTTTGGGAAAAGAAATCCTTGAATGTCGAAACAAGAACATTTAATATGTAATAGTAACATAACTTCTACCATGCAGGTGATTACAAATTATGGCAAGATCAGTATCCATTCATCAGAAAAGCTAGCTCATTTTCATCATCATCATCATCATCATCAAAGTCAACTCGATCCAACGGTGAAAAAAAAGAGTATGATTATATAGTTGTAGGTGGTGGCACAGCAGGATGTCCATTGGCAGCAACACTGTCACAAAATTACAGTGTGTTATTACTAGAAAGAGGTGGTGTCCCTTTTACAAACCGAAATGTGTCACTCTTGTCAAATTTCCATCTTACACTTGCGGATACTTCTGATGAATCTGCTTCACAGTATTTTGTATCGACCGATGGTGTGTTTAATGCCCGAGCTAGAGTTTTGGGTGGTGGCAGTTCTATTAATGCCGGATTTTACACACGAGCTAGCACAAGGTACATCTCTTTACTTACGTGTCGCGATTTTAGTTAGTATTGTGTGTGGTGATTGTGACTTACATGTGCAGTGAGTTAAGTTCTCTGTACAAGAAAGAATATCAATATGAACTCATTTACAATCATAATAATGATATTATACGGATAAAATTGATTTCAAAAAGTTGCATACAAATCTTAAAAATACCTCAATGTAATCATTGGTAAGTAGATATGTCAAAAGGGACACATATAAACTTGCTATCGAGTTAAGTTACATGGTTCCTTTACGAGTCATAAACATTTATTCGTCCATATCTATATAAAATTTACGTTTAAAAAGTATATTACTAAATGTTGTTTTTAAGAGAATTAGTTTTGCAATTCAAAAAGAGCTAGCGGGGCAGCTTGTTGCTCGTTTGTCTTCCTCCTCTATGTAAATCCAAATTAATTCATGAAATAATCATAGAGTTTACATCACAATTTTGCAGTAACTATTGGGTTTTGACCCATTGTGAGCTAAATTTTCTGCTCTTTAATCATTAGAAATAAAAGTATTTGCATGTTTATAAATAAAAATGTATTTAGTTACACTATAGTTGGGCTTGTCACATATCTAGCAGATTAAGACCTCGTTAGCCAACTGCCAACTCATGTCATTTGGGCCTACATTTAATACTAATGGGCTACCACCCACACGTTTTCGTTTATTTCATAGTTATTTCATCTTTTTTTCTTTCCATTTTTGGGTTTGGAAAATAATGATACATTGATTTTGATAGTGATACTGATACATAGGTTCAATGGACCACGGATAACTATGTACTATGTTTTTTGTGACCCCTAAAATAAGAAAAGAGATCATTAATATTGTGGTGACACAATTTTTAGTTCATTAAGTTCACCCCATTCAAGTATGTTGGGCATAATATTCGAACCGGACAAAATTCCTTATGAAAGATTAGCAACAAAAAAGAAAAACCGAACCTATGACTTTTGTTTCACGCTGTATGTCCCTTAACATTGAGTTACCATAACGGAAATTATGATAGTTGTAGAATACAAAACTGTATAAAAGTTGGTATATTGTTTGGGGTTATATTAGTCATTTTGGTGATATATGGTTTAATACTTGAGTTTGAACAAATTCATTTTGGTGCAGTTATGTTAAAAGGGCAGGATGGGATGCAAAATTGGTGAATGAATCATACCCATGGGTCGAAAAACAAATTGTGCACCAACCCGTTTTTGAACCATGGCAAAGAGCCGTTCGAGATGGTCTTGTGGAAGCTGGTATAGCACCAAACAATGGGTTCACATATGACCACTTGTATGGTACAAAAGTTGGTGGGACAATATTTGATAAGTATGGTCGCCGACACACCTCTGCAGAGCTACTAGCCTCTGCCAACACTCAAAACCTTGATGTTTTAGTTCATGCCCGAGCTCAAAAACTAGTTTTTGACACAACCGGTATGTATTAGCTATTATAATGATCGCATTTACACTTAATCCAGATAGACAACATACTTTGCGACAGAGTGATGTTCTTTTTACTGTCTTATGTGTTGCTAATCATACATAACTTTTCTACTATAGGGAAAAAGCGGGCGGTTGGGGTAATTTTCAAAGACGAATATGGTACACAACACAAGGCCGTTATCTCAAGGAGGCGAAAGAGTGAAATCATAGTAACATGTGGTGCCATAGGAAGCCCACAACTACTATTGCTAAGCGGAATAGGGCCAAGGGCTGATCTTGAAAAGATGAACATTTCGGTGGTGCATGATAACAAGTTTGTTGGGAAAAATATGTCTGATAACCCGTTGAACACAGTTTTTGTCCCGTTTAACCGACCTGTCAAGCAGTCTCTGATTGAAACCGTTGGGATCACGAAGATGGGTGTGTACATTGAAGCAAGCAGCGGGTTTAGCCAGTCTTCTGATAGCATTCATTGCCACCATGGCCTTGCATCAGCTGAGGTAATATAAATTAATATAATTACTCGTTTTTCAGCAATCTGATTTAAAAAACCTAATACTTAATATTAGGTTTATGCTAAGCGGTTGCAGACTTGTTTATAAGTCATGAGTCAATAAATGTTTTATAAATGTCTACTGATAACAGATTGGTCAGCTTTCGACTATTCCTCCAAAAAGACGGACACAAGAAGCTATTGAAGCTTTTAAACGAAACAAGAAGGATATCCCACATGAAGCATTTCACGGGGGTTTCATTTTAGAAAAACTGGCTCACCCTAAGTCAAAAGGACAACTAATCTTAAACAACACAAATGTCGACGACAATCCAATCATCACGTTCAACTACTTTAGCCATCCAAAAGACCTCCGACAATGCGTGAGAGGGATGCGTGTTGTTGAAAAACTCGTGAAGTCTAAACCATTCCTTGATTTCACAAAACACGATGAAGCAACATTCGAAAAATTGCTTAACATGAGTGTCACTGCAAACATTAACATGATACCACGACACACAAATGACACAAAGTCACTTAAGCAATTTTGTAGAGACACTGTGATCTCCATCTGGCACTACCATGGCGGGTGCCATGTAGGCGAGGTGGTGAACAAGGATTACATTGTCAGTGGGGTCCATAGACTACGAGTCATAGACGGGTCAACTTTCAACTTATCCCCAGGCACCAATCCACAAGCGACGGTTATGATGTTGGGCAGGTACCATTTATTTTTATTATTAGACGATAGTTTAGAGTAGCTGACGTAATACAATTGCGCTTGTGCCAGCTACTCTAAACTATCGTCTAATATTTCTTAACCATAAACTCTTCCATAAAATATTTGTACCTAGTACATTGTTATTGATATGATATTGTGTGATGCAGGTACATGGGAGTGAAGATTTTAAGGGACAGATTAGGAACATCTGCTGGTGTATGAAGTGTTCGGGTGTAGAAGATGCACGAGATTTATTCCGATATGCACCATTGTAATATTGTCAAAATTAAATTATCAAGAACATATGTAGAGATTTAGGTAACAAGAGAATGGAAATGTCAAAAGATTGACTTTTGCATTCTTCTTGTATTGGTTTATTTGTATGCATTTTCTTGTTTTTCTTATGTTTGGAGTTTGATGTAACATTTGTTTGATGTAATATTAATATGTGGAAAACTTATATATAGTATTTGAATTCATGATATTGGGTCTAAATATTTTTCGATTGGCAACTTATGCCTCGTTTGTTAATAACCAGCCGCCGTGTTTTCGTACACACTTTGAAAAACGACATTTGGTGAGACTTTTTGCTTTTAGTAGTGCTTATAATTTCATTGTGAACTGCAATGATCAATAAGTTGATAAGATTCTAAGGTGGTGTTTGTTTGTGACTTAATTGACTTAATATGAAAAAAACTGAATTTATTAAGTCATACTAAGGTGGTGTTTGTTTGTGACTTAATTGACTTAATATGAAAAAAACTGAATTTATTAAGTCATACTAAAACTGTTTGTTTATGACTTAATAGAAATATGACCGAAAATATTAATGATAAAGCGAGGTTGTCTGCATTAAGTCATCTCTTAATTAGAAATGACTTAATAAAAAATTTTAACAAACAAGCCCTAAAACTGTTTGTTTATGACTTAATAGAGAAATATGACTGAAAATATTAAGCAATAAAACTGAGGTTGTCTGCATTAAGTCATCTCTTAATTAGAAATGACTTAATAAAAAATTTTAACAAACAAGCCCTAAGTGCTTAATCTAGACTTGACTCTTGAATGGAAGATGATACATTTAGTTTGCTGCTTAACTGCTTTAGAGAATGTTGTTTAAATGGGCTGAGCCCATTTGATTAAAGTTAAGCACATCATACTTAAAAATAAGCCTACTTAAAGATCCATGTACAAAAGTCAAGTTTTGTGATCATGATGAATTGTATCTAGTTGACAACCGTTAACTTATCTTTCACACAAGATTCACATCCATAAATGTGTATTTTAAGGTATGCCGTCTTTTGATTTGGGGTTGGAGTAATGTCAAAAGATTTGCTAATACTTTCATAGCTTAAAAGTTGGAATTTCATTTTGAAAAAACTTATTTAATCATTTCCATATGCTTATACAGAGTGATGGAGTTACACTGTTATAGCATGTGAGCTTATACCTTTTTTATTTTATGTTTTCTTTTAGGTCTATCATTTCTCATGCACATGGTCAGTTGTAGAACACTAGAACATGTATAATCACTCAATAAAAGAATAGTGACGTTGTTAATTGTATAATGTCATGGTCAGTTGTAGAACGTATAAAAGCGAACGGAAATCAATAAAAACTGATAAAAAAAAAAGAAAAAAAAACGGACGAAAATATATACAAACGTATAATAATGTAATAAAACATAAAAAATGCATGAAAACGTACAAAAACGAACGAAAACGTATACAAATGGATGAAAATGTACAAAAACGGACGAAAACGTATAAAACGTAAGAAAACGGACGAAAAACGTATGCAAACGTATAAAAATGTAATAAAAGTACAAATCCGGACAAAAATTTACAAAAAAACGGATGAAAATGTATAAAAACGGACGAAAACGTATAAAAACGGATGAGAATGTATAAAAACAGACGAAAACAGATAAAAGCGGACGAAAACGTATATAACCGGAAGAAACGTATAAAAACTAGATGAAAACGTAAGAAAATCAAATTTTAAGTTATTTACTACGGCCGTAAGTATAAAGGACTAACGATGCAAGTTTAGCAGGTAACGGGTACACATAATGGTCGAAATTCGAAAGGTTTGTATTACAATGACAAAAAAGAAGAAGGCTACATAAAATAACAAAAATGGGCAACGTCGATGCATTTTTTTTGTGATCATCATTTTAATTAATACTTAAAAAAAACAATTAAAACCATTCAGACAATTATAAAAAACAAACAACATTATTTCATTTAGATTCAGACTTTAAAACCACCTCTTACCAGTAAGATGTGGTAGTCAGATTGAGACCCAAAACATCTTAATAAAACAAACACACCCTTAAAATTTTAAAAGAAATAACATTACAACCACACCCTTAGAATTTAAGTTTTATTTAAACCATATCATAACCCCTCCAATAATGATATATTTTAATAAAATTGTTTATAAGAAAAGCTAAACTTATAACCATTAATTTAATGCCAAAATTTAAAAAATAAAAGTGCTAACTATTTATAGTATTTAATAATTTAGATTTCTACTTTTGAAAAACATATATCTAGTACGTTATTGTTAGATTTATAAACTTTATCTCAACCACAAGGGGCTAAAAGTTTATTCTTCAAAGTTAAAGGATTAAAGGTGTTCCCGCTTTTATACTTCAAAGGTTGAGGTGATACATTTTATATCTTGGAGGGTGTTGAAATGAACTTTATAAGTCAAGCCTATATAAGGATAAAGTCTCTCTCATTTGTCATATTATCTCATTCTATTTTGTGTGATTCTGAGCGTGTATCTCTCTCAGTTTTCTGGTTGTTATAGTGAGTTTGAGGGAAACCCTTTGTTGTCTTGTAATCTCTAATTTTTTGTTCTTGTATTGTAAACATACTTGCTATTCTTAGCAATTGATTTGATTAATAAAAGAGTGAGCCAAGGGGAGGTTGACTAGGTTCATTCTAAATCAGGTTTTTTGTGTTTGAATCTGCTTTGGTTTATAAATTTTTACATGGTATCAGAGCCAGGTTGCTCTATACCAAAGCGTTAAAGATTTTGAAAAAATTAGGGTTTCCTTCAAATTGGGGGGTTTTTGATCTATTGTATAGATCTGGTAGTTTTGAGGATAGATCTTGTGGGTTTGTGTTTAGATCTATCAGATTTGAAGTGTAATTGGGTTTTCCAAAAATTAGGGTTTTCTAATTTTTTGGGGTTTTTTTATTCTGGTGGTTCTTGATTTAATTGATCTCAGATTTTGTGGTCTTGAGGTTCAATTGGGTTTCGAAGTATTGATTTCTTGAATATTGGTTTAATTAGGGTTTTCTGTATCAAACCCAAATTCAGGTTGTTTTGTTTCTTAATTTTTTTGATTAAGATTGGGGTTCTTGGTGTTCTTGATATTCTATTTATGATAAATATCAATTACCCTAATTCTTACTCATTTCTCGTTTCTCTATATCCTGTTTCAGGTTTGTATTCCGCTGTATTTTTGATTGATTCATGTTTTCTTGATCTGGTTGGAAGCTTGCGTGGTTGTAATACCTCTCACGCTTATCTTTAGGTTTTTTTGTTAGGTTTTGTTGTTAGGTTGTTCGAAGGTTGAGTAGATCAAGGGATTTGTTTGATTGAAGTTGTATGTGATTAATTGGTGGTTTGTTTGATTAATTGGTGGTTTGTTGTGATTGAGGAGATATAAGGTGTGTTGTTGTTGCTTTCTGTTTTCTGTTCTTTATCTGTGTTCTTGTTGTTTTGTCTTCATGGTTGATGGTCAAGATGATAAGGGTAACGGTCCTGAAGGAAGTAGTAGTGAATTAAAACTTGATGTTTATGACCCTTTATATTTGCACCCACAAGACATTGGTTCTCAACTGATATCCTTCAAACTTGAAGGGACTCAGAATTACAAAGTCTGGGTTGCTGCTGTGCAGCTTGCCTTACACACTAGAAATAAACTAGGGTTTATAACTGGTAAATGTATTAAGAGTCCTACAGATGCTCTATATCAGGAACAGTGGGACAAATGTAATTTTGTTGTGTTGTCTTGGATTCTTGATTGTATATCTCAAGTTCTTTACAAAGGTCAAGTGTTTTCTAAAATTGCTAAAAGTGTTTGGTGTTGGGAATTATGTGAAGTTTGGATTATCTTGAAATTATCGCCAAGTGTTTCTCTCAAAGGAGAGTGGATTCTCGAAGACATAATCAAGTATTATAGTTATTAGTCGGTTTACATGAAGTGTTTATTCCGTGTTTAGTTTATTTAGTGTGGATATACATGAGCTTTATTAGGAAGTGATTGTGTATATCTTATTTAGTTTTATGATTATACGTTTCTTGGGAAACGGTTTAGCGATATTGTTTAGGGTTCCTTGTCTATAAAAGGAACACATTAGAATGAGTTAGGTACCGATTGGAAAACTCAGTTTTAGTTAATATAAAGATCCATAGAGGATCAAGAAGTTCTTAGTTATTTGTTACTTGTGTTTATATTACGCTGATAAATATAAGTAGTAGAGATTGTCTTTTATTGTGCTTGTGATTACATAGGCATACATAACGATCCACGAGCTCAAGATCTATCAAGGTCTGCTTGCTTCAACAAGTGGTATCGAGCCTCGTGAGAGTCTCTACGATACTAAGGACAAGTTTTCTAAACACCCATACAACCATAACAAAATCATCATGCACGGTTCGGATGTTGATACCGAAATCACCAACAACCAAAACTCCACCCATCCGCAACAACTAAGTCTCTAATAGAAATGCTAAGTTTCCTTACCTTAAAGGGAGGAATATGATCTTTAGGCGATGAAGATGCGAATCGGATCTCCAACATTGATTGGAATCTATGGCGAGATAATTATGAAGGGAACAATGAAGAGAACTACCACGGATGTCATTGGTAATATGATGAATGTTCCTCCCAAAATCGCTAAAGAGTTCTTGGCGCTTCGAGAGAGAAACCAAGGTCGAACTATTCTTCGCAAACGATTCCCGAGGATCACTTGAGTGATTTTCACTTCATGCAAGATGCTAAGGATATATGGTTAGCAATTAAGGCGAAGTTCGGTGGGAATGAGGAGTCTAGAGATCAAGAAGTCCATGCTAAGACAACAGCCAGGACTTTCAAATCTCGAAGAAGAAGGAATACACAAGGGCTATGACAAGTTTCACAAGATCTTAAGTCGGTTGAATCACCGCAGCAAAGCCGATAATGATGATTGCAACTCTAAGTTTCGAGGTCTTTACCTCCATCCCAGCTACACGTAAGCATAGCTTTAAAAGCTAAAGGTGGTTTGGATATGATTACCTTTGATGAGTCAGTACCACAAACTTAAAGCTCTTGAACATGATGTAAAAGCCCTTTTCGATCAACTTCTTCGCTAGTCATATCGCATTTGTTGGAGCCTCACCCAAAGTCTAGCTATGGTCCAAGCCCATATCCATCATCATCTTATCTCGCTCCTTCATCAAGTTCTCACTCTAAATCAAGCAACATTATGGAAGATGTTCTTGGATCTTTCTTTGTCGATTATGATCCTCGGCAGGATCCGCTTATGAGGATTTTGATCGGTGGACCCCATTGAGATGGAAGAGATGAAGTCGAGATGGCGGTGGCCATGCTTTCCATGGATATCAAGAACTTTGAGCGCAAAGTCGGCGTAAGGTTTGATTCAAAGGACGCGATCCAACAAGGTTTGACAAAGGAAGGTTAAATGCTTCACATGTCAATGATGGGTCACTTTTCTAGAGAATGCAAAGACAGAAAGTCGGTGATGAGACAAGATACTCTTCTTATCGCAGATCGTAAGGCGGGAACTTCAAAGGATCAACCGCTTTGGTCACTCGGATAGCAATGTGGATGGAAGCAACATGAGGAGGCGATAATGATGGTCCCGATAATGTTGGGTTGATTGCAAGTCGTACTACGGAGGATAGGCATGATCGATTGCCTTGATGGGCATCTCTCAGGTACAAAACTGTTTGTTTGGTTGTAGTGAACGTTATAATGAACTCAAACAAGCTTATGATATTTTGGAACCCAAATATAATGAATGCTATGTGGAAGTAGAAGCTTATAAACAGGCTTTAAAAACACTAGAAAGACAAAAGGTTTGGTTTCAGAAGAATCAAATAGCTTATGATGAGAAAATAGGTGTTTTAGAAAGGGATCTCGAATGTGCTAAAAATGAGTTAATATGGTCTGAGAAGTTAAGAGCAGATGTAGAGTCAGAAAATTTAGAGCTTAAGGAGAAACTTAAGGAGGAAATTGTTAGGCATAAAGAATAGATGATGAATGGAAATAAGTTAGCTGGTTTCATTTATAGTAGTCAAGCTTCCAATTCTACAGTGGCTTTAGGCTTTAAGAAATATGTAGGCTTAGAAGCTAGGGATGACACACGTAAATCCACATCAGCAGTGCCTAGCTAATTTTGTGAAAGAAGGTGACCTACATGTTGTCGTGGACCAATTAGAGGTGAGCACATGCCCATTGACCTTTCCACTCTTAATGACTTTGATGGATCACACCATCCAGTATGGCAAAAGTCAAGAGACATGCAGACCTAATACTTCTACTAATGACTTTGTCTCTTGTGTTAACAAAGGACAAGTCCTCCAAGCAAGTGGTCTACAGAGTGTGATTCAAATGACAAGTCCGACCTTCCCAAGTCGACCTTCCCAAGTCCGCCTTCCAAAGTCTCGCACCGCACTGCACCCAAGACTACCAATAAGCATGTCGAGTTCTTTGCCAAGGAATCCACTTCAAGAGTTGCCTCTCAAGACTTGCATTTTAATTCTTTGCATAATAGTATTGTTAAAACAATTCTTTTCATGGTTTTGGTTTGAATACTTCGCTTGTAATAATACTTCTTTTGGTTTAAATAAATCTTCTAATCGAAGAAATGTTTTGTGTGTGTAAGTAAATCTCATTTAATTAAGGATTGTGATTATCATGAGCAAAGGATGAGTAGGTGTGGTGCTTCTAGGAAATCCGCACCAATGTGGACAAATGTAAATGACATACCACCTTATGTTCCACAAGATACAAAGTATAATACTCCTTTTCTTGGAGGAAACCAGGTTGTAAAACCATATGTTCAACCAACCAAGGTGAATATTTTAAAATGGTTTTGGCCCGGATATGTTAACCCTATGACCGATGGGAAAGTGGTATGGATATGTTTGTCAAGACCTCAAAGAAGTTGTTCTTGGAATAAACAGGACCTAAGTTTCATTGGAAACCCAAGAACAATAGTGGATCTTATACTTCTACATGGCACAACTCATATGATCCACAAGGCGGGTTCAAGTCAAGAATGACTTGAGCCTCCATAGTGTACTAATTTTATGTATATTTTTGTTGTTGTAGGATCATCCCTTAAGCATAAAGATGTTGGAATAGTTGATGGTGGTTGCTCTAGAAGTATGTCGGAAACAGGACATGATGCATAACTTTGTACCCATTGAAGGAGGAGGCAATGTAACCTTTGGAGGAAGTGATGGACGAATTCTTCGAAAAGGGACCATCAAACACCTCACCGGACTTTGAGAATGTTTATTATGTCAAGGAACTTCAACACTTCAATTTGTTTTCGCCTCACAAATCTGTGACACTAAGAACAAAGTACTCTTCACGGAGGATGAATGTCTTGTCTTTGTCTAAAGACTTCAAACTCCCGTAAGAAACTTCAATTCTCATCAAGGTTCCTCGCAATCACAATCTTTATACATTCAACTTAACTAATGTCCAACCAAAGGTGACTTAACATGTTTGGTGGCTAAAGCATCCGTGGATGAGTCCACCAAATGGCATGTAAGGATGGCCCATGTCAATTTCAAGACCATAAACCGACTTTCTAAACCGGGCCTAGTTCAAGGTCTTCCGCCAAAGTATTCACCAATGATCATAACTGTGTTGCATGCAACAAAGGAAAGCGACCTGAGCCTCATACAAAGGTGTTCATGTTACTGACGAGAAGCATTATTTCGAACCTCTTCACCGCTTCATATGGATCTGCTTGGTCTAACTAAAGTGAGAAGCATTGATCATAAATATTTTTGTCTGGTGATCACCGATGGTTATAGCAAATTTTGTTGGGTATTCTTTCTAAGGACCAAAGATGAAACATCCAAGTATTGAAAGACTTCATTACCCTTATTGAGAATCGCTTGAACAAAAGGTGAAAGGAATTAGGTGTGATAATGGTACGAGTTCAAAATGCAATTGATAGAACTCTGCAGTTAAAGGAATCAAAAGGACTATAGCACTCCAAGAACCCTCAACAAAATGGGGTGGCGAAAAGAAAAATAGAACCTTAATAGAGGTCGCAAGATCAATCTTTGGCAGACTCTAAACTTCCAACCATGTTTTGATCAAGTCATGGTTAGTGCAACTTGTTATGTACTCAATAGAGTGTCCATTACTAGACCACATCTTAAAACACCATATGAACTTATTTTTGGGAAAGTTCTCGTTATTCATTACCTTAAACCGTTTGGTCGCTAAGTGACAATTTTGAATACCGGTGATCCATTGGGCAAATTTGATGAGAAAGCTAATGATGGTTACATTGTGGGTATTCGCTCATAGTAAGGCATCTGAGTTTACAATGTATCCGCTAAGAAGATTGAGGAGACATTGAACTGAGGTATCTTGAAGACAAGCCTAATGTTCAAGGACGAGGTCATATTTGGTTATTTGACCTTGATTACTTGACCGATTACTTGGGTTATGCTCGACATATGGCTAACCAACATGCGATTCTCAAGCATCTCCAACTACTAGTGCGTAAACTTTGGAAGCTCATTCGACAGCTGGTCCGATGATGATGAACAACCCATTGTAGTACCTTCCTTCTCTCCTAACAATTTTGTAGGTGACACTTCTAAAGATTATACCGATGTGGGTGAAGATGAATTCTATTATGCCGAGGACCTTGCGGATCAAGAAACAAGAGTATGCGACCAATTTAGATGCTACGAGGAATGTTGAAAATAGTTCAAGTGAAGCAATCGATGGAACATTCAATTCCGAAAGTGGTTCTGCTTTCTCCTCACCTCTCCAATTCGCCGAAAGACATGTTGACTTACCCTATTTCTACTAGAGTGTCAATGCACCTTGGAGAACCTTATACAAGGTTTCCAAAACCTTCGATCTTGGTCATCATCAACCTAAAGGTGCATCTTCAACACACCTTCCTATGATATCGACTTTGAACCCATCGTGACTAATCTTGATTCCTCCATTGATGTCAACACCACCACTACTACAAGGATCAACAATGTTCATCCACGCCTAATATTATTGGTGATCCTAATGCACCGTTAGAACAAGAGGTACCGTGGCGCTGCTCTAAATATGGTCGTGGCTTTTATCTCTTATGTCTCAAATCGCAGAGAGACAATCACACGACTATGAACATTGTCTGCTTGCTTATTTTCTCTCACAAGTGGAGCCAACCAAGGTTACTCGTGCTCTTGAAGACTCAAGTTGGCTTGAAGCAATGCGGGATGAGATGCAACAATTTCAAAATCGGCAGTTTGGATATTGGTACCACTACCGATGGTAAGTATGCTATTGGGACTAAATGGATTCGAAGAATAAGAGATGCTCGAGGTGTTGTCATTAAAAACAAAGCCGATTAGTTGCGGGGGTATAGACAAGAGGAGGATCGATTATGATGAAGTGTTTGCACCAGTGGCAAGAGTTGAGGTTATACGGATTTTTCTAGCTTATGCATCCTATATGGGTTTTATGGTCTATCAGATGGATGTTAAAGGAGCCTTCTTGTATGGTGAAATTAAAGAGGAGGTGTATGTCACTCAACCTAAAGGATTTGAAGATCCGGATCATCCTAATCATGTTTATAAGGTAGTCAAAGCTCTCATGGACTACATCAGCACCCGTGAGCCCGGTATGCTAGGCTTCTACATTTCTTCCAAGCATGGTTACGAAGAGGTACAATTGATAAGACTCTTTTCCTAAAGAAGAATTCCACCGACATTATTCTTGTGCAAGTGTATGTGGATGACATTATTTTGGATCCACAAAGGAAGCTTGGTGCGAGGAGTTTGAGGAGCTTATGAAGGAGAGTTTCGGATGAGTGCCATGGGAGAGATGACTTTCTTTTGGGTCTTCAAGTTCGTGAAACTTGATGGTATCTTTATCGGTCGGACAAATATGTGAGGACATCTTGAAGAAGTTTGGTATGGAGGGTGTAAGGATCCGCCACTACACCTTATGAAGCTCCAAAGACAAAGACCAACAATGAAGCCGATCCACTGTGAATGTTCATCCGCATGTGTCAATGATTGGCTCTTTGATGTATTTAATGCCTTCAAGGCCCGATATTACTTTTGCTGTGAGTGTTTGTTCACGACATCAAGTTACTCCACCGACTTCCCATCTCAATGTCATAAGAAGATCTTTAAGTACCTCAAAGGCCAACCTTTTCTAGGTCTTTGGTACCCAAAAGAGTCTCCTTTTAAGTTGGAAGCTTATAGTGATAGTGACTATCTTGGTGCTAACTGGATAGAGGTCCACCACCGGAGGTTGCCAATTCCTTGAAAGAGATTGATTTCTTGGCAATGCAAGAAACAAACTATTGTGGCTACCTCATCTATCAAGGTAGTATGTTGTCACGCAAATTGTCATGATGTGTTCTTTGGATTCAAAATCGCTTGTTGGATTATGGGTACAATTTCATGAACACAACAATTTTATTGATAATCAAAGTACCATATGCATTGTTAAAATCCGGTTTTCACAATGAACAAAACATATTGAAATCGAGCACCACTTTATAAGAGATGCATATGATAAAAATTTGATAAATGTGGTCAAAATTCATCTTGATGATAATGTGGCGATCATTAACAAAGGCTTTTGAGGACCAAGGTTTCAACACCTTGTGGTCCATATTGGCATGCTTAACCCTTAACCGCAAAGTTTAAGGGAGGCATAGGTTTCGGGGAGGCATAGGCCTCGGGGAGGCATATGCCTCGGGGAGGATTGTGTATAACTTTGCATTTTGCTATGTAATTTTGTATATTTGGTTGATTTTAACTAACTCTAACCTCGCTAATGTAATCTTAGTATGTTTCTTTGTTGGTTTGTGTGTTTCTCGTGTTTGTTTTGTTTTGCGAGTGTCTGCCTGCTCAGGTTGAGATATGGTCAAGTACTAAAGCTTGTTTCTACTAAATTCAAAGTGTCAAGTGAGTCAATTGTTTCTTCCAAGATGATGTATTGAAGTTATTTGATTCATTCAAAAGAAGTCTTCAAGCAAATTGATCATTCATTCATTCAAGAAAGTTCTGACTTACGACTTACAGTACTAGCAACATCAAACGCATCTACATGATCTACTAATCCTAATCTATTACATATCATCCGCTCCAACATCTAACAGTCATTGGATATGCATGATCGCTCACATCTTTCACACTAAATGTCTGGCTACGCTTTTGTGACGCGCATAACCAACCCTAACAAGATGCTAAGGATCAAAATGGAGAGGATGGATTGATGCAAACGATTGATGATGACAATGACCACATTTGATGATGGAGAAAACAATGTGTCCTTTGTGCTTCATCTATGTATTTCAACCAAAATGCAACCCATCTACTCTCTTTAAGTTCTTCCCTTATACGATATGTGATGATGCACCAAAACCGATGCAGAAGACCAAGAACCACCTCTATCTTCCGGAAGTGGTGGATTTTTGGCTCGTGGCCTTCGTTGAGGCCGAGGTGCTTGGGGTTGGGAGTAAGATGTTCCTCCTTATAGGAGTCATCGTAATCATCGCAGATTCACTTGATTCACCACACTTTCATCTTCTGATGAAGGGAGAAAAGGTGATTTCTTAGGTCGTGGATATGGTTTTGGAAAGTAATGAAGCCATGGATTGGTATCTTCACTAGATGATGATGATGATGAGGAGGATGTTGTTGTGAGATCTATGATCTCAGGTTTGGTACTCATGGTTTATTTTGGCTAATTTTGGAGTATTGGTGGAATTAGGGTTTGAAATAATATTTTGGGTTTTTGATGAAGAAGTCTGTGTGCTTTGGGATTGTTTTATAGACGGCTTCAAGTGGTAAGAGATTTAATGCGTGTGGGTGAAACAAAGAAAAGATATTCTTGAAGCTTCTTGAATAAGTAACTGTTTACACGATCGTTCTACTTGATGAGAATGGTTTCGCTTCCACCGGGTTAAAAGTGAATATGAGTAAAAGTAGAAATCCACGCCATCGTTGGTCAACTTTGACCAAAATTGGGAAATTTCTATTTATTCTCTACCGCATATATTCGCTCCATATTAAGTGATTTGATTATTACTCTCATTCAAAACACTTCCTTTTGTGCAAATTGTAACCCTAATCTTCAAAATCTCTAATAGCGCTTCAATTTAAACATGATCATAATAAGGTTGCTTTTCTCGAACGCGCGGGAAGATGAGTTGTATAGGCCGATGATTTCATTCTTACAAAGATCAAAGATTCAAGATGCATTAACGCATTCTCCAAATGCTACATATGAATCCTTGGTTACTCAATTTTGGGCGCCGGAGAGGAGAAGTGATACCGAGATAGCCGCAAGGGTTGATGGAAGAGAGTATGTGGTGACAGAGGAACCGATCGAAGACAACTTCGCTGATGATGAGAATGGAGTTTATCATTCGATTCTACGATGGTACTTGAAGGGCTTAGGGCGATTGGATATCAAAGCACGAGGACGATATGTGGTTAAAAATAAGCTTTGTCCTATGTGGAGGTTCTTGGTTCATACATTGCTCCAAAGTGTAAGTAATAAGTCCGGAGGATGGGATCGATTTTCAACCCAAATGGGATGTGGTATTGTTTGTTTATCTAAGGGTTTGACTTATAATTTTTCTAAGTTTATCTTTGATAATATGGTTGAAAATATAACTAGGAAAAGGGTAAGTTTTTGATGTACCCTAGGTTCTTACAGATGATATTGAATGTTTCTACACAAACCCAAGCTTTTCATCCCATAAGTGTGTTGACTCCTAAGTTATTTGCCACGATGTTGGGAATTAAGGAAAACTACCGATTCTCGCCAAGCATAAACCATCGATTCTCGCCAAGCATCCGTCAAGAGATTCTCGAAGAAGAATTGATTCTCGAAGTTATACTTCACAGTAAGAGTTAAAGCAGATATTGCGTTGTTCTTTGAAAGTCACGAACCACGTGGGAGAGATAAGCTCGGTTTAGAGTAAAAGTCACACAGTATGTATAGGTTGGCGCCAGACATGTAGAGCTTACTCGTAATAAACACGATGATTAACAAAACAAAATGATTAGTTGCATGCTTGTCTAGAAGCATGCTTAGTCTATGTTAGTAATAGGAGCGTAATTTGTCAACGCTCATTAGGGTTTCTTGCCTATATAAGAAACCATGCTAGTTTGTAATAGATAAGTTTTTCTCAAGTATTTCAAGTCTTGTATATCATTCGAAACATAGAGTTTCAATAATAAAAAGATCCATAGAGGATCGAAGAGTTCTTAGTTAATATAACTTGTATTTACTTTCCGCTACAATACAAGTTGTAGAGATCTTCTATTAGTTTGCTTGTGATTACATAGGCAACACTAACGATCTCCGAGTGCTTAATATCTATCAAGGTCTGTGTGTTTCTAACAAGTGGTATCAGAGCCTCGGGAAAGTCTCTACGATACTAAGAACCATTCTCACCCCCATACATTCAAACATTCATTCACCATGCCTGGATCCGAAAATGAAACAGAAGTCACCAACACAAACAACACCAACACCACTTCCATGCAACAACCGGTCTCTCAAACAAAGAATGGTAAATTTCCTTATTTAAAAGGGAAGAGTATGAACTTTGGACTATGAAAATGGAAAACTGGATTTCAATATTGATTGGAATCATGGGAGGTAGTAAAGAAAGGAAACAGTCTAAAGAAGATGATTCCAGACGAGATGGAAGTTTATCATGGCTCCACCAAAATCTACAAGAGGTGCCGCCATGCAGAGAGAACATAAAGTAAAACTATTCGCTTCAAGCCATACCGAAGATCATCTATGTGATTTTCACCATATGGATGATGCTAAAGACATATGGATGGCTCTCAAAGCAAGGTTCGTGGAAATGAAGAATCAAAGAGAATGAGGAAGTCCATGCTAAGACAACAATTTCGGGACTTCAATATATCGGAAGAAGAAGGTATCCACAAGGGATAATGACAGTTCCATAGGATCTTGAGTCACCGAATCACCGAATGCTAAACCAGATAATGAAGATTGCAACTCAAAGTTCTTGCGGTCCTTGCCGCCATCATGGTTGCATGTTAGTATAGCACTCAAGGCTAAAGGAGGGTTGGACATGCTCACTTTGATGAGTCGCACAATAGACTCGAAACTCTTGAACCGGATGTCGGGACTCCTTCCGTACATCTTCTTCTAACCATGCGACTTTTGTTGGGACATCTCATTCCAACATGATGGTACAAGCTCCTAGCTCCAACTATTTTCCATCATCTCCTAGTTCCAACTACTTTCAAGCATCCCTCCTCCCACTCCACCACATAACACTCGTCCCACTCCACAATCTTCACAACCTAAGACTAGTAGTGTGATGGAGGATGTTCTTCATTCGTTTGTTGTCGACTATGATACTCAGAAGATCTTGCATATGAAGACTTTGATCGCTTGGACCTCTTGAAATGGAGGAAATGAAGTGAAAATGCAGTGGCATTGTTGTCGATGGACATCAAAAGGTTTGAAGAGAATTTGGAAGGAAGTTTGTTTTCAAGGAAAGGAACCAAGACGCTTTGACAGAGGAAAGTCAAGTGTTTCACTTGTCATCGATGGGGCATTTCTCAAGAGAATGCAAGGACGTAAAGAGTGGAGATGGAGCTAACTACCTTTCTTATCGCCAGAAACAAGCAGGAAACCGGAGCTTGATAGCTCTCCTCACCATGGACGAACAGTCAACTGGATCGCCCATGAACACATGCATGAGGAAGCTCATGACACCGATAAGCTTGGATTGTTGGCAAGGTGCACTTTGGATGAAAGGCATGATCGCTTTGCCTTGATGGGACTATCTCAGGTACACAATTGTATATTTGGCTGTAGTCTAAGATACAATGAACTTAAAGAAGAATTTGATGCTATGAAACCTAAGTTTGATGCATGCTATATTGATAATGAAGCTCATAAACTAGCATTAAAAACAGTAGAGAGACAAAAAGTGTGGTTTCAAAAGAATCAAATAGCTTATGAAGAAAAGATAAAAGTGTTACAGTTTGATCTAGAAGTTGCAAATAATTACTTGAAACTGTCTGAGAAAGCAAAGGATGAAGCTGTGTCTGAGAACCTAGAGCTCAAAGAAAAACTAGATGAGGAAATTGCTAGGAATAATGAATGGCTAATGTCTGGTAAAAGCTTAAATAGAATTATCTATACTAGTCAATCTCAGACATACCCTATAGGTTTAGGTTTTCAAAAATATGTAGGTCCAGAAGCTAAGTATGATGGGCGTAAATCTACATCGCCAGGATTAGCTAACTTTGTAAAGAAGGTGATTTGCATGTCGTCCCGGACCTATTAGAGGTGAATTCATGCCCATAGACCTTTCCATCATCGTTGACTTTGATGGATCACATCATCTATATGGCGTAAAGTCAAAGACTTGCTGCACCGATACCTCATCTAATGATTTTGTCTCTTGCTCGACAAAGACAATTCATCGGATCAAGGGTCTACTTCCTATGAAAGTTGTGATTCAAATGAGAAGTCGACCTTCCCAAGCCTCGAGCCAACACCAAAGCTCGCACCCCGCCTACTTATGAGCCTTCTAGGGAAGTCACGAGAATCAACTTCCAAGACAGTTTCTCCGAAGACTTATCTTTAAATGTTTGAATAATCGATCTGTTAAAACAATTCCTTGAATGTTTCTAATTTCAGTACTTCTTCATGTAATCAAACATCTCCCTATTTGAATAAATCTTATAAGAAGAAGACATGTTTTGTATGTGGAAGTAAATTTCATTTAATTAAGGATTGTGATTTTCATGAGCAAAGATTGGGTGCATGTGCTACTCCCCAGAAACATAGATCTAAGTGGACCAATGTTGCTAATATTCCACCCTATGTCCCACAAGCAGCTAAAACTGACTCTCATTGGAGAAGTTCAGTTACCAGACCTTATGTCCAACCAACTAGCCCATACTTTAAACATGATTATTGGCCTACATATGTTGACTCTATGTATGCTAGGATGGGATATAGGAGCACCTTTGTGAAGCCCTCAAGAAGTTGTTCTTGGACTAACAAGGACCCAATTACCAATGGAGGACCAAGAACAATGGTGGATCCTCTAAATCTTCATGCCCTAAACTCGTGATCCATAAGGTGTTCAAGTCAAGAATGACTTGAACCTCCATTGTATACTAACCGTATGTATATATTTTGTTGTTGTTTGTAGGATCATCCCTTAAGCATAAGAATATTGGTATTGTTGATAGTGGTTGTTCCGAAGCATGTCCGGGAACAGGACATGATGCACAATTTTGTTCCTATAGAAGGAGGAGGCAATGTGACTTTTGGAGGAAGTGATGGGAGTATTACAGGAAAGGCACCATAAAGACACCTCATCCGGATTTTGAAAATGTGTACTTTGTTAAGGAACTTGAAGATTTCAACTTGTTCTCTGCTTCACAAATCTGTGACACTAAGAACAAAGTTCTCTTCATCGAGAATGAATGTCTTGTCTTGCCTAAAGACTTCAAACTCCCGTAAGAAACTTCAATTCTCCGAAAGTTCCTCGAACTCACAACTTATACACATTCAACCTTAATGAAGTTCAACCAGGTGGTGATCTCACTTGCTTGGTGGCTAAAGCATCTCTTGATGAGTCCACTAAATGGCATAGAAGAATGGCGCATGTGAATTTCAAGACCATTAACAAACTCTCTAAAATGGGTCTTGTTGAAGGTCTTCCCACCAAAGTATTCACAAATGATCACAATTGTGTCGCTTGCAACAAAGGAAAACAACACAGAGCCTCTTACAAAGCTATCAATGCTATGAGCATCATTCTCGAACCTCTTCGCTGCTTCACATGGATCTGTTTGGTCCAACTCAAGTCGAAGCATTGATCATAAGTTCTTCCGTTTGGTAATCACCGATGGCTATAGCAGATTTTGTTGGGTTTTCTTTCTCGTAACCAAAGATGAAACATCTCAAGTCGATCGCATTCATCACTCTCGTTGAAAATCGGTTGAACAAAAAGGTCAAGGGTATTCGGTGTGATAATGGGACGAGTTCAAAATGCTATTCTTATAGAACTCGTGGGTCAAAAGGCATCAAAAGGGACTATAGTAATCCAAGAACCCCACAACAAAATGGGGTGGTGAAAGAAAGAATAGGACCTTAATAGAGGTCGCTAGATCCATGCTTGCAGACTCTAAACCGCCCACTATTTCGGATCAAGTCGTTGGTGCTGCGTGCTATGTGCTAAACAGGTATCCATTACCGCACCACAACTCAAAACCCCATATGAACTTCTCTTTGGGAAGGTTCCCGCATTCACTACCTAAAACCTTTTGGTTGTCAAGTGACCATTCTGAACACCAGTGATCCATTGGGAAAGTTTGATGAAAAGGCTGATGATGGCTATATTGTGGGTTATTCAGCTCATAGTAAGGCATACAGGGTGTACAACTTGCAAGCCAAGAAAATAGAGGAGACGTTGAACCTGAGATTTTTGGAAGATAAGCCTAATGTTCAAGGACAAGGTCATTCGTGGTCCTTTGATCTTGACTACTTAACTGATTATTTGGGTTACACCAGACATTTGGCTAACCAAAATGCAGGTCCTCAAGAGTCTCCAACTAACAATGCAGGTCCCTTAGCTGATGACTCTGAAAATGAGTTTGAAGATGATGAGCAACCCATACTTGTGCCTTCTTTCTCCCCTAACAATATTGCAGGTACCACCTCCAAGGATACTGCTGATTCGAGTGATGAAGATGACTCTCATTATGCTGAGGACCTTGCCAGGCTTCAGACTCAAGAATTTGCAGCTAAGCTTGAAGCAGAGAAACTGAATGGAGAGGTTGCTAATGAAGAAGTCGGTGGAAACCGTGTTTCTGCTGAAGTTGATTCTGTCACACCTTCCTTCCCCAAATCTGCTGAAGGCTATGCTGTTCCTTCTCAAGTATCTTCAGACTTTGGTGAACCCTATACACGCTTTCCAAAACCTTCAGATCTTGGAAATCATCAACCAAAAGCTGGCATCTTCACCTCACCCTCTTATGATGCTGAATTTGAGCCAACCATAACTAATCTTGATTCATCCATTGAAGTCAACCCCACTACTACTCAGAGGGTCAATATAGCTCATCCTCAATCCAACATTATCGGTGATCTTCTGGCACCTGTTAGAACTAGAAGGGCTATCACCAGTCCTCAGTTTGGACAGATTGCTTTTCTCTCTTATGTCTCCAACCAGCAAAGAGACAATCACACAGATTTCAAGCATTGTCTGTTTGCTTGTTTTCTCTCTCAAGTGGAACCAACTAGTGTTTCTCAAGCTCTCAACGATTCAAGCTGGCTCGAAGCAATGCAAGAAGAAATGCAACAATTTCACAATCAGCAGGTTTGGATTTTGGTTCCACTCCCTGATGGCAAATATGCCATTGGGACAAAATGGGTTTTGAAGAATAAGAGAGATGCTAGGGGTGTTGTGATAAAAAACAAAGCATGGTTAGTAGCTCAAGGCTTCAGACAAGAGGAAGGGATTGATTATGATGAAGTGTTTGCACCTGTTGCCAGAGTTGAAGCAATTCGCATTTTCTTGGCATATGCTTCATACATGGGTTTCATGGTGTATCAGATGGATGTCAAGGGTGCTTTTCTGTATGGTGAGATTGAAGAGGAAGTTTATGTCTCTCAACCCAAGGGATTTGAAGACCCTGATCACCCAAATCATGTTTACAAGGTTGTTAAAGCTCTTTATGGCTTACATCGTGCACCACGAGCCCGGTATGCTCGGCTTTCATCATTCCTGTTGAAGCATGGCTATAGGAGAGGTGCTATCGATAAAACTCGCTTCCTCAAGAAAATTACTCGAGACATCATTCGGTGCAAGTTTATGTGGACGACATTATTTTTGGTTCCACAAACGAAGCTTGGTGCGTAGAATTTGAGGAACTAATGAAGGTGAATTTCAAATGAGTGCTATGGGAGAGCTTACTTTCTTTTGGGTCTCCGTGTTCAAGAGAACAAGATGGCATCTTTATCACCAAGATAAATATGTGAGGACATTTGAAGAAGTTTGGTATGGAAGGTGTTAGGACCGCCACCACACCTTATGAAGCTCCAAAGGCTAAAGCAAATAATGAACCGATCTACAGTGAATGTTCATCCAGACAGTCCATGATTGGTTCATTGATGTATCTAACGGCTTCAAGACCGATATTACTTTTGATGTGAGTGTTTGTTCTCGACATCAAGTCACTCCACTTGCTTCCCATCTAAATGTCATCAATAAGATCTTTAAGTATCTCAAAGGCCAACCTCTTTAGGCCTTTGGTACCCAAAAGAATCCCTTTCAAATTGAAGCATACAATGATGGCGATGATTATCTTTGGTGCAACCGGATAGAAGATCCACAATGTGGGTCGCCAATTTCTTGGCAGCGGTTGATTTCTTGGCAATGCAAGAAACAAACCATTGTGGCTACCTCCACTCTTGAAGCGTAGTATGTTGTCTTTGCAAATTGTTTGGTCGGTCCTCTGGATTCAAAACCAATTCTTTGGACTATGGGTACAACTTCATGAACACTACAATTCATATAGATAATCAAAGTACCATCTGCATAGTCAAAATCCGCTTTTCATAGTCGAACGAAACACATTGAAATCGTGCACCACTTTATAAGAGATGCTTATGAAAACATTTGATAAAAGTGGCTAAAATCCATACCGATGATAATGTGGCGGACTTATTAACAAAAGCGTTTGATGGACCAAGGTTTCAACACCTCGTGGTCAATATTGGAATGCTAAACCCTTGATTGCATAGTTTAAGGGGAGGCATAGGCCTCGGGGAGGCATATGCCTCGTGGGAGGATTTGTGCAAACTCGCATATTTTTGTATAATATTTTGTATTCTAACTCTAACTTCTAATATTTCTCTAGTTTGTTTGCTTTTGTGTATGTTTTGTATGCATTTTGCGGTTATGCATCTTGCATTTTGCACATTCCTTATCCGGATTACGCTTTGTATATCGCATGATCAAGGTCAAATTCATCAAGAGTGGCTCATTTGTACATGGTCGAGATATGAAAGGGTGTTACTTGTTTCTTCTCGATATCGAATCTTGAAGCATACAATTTGATTCCATCAAGTAATAATCTTGAAGAAAAGAAATTGAAGTCAAATTGTTCATTCATTCATTCAAGAAATAGTTTACTACTTCGACTTACATAAAGTCAACCTACTACTATGCATCTACAAGATACGAGTTGTACACTTAAGCTAAGCCTAATCTAGTGTATATCTTTCATTCAAATCTAAGAGAATGTTGGATATGCATTTGATCTCGGCTTTGCTTTCAGAGGTCTTGCTTAACCACCCATTCGCCTAACGGCCGGTTGGATATGCATGACCAACTCGATGAAGATGCTAAGGACCAAAATGGAAGGATGGATTGATGCAACGATTGATGATGACGATGACCACGCAGGATGACGTAGAGAACTATCGTGTCTGTGTGCTTCATCTATTCATTTCAACCAAAATGCAATCGATCCACCCTCCTTAAGCCCTTCTACTATACGATGTGTGTTCATGCACCAAAAGATGGCGCGATGAGACCAAGAACCACCTCTATCTTTGGGAAGTGGCGGATTCTCGGCACGAGGTCTTTGTTGAGACCGAGGTCTTGGAGGTTGGGAGTAAGATGTTCCTCCTTATAGGAGTCATCGAAATCATCGGAGATTCACTTGGATTCACTACTGTCATCTTACGAAGAAGGGAGAAAAGGTGATTTATTTGGTCGTGGATAGGGTTGAGGAAAGTAATGGAACCATGGGTTTGATTCACCACTTGATGATGATGAAGAGGATGATGAAGATGAGGAAGTGAGATCTATGATCTCAGGTTTGGTAGTCATTGTGCAATTTTGTTGATTGGGGTTATTTGGCTTCTAGGGTTTGTGGTAAATATTTGGGGATCTTGGTGAAGAGATGAGTTACATTGGGATCATTTTATAGTCGGATTCGAGGTTCAATGAGTTTAATGCAAGTGGGTGGCACAGTAATTCTAGAAACTTACCGAAGATATTCTTATCTTTGATACATTCTGCTGAAGGTATAACTTTAGTAGATTGATCATGTGTTGCTGCTGAAGTAGTGGTTTGGGTTGGGTCAAAGATGTCATACACGTCAGCAATGGTCAACCAAACGGTCAATTTTTCTTTGACTTTAATTTGGGCAAAAACTCAATTCACCATCACTATATTCAGATCAAACAAATTCCCTCTCATTCCACTTTCACAAACTCTCACCATTTCAAGAATATTAACCCTAAACACTCATATTCCTCATGGCTCTTGAATTTAAACATGATCACAACAAAGTTGCATTTCTGGGAAATGGCAAGGGATATGATCTATATGAACCAATGGTGGAATTCCTGAAAAGGTCCAAGATTCGTTATGCTCTAACTCACTTTCCAAATGAGATATATGAATCACTGATTACTCAATTTTGGGCAACTGCTGAGTGAGGAGGAAAGACTGGGTCAAGCAAGTAGATTGGCTGAGTTTGAGAAGTCAAAGGAAAGTGTAGCATTGGCTAAACAACTTGAAACAGAGGAATTCTCATCTTTAACTCCTGAGAGAAGAAAAGAACTAGATGAACGAGGGTTCGGATGCTGCGAACACCGGGATATTCTCACTCGACAAGTCATTTCAAGACCTTCTCTCGCTCAAAGTATACTAGGTGGAGATTTCCTCGGTGACAATTATGTGGAGCGAATGATAGCTCGGGGAAGACAAAGGAAGCAAGAAGCAATCGCACAAAAGAGGGCCATCAAAGCTCGAAGGCCAAAGACAAACCTCCTTCTAAAGATGAAATAAGAAGGGTGGTGAAAACCAATGCTCAATGTACAACTCGCCTAACAATGAAACAAGTCAAGGCTTTTCACGATCATGTCTGTATCGCAAATATAACCGAATCATGCGGAAAGATCATCATATTCAACACATTCTACCAACTTGAAAAGGATTTGAGAGAATGAGGTCGTTCAAGAAGCCAAAGACTCAAGTCGATGATGCTCCACCAAGGAATCATCTCCATCATTCTCGCCAAGCAACATCTGAAGTTGCTTCTTCCACTGCCAAGAGTCCATCTGCTGAACTACATTCCATTTCTCCTGAAGCACCTGAAGCATCAGCTCCCACTCCCTCAGTATCACCTGTTGTCACACTGGAAGATTCTAAAGTTAAGGAAGCTGATTTCGCAGAAACTAAAACAGAAAGGGCAATAAAGATGCTCCACAGGATGAAAGCACTTCGTGCTCCAACCAACTCTCCATCTACCAATTCAAGTCCTACCACACATGCACAAGATGAAAATGCTCCCTCTAGGGAAATCTATCTTCCTGGAAGGAGGAAGAAGACTATGGCCACAAGATCTTCTTTGGATCTTGAAGCTGATGACTCAACTTTCATTATAGAAGGGTCTGCTGCTGATTTTCCTGATGGAAATTCAGATGAAGTGATAGCTTGGAAATTAAAGGATGATGAGATGAATGTTCTTCATCGAAGAGACTCCACTTCAATGGAATTCACCTTTCGAAGGAAATTCTACACTTGGTGAGCAGGCGGACTTACTTTCTCTGCTCACTCAAGTTACCACCCATTATTGCAACAAGGAACCACAAGGTTCGGGATGTTCTTACGGAGATCTTCAACTCTGTTAAACTCCCACATTCCCAATAGCAAAGCATCTTCCATTTGGGAAAACTCACATCGGTGGAAGCTTACATCACGGAGATTCTATCCACCCCTCGTGTGCATGTGCTTGAAACTAAGGGTGGAATCACTTTCTCGCATGTTTTCGAAAGAAAGTATCCTTTGCCCAAAAGACTAATGGAAAGATCTTTGAGTCGAATTGGAAATTCCTCCGGATCCTGTGGGAAATGAGAGCGATGCCTTTAACACTGGTGGGATTGATCAAAACTCAACTTCAACAAGCGCAATAGGCCTCTTCCTCATCCATAACAGGACATTTGGTACTCTCTGCACTACTTTGTTTTGCTCACTTTAGGTTGCATTATTTGTCTATTATTGTCTAAACAGTTTTAGAAGTAAAGGACTTTCATAAAAAGAAAACTCACAAAAACATCATTTTAAAAATAGTGATAGCGTTTATTTAATAAAAATTAGGTTTTTAATTTTCCTTTTCAACTTATTATTAACCTTTTTCGCTTTATTAATTTCTTTTAGTTAAAAAAAAAAAAAAAAAAAAAAAAAAAAACTAACTTTTATGCGGTTTGTTTGTCGTCCAATTCTAATGGTCTTTAACTCACGGATGTACCTTGTGTATGTCAAAGAGTTGGCTAGTCCAAAGTGGTACAACTTTGGTAAAGACACATCAAATCATTGAAAGTCAGTAATGGTTTGCTCAAAATCATAGGTCAACAACCACCCATGCTTCATTCTTTGAGGTTGTATGGTCATCAATTCACCATGGTCTATTCCTTTTGGAATCCAAGAATTGGCTAGCCCACATGTATATGGCATGTGGTAAAGGCAACTAAATCCATATTTGGTGCTCAATTCACCAATTCTAAGAATTGACTAGTCCCGAGCAAGCGGCTACATGTAAAGACAAGACAAATCCGTTTATATGGTTCTTTGGTTTGCCAATAAATCGATGGTTATCAATGTACCATAGTTTTCGAACCCAAAATGTGGCTACTCCGGTAGTAATGGCTATTGGTAAAGAGACATCAAATCCATTAATTTCAATGATTCACCTCTCACGGGAGTTAACACACACGGAAGTGATGAGAATAGTATTGAACTTATATGTTTTGATGTACATAATGTCATATGTTGCTGCAAAGATCTGGTGTCTCACAGTTCAGTCATCATAGAGATGTCCTTCTTCTGAATCTTTGTTGCTGATCCTCACGATTCTGACCATCAATAACTCAGAAGTACTTAAGCTATGGGGAAGATCTTGCTTGGCAATTTTTCGGTACATGGTACAATCCTCAACAGCATTATCGATCTATCAAGGAAACTGGAACTTAACCTAGTCAAATTCCAGTTTAGGGGAGGACTGTTGGGAATTAAGGAAAACTACCGATTCTGCGAAGCATAAACCATCGATTACTGCCAAGCATCTCGTCAAGAGATTCGTCAAGAAGAATTGATTCTGCCGGTTATACTTCACGAGAAGAGTTAAAGCAGATATATGCGTTCTTCTTGAAAGTGCAAACCACGTAGGAGAGATAAGCTCAGTTTAGAGTAAAAGTCAGTGCCGTATGTATAGGTTGGCGCCATATTATGTAGAGCTTACTCAGAATAAACACGATGATTAACAAAACAAAATGATTAGTTGCATGCTTGTCTAGAAGCATGCTTAGTCTATGTTAGTAATAGGAGCGTAATTTGTCAACGCTCATTAGGGTTTCTTGCCTATATAAGAAACCATGCTAGTTTGTAATAGATAAGTTTTTCTCAAGTATTTCAAGTCTTGTATATCATTCGAAACATAGAGTTTCAATAATAAAAAGATCCATAGAGGATCGAAGAGTTCTTAGTTAATATAACTTGTATTTACTTTCCGCTACAATACAAGTTGTAGAGATCTTCTATTAGTTTGCTTGTGATTACATAGGCAACACTAACGATCTCCGAGTGCTTAAGATCTATCAAGGTCTGTGTGTTTCTAACACACGATGAGAACTAAATTTGAGGGGACACATTTTCCTTTGTTAGCTGCCATGTTGCCTCAGGAGAATGAGACTGCTGATGAGGTTAATGTTGTTTTACCTTCTTCCAACACTCACCGATGGAAATCTTTCGGTTGATGTTGATGAGGGTCCTTCTGCTGTTAATGAGGCATCCATACCTTCACCTAGACCATGTCCTAGTCCAGCACCTACACAAGTTTCTATTGATGAGGTTCAGGTTAATATTGATGAAGTTCAGGTTGATGCTGATAGATTGTCTACACCAAGTCCTATTAGGAATCCATTTGGTGAAGGATTTTCTAATGTTGATCAGGTTACTGTTACTCCTGAACGGACGAATGAAGTTCCAATTCCAACTGAGCAATCAGTTGATACAGATGAGGATCCTGTTATGTTTGATTCTCATTCTCCAAATGGTAAAGGGTATTCTATTTGGAAGAATTCTCATAAGTGGGAGATTGAGAGTTGGAGATTTTATCCTCGGCCTTGTGTTCATGTGGTTCAGACCACATGTGGAATGATTTTGTGTATGCTATCGGATAAGCTTTATCCTTTATCAGTTACTTTTATGGAACGATTGCTGAGACAAAAGTTGGAAGTGCCTCCTAATCCTGTTGGCAATGATGAACTTCATGCTTCTCAATGTGTTGGTTTGATTAAAAATCAGCTTTTGTCACATAAAGGTTCATCTTGCTTGTAATAGTTTGTTTACTATGTAATTTTCGTTTTCTTTATTTCTTAGTTAAAAAAAAAAAAAAAATGTTTTTGGTTTATCTAACTTTTCTTGCAGGTTTGTTGTATACTTTTTATGGTTATTGACTCACCAGATATACCTTGTGTATGTCAAAGAGTTAGCTAGTCCAAAGGGTACAGCTTTGGTAAAGACACATCAAATCTGTTGATAGCTGTAATGATTTGCTAAAAATCATAGGGTTTGCAACCACCTATGCTTCATTGCTCGTTGTTGTATGGTCATCAATTCACCATGGTTTATTCCTTTTGGAATCCAAGAATTGACTAGCCACATGTATATGGCTTGTGGTAAAGGCGGTGGCATTCCATATTTGGTTTTCAATTCACCAATTCTAAGAATTGACTAGTCCCGAGCAAACGGCTACGTGTAAAGACATTTCAAATCCGTTTATATGGTTCTTTGGTTTGCCAATAAATCGATGGTTATCGGTGTACCATAGTTTACTTAACTTAAACATATGGCTACTCCAAGAGTGATGGCTATTGGTAAAGACATCAAATCCATTATTTTCAATGATTCACCTCTCACGGAGTTACCACACCGGATGTGATGAGAATAGTATGAAACTAATTTGTTTTGATGTATCTATTGTCATTTGTTCTTTGCAAAGATATGGTGTTTGAGTTTCTTCATCATAGCGATGTTCTTCTTTGGATTCTTTCTTTATTCTTTGTTGTTCGTGCCCAATCCTCTCGTGTCAGACGATCTATCAAGAAACCGGAACTTAACCAAGTCAAATTCCGGTTTAGGGAGGATTTTGGGAATTATGTGAAGTTTGGATTATCTTTGAAATTATCGTCAAGTGTTTCTCTTGAAGGAGAGTGGATTCTAGAAGACATAATCTGTTGAAGTATTATAGTTATTAGTCGGTTTACTGGAAGTGTTTATTCCGTGTTTAGTTTATTTAGTGTGGATATACATGAGCTTTATTAGGAAGTGATTGTGTATATCTTATTTAGTTTTATGATTATCGTTTCTTGGGAAGCGGTTTAGCGATATTGTTTAGGGTTCCTTGTCATAAAAGGAACACATTAGAATGAGTTAGGTACCGATTGGAAAACTCAGTTTTAGTTAATATAAAGATCCATAGAGGATCAAGAAGTTCTTAGTTATTTGTTACTTGTGTTTATATTACGCTGATAAATATAAGTAGTAGAGATTGTCTTTTATTGTGCTTGTGATTACATAGGCGTACATAACGATCCACGAGCTCAAGATCTATCAAGGTCTGTTTGCTTCAACATTTGGGATGAATTAGAAGAAACATATAATAAAGAAAATAGGGTTGTAATCTATAATCTGCATCATAAGATTCATACTCTAACTCAATCTGGAATGTCTTTATCTGAATATTATCATGAACTTAATGCTTTGTGGAGGCAGTTTGACTATTTGGTTGATTTGCCTGCTTGTACTTGTGATAGTGCTCCTAAGATGAAAAAGCATTCTGATCTTATTAGGCTTATGCAATTTCTTATGGGGTTTAATGATGTGTTTAGTTATGTCAGGAGTTTGATTCTTACCTCTGAACCTTTTCCTAATGTTAAATCTGCTTTTGCTACTCTGTCTAGAGATGAGTCTCATAGGAACAGTCATGTGACATCTAAAAATGTTAAAACAGGTTCTGCTGCCTTTGCAGCCAGACCTAATGTTGGTAATTCTCAAAATAATAAATGGAGTTTTAATAAGAACAATAATAATAACAATAAAAAATTTGGCAGGGTGTCAATTTTTTTTTTGTAAACAATGTCACATGACTGGTCATACCATTGATAGGTGTTTTGAGTTGGTGGGATATCCACATGGTTTTGTTAAAAAAGGTGGAAACAATCAGAATAGTGCTAATAATGTGACTGATACTAGTAAGAGTACCACTCATACTCTTACTAGTGATCAGTATCAAGGTTAATTGCTTTACTTAGTAGTACATGTGATGCTAGCAACGCTCATGCTAGTGTTGCAGGTACTGTCATGACTTTTAATTCTGTCATAAGTTTTTTCTCTTGTAGATTTTTTAATTTTAATTCTAATATAAGTACATATAGTACTTATGTTGGATGGATTATTGATTCAGGAGCTAGCCAACATATCACATATACTACAACATTTCTTTTTGATATAATGGATGTTTCTCATTTAAATTTAACTGTTGCACATCCCAATGGGACTGTTGCTTTAGTTAAACAGATTAGCAGTTTTAAATGTGGAAATAATTTGGTTCTTAAAAATGTGTTGGTAGTTCCTGGTTATCATGTCAATCTGTTATATGTTCATAAGTTGTCTAAAGATAATAAAGTGATTGTTAGCTTTAATGACTCTATGTGTAAAATTCAGGATTTAACTCAAAGGTTCCTGATGGGGACTGGTAGTGAGAAATGTGGTCTTTACTTTCTTGATGAAGGTAAGAGGGTTAATAATAGTAATATTAAGAGTTGTGTTATGTCAAATTGTATTTGGCACAACAGACTTGGACACCCCTATGATCAGGTCCTAACTGTGTTAAAAAAATAAAATAAAGGATATTAAAATTACATGTTCTAGTCCTTGTGAAATATATCATAAAGCTAAGCAAATAAGAGAATCATTTCCTTTGAGTGAACATAGGACTAAGAGTATGGGTGATATTGTTCATCTAGATGTTTGGGGACCATATAAGGTGACCAGTAGGGATGGATTTAAATACTTTCTTACTGTGGTTAATGATTACACCAGGGCTGTCTGGGTGTTTTTAATGAAAAATAAAGGTGAAGTATATGATAATATTGTGAATTTTGTTAATTTCATTAAAAATCAGTTTGAAAAAACTATTAAAGTTTTTAGAAGTGACAATGATACATAATTTGTAAATAAGAAACTTGAGAGTTTTTTTCTTGGTAATGGTATACTTCATCAAACATCTTGTCCATATACACCACAACAGAATGGTGTAGTTGAAAGAAAGCATAGACATTTATTGAACACTGCTAGAGCCCTCATGTTTCAGGGGGGGTTACCTTTGAACATGTGGATTGAATCCATTCTAACTGCTACCTATTTGTTAACAGGTTACCTACTGTTGTGTTATCTGGTAAAAGTCCTTTTGAAATGATATATGAAATTGAACCCAATCTGTCAAATTTAAGGTGCTTTGGTTGCTTATGTTTTTCAACTGTGTTGAATGAGTCTGATAAATTCAGTTCTAGATCTGACATATGTGTGTTTGTTGGATATGCTTTTGATAAGACAGGATATAAACTGTTTAATCTTGAAAAAAGAAGTTTATTTTTTCTAGGGATGTGGAATTTTATGAAATTGTCTTTCATTTTAAAAATAATTCTTTTGCTAAAGAATTTGTGTTTGAAGAACATGATTTGAATAATCTGAATTTTTATGATCAAAATAATGAGAGCAACCAAAGTAGTCTTGAGTCTGATGAACCCTATGATGATAATAGAAATAGTGCAGATAGTAGTAACAAATCTGTTCCTGATAATAATGCTTATAGTGTCAGCACTGTAGATGAATCTGCCTTAGATAACACTCCAATTATATCTGATACAACAGAAGCTGCTAAATCAGCAGGCACTGCTGATACAGATAATGAGGATGTCTTAGGTAGTACTTCTAGTAGGAAGGACACTAAGTCTAAGAAGTATCCAACAGAAACTTTGGTTTCTGATGGTATACAGAGTATTATTGATTTTGATGAAAATTATGAGTCTGAGGGTGAGGACTTAAATTTGTTTGGGCAAATGTTTGAGTCATCTGAACCAGCAGTAGGTCAAACTGTTAGAAGGACTAGTAGGATGACTACTTTGCCATCTAAGTATAAAGATTATGCGCTTGATAAAAAAACAAGTATAGTATTGATAAAGTTATCAATTATTCAAATTTAAGTATTGATAATTTTGTTTTTATAACTAGTCTAAATAAAATTCATGAGCCAACAACTTATGAAGAAGCTGTTAAAGATAGCAGATGGATAGAAGCTATGAACAAAGAAATTGAAGCTTTAAATAGAAATGGTGCTTGGGAAGTTGTTGATTTACCTGATGGCAGAAAAGCCATAGGTTATAAATGGATTTTTAAAGTTAAATACAAAGCTAATGGTGAGGTTGAAAGATTTAAAGCTAGGCTAGTTGCTAATGGTTTTAATCAAAGAGAGGGAATAGATTATGAGGAAACTTTTTCACCTGTTGTGAAAATTGTCACTATTAGATGTGTTCTGAGTATTGCTGTCAATAATAATTGGCCTTTGTTTCAACTTGACATAAATAATGCCTTCTTGTATGGTGAATTAGAAGAGGATGTATATATGTCTTTACCAAAAGGGTTTTCTGATAAAGATGATAAAAAAGTTTGCAAGTTAGTCAAGTCTTAATATGGTTTAAAACAGGCTCCAAGAAAATTGAATGAAAAGCTTACATCTGTGCTTAAAGAGAATGATTTTGTTCAAAGATAACATTGCAGACATGTTTACCAAAGGGCTTAGTATTCCTGACCATAACAAATTTTGCAAAAGTCTTGGTTTGTTAAATGTGTTTGCATAATCAAAAACTAATGAGGAAGTGCGGACTAGCTAAAGTTCATGGGGGAGTGCAGGATGGCTAAAGCTTATGGGGGAGTGTTAGATTTATAAGCTTTATCTCAACCACAAGGGGCTAAGAGTTTATTCTTCAAAGTTAAAAGATTAAAGGTGTTCCCGCTTTTATACTTCAAGGGATGAGGTGATACATTTTATATCTTGGAGGGTGCTGAAAGGAACTTTTTAAGTCAAGCCTATATAAGGATAAAGTCTCTCTCATTTGTCATATTATCTCATTCTGTTCTGTGTGATTCTGAGCGTGTATCTCTCTCAGTTTTCTGGTTGTTATAGTGAGTTTGAGGGAAACCCTTTGTTGTCTTGTAATCTCTAATTTTCTGTTCTTGTATTGTAAACATACTTGCTATTCTTAGCAATTGATTTGATTAATAAAAAAGTGGGCCAATGGGAGGTTGACTGGGTTCATTCTAAATCAGGTTTTTGGTGTTTGAATCTGCTTTGGTTTATAAGTTTTTACAGTTATAAAATATTTGAGGCATGCTAAACAAAAAATTTTTAAATAAAAATATTTACTCGCCAAAAGAATAATAATCACCGAATACTCGCCACCGCATTGTACGATACCCTTTCTAGTCTTTGACAAATCGTGTACTATTGTATACACACAACTATATGTCGATTATGTCCAATGTTGCATCTTTTGACAAAAATATCAATCCAACTTTTGTAAGATATTTTAGACTTTAAAGAAATGGAGGAATAATGCCTCCCAAAAAGTTAACTGAAAAAGTACCATATGGAGAAGGTGGGGAGGTAGATTATACAATCCTTTGTTGACCTTTTAAAGCTTAATTAAACGCTAAAACTTGGGAGAAACGTGTTTTCAAACGTCATGTTGATGCTAGTAACAATTAAATTGAAATTAAAATATGTATTTTGTCAGAACATATTTTCTGTTTTGGGTTTTCATATTAGCCATGAGCATAGAATAGTTTGGTCACTTTATGTGTAATATAAACCAAAAACCACAAGGTTATTTTTATTATCAACGTGTCATCGACAATTAGTAACTCGAATGAGCTTATGTTGTAAAACAACGATACTCAGTTATTAAAGATCGGAGTTTGGGTCTCAGCTTATTTCTTACTCGTTAGAGTGCTAGGTATAATGGTGCATCAATAACCGTTATTGACGTGTCACTTCAGCATAAACTCAATAACATCACAGTAATTAAAACACCACTCTATTGATGCATTTGGGTGCATAACACACTATCAAAAATTACTCACGAAAAAAAACCCAACAACGCCCGTTAATGGGCTGACGACGGGACAGATGGCCATGCAATGACACCAACTATGATGCAGTATGAAATGTTGTTAGATGACAAAAAACCTCAATGACGTGCTATTAGGTCATTGTACCGTACACTCTTAAAAGATCGTATCATGTCTATTTATAAATTACAAATCCCGTAGGGTGCAAAATTTGCAAATTACGTTGTCAATCAACAAGTTTGTTTGGTAAATTATCATGTCTAGTCACGCTTGACACCAGTTATCAAAAGGAGAGTTTAACCTAACTTAAATGCAAGTGACACTACACCAATATATGAACTAAGTTAGGTAAAAATGAAATATAATGATCTTGATATGTAAAATGTATATATTCTTTTTTTGTCTTTTTGATTATATATATCTTAGACGGTAGAGAAAGCGAGTGCGATCCCACCTATCGCGCAGGTTGTTACAATGTCTCGATAGCAAAAGTCAACTTTGTTGCCTTAGTTAGCCAATGGGCTTTAACGTAAATTTAGTTCTTATAGATTTATCTTGACACGTTTTAATGGACTTGAGTTTGTCGGTGAATTACAGGTGTAATTTCACAACCTTCTACACGAATACATCCGAATAGTTTTGTTTTACTTGTTACAACTCGGTGAGATAAAGTTGGCCCATGTTTATCCTAAGACCGATCGATGAGATTTTAGAAAAATCAATACTCTCTTATTGAAATAAAATGATTGCATTTGAGCATAACCAATTATTCGAGTCGATGCTACGAGCTGATTAATTTCAATATGATTATTTTTTTGGATAATTTAAAATCAACGCAGGCGAACCTCGATGGTAATAAGAGGATTAACTTTCTCCTTGTAGGATTCAAAGTTCAAAATTTCAAATCTTTGACCTCCGTTTTAAAAGGCTAGTATTCTTAGGGTGTGTTTGGTAGAGAGAAATGGTAAAAAAGAAATGGAAATGAATCGAATTCTCTTGTTTGGTTGATTAGAGAAATTAAAAGGTGGAGAAATGAGGAGAAATTGGGAGAATTGATAAGGAGTTGGTAGTGTAAATTTTAGACTTTGATTTCCATCCCTTTTGGTTGGGAAATTGGAGAAATGAGAATTGTTAGTATTCGTAATATTTTTTCATGATATATTTTTTTTCTTTTTCAACTTATATTTGTACTTTAGTTCCAAACATCGTTTTTTTTTTTTTTTTTTTTTTTTTTTTTTTTTTTTTTTAAAAAAACAAATAAGTTCTTTTTTAAATAATTTTTAGAAAATTTTTTTTTTTTTAAATAAATACATTTTAAAAATATTTTTTAAAGAAAGTAAATAAATTTAAAAAAAAATTAAATAAGTTTTTTTTTTAAATAATTTATTTATTTTTAAATATTTTTAAGAATAAAAATAAAAATAAATTTTTAAATCAACAAACAAATACATGTGAGTCTTATATGACAAAATGTTATTTAAATAAAAAAAAAATTCATTTCTCGAGTCAAGTTTATGTTGTTTCCAAACATTAGAATTGAACAAAATTCTCTATTGATTTCTATTCTCTGAGATTCTATTCTCTGCTTCATTTCATTTCTTTGAAATTCTCTCTACCAAACGTGCCCTTAGTGTTTGATGATATGACACTAAATTATTTGATTTATCATGTTTGTAGAAAGTAATAATTATTAAAAAGAAAAAAACATTGTTAAATTATTTGAGGAAAAAAAAGTGATGTATTTTTTTAAGACCGAATGTACCAAGTGTTAAATACACATTTTTTTATATCAAAAAACCTATTTAATTTTTATTAAATATACTCACAAATTGCTATAATTTAATGTAAATTTAAATTTAATAATACTTTGCTTTCATATAAACTCAAATTTTTTATATAAACTCAAAAGTGTGTCATGAGGGCACATTTAAAAAAATCCCATAAATAAATAAATATTGAATTTTTGACCATATATAAAACTTAATCAATCAATTATATCTCATAACAAAAATTTTAAAATGACATCATTGTCCTAGAGAAGCATATTTATGAAGTAGAGTAGAAAATACACAAAAAAAGAAACCGTGTTGTACAACCTTTTTTTCCATTCATTATTCCACCATCCATACATACCCATCCACCTTTTATTCCACCCAACCAAAACAAATCATTTCATTATAACCCATAACCAAAACCCAAAAAGCCAAAAACCAACCCACCCAATGGCTGAAAAAATACACCCAAAACAACCCATTCCAACCCAAAACTCAAACCCTAACCCCAGCTTCCCACCCAACAAATCAAACCTCTACAACTCGACCCGCCCGGTCTACCGCCCTTTACCTCGTCGAAACCGTCGTTCATGCTGCTGCTCATTCTGCCTCTGCATCACATTTTCCTTGATCCTGATAATCCTCATAGCAGCCATAGCAGGGGGGATATTTTACGCGTTATATCGCCCTCAGCGTCCTTCGTTCACTGTTACATCACTCCAAGTCCAAAACTTCACTCTAACAAACTCAAACACTCTTACTACAAAATTTAACTTGAGTGTCACGGCACACAACCCTAACAAAAAGATCGAGTTTATATACGACGAAGTTAACGTTAAATTCCATTCCAAAGAGGTGGATGTCGGATATGGGACAATACCTGAGTTTACTATGAGGAAAAAAGATAGTACTAAGTTGAGATCAGTTGTGTCTGTGACTGGTCAAAGTGTGGGTGATGATGGGAGTGTTTTGAGAAGTGATGTAAACAAAAAGAAGGTGCCCATGAGTGTTAGGTTGGATACTAAGGTGAAGGTGAAAGTTGGTGGGTTGAAAATGAAGAAGGTGCCTATTAGAGTGGATTGCAGTGGGATTACTGCGAGTGTTCCGACAGGGAAGACGCCTGCGACTGCGAGTACTTCGGGTGTTAAGTGTAAGGTGGATTTGAGGATCAAGATCTGGAAATGGACTTTTTAGTTTCGAGGTTTTTCCTGTTCAGGTTATCCGGAGAGTAAGTAAGTCTTTTGATTCAGATGTACGTACATGACTTTCTGGCGACTTATAATGTGTACCTGATAAAGTTTGAACTTACGATCTTTCGAGAAAAAAAAATATTAGGATGCTTGATCATTATGATTTATGAAATATCTTTTTTCATTTTTTTTTCTTTCAATTTTGATTTGGGTAATTGATTATTTGATATGTGTAGTGATAGGATTATGATGTGTATTTTTTTTTTATAATTTTTTTTTTAACAATATAATGATGGTTTGATATAGTATTATTGATCATTAATTATATATATATTTTTTGTAATTATATGCTCATATGGTTTTTGTTAAAAAAAGGTTGGTTTATTGTATTTTTGCGAGGTGATAACGTGGGTTTGAATATAGTATTTGTATTAATCATTGAAATGGTATTCTTTTTGTAATTTGTATATTCTTATTTAAAAAAAAATCTTTTGTGTATATACATACAACTATACAAGCATATCATGCCAGTTTGCCAGTAGGAACCACGTCATTTTCGGCTGATTATTGATTAATCAAGTTATAAGCTAAAGTCAAAGATGGAGGAATTATTATTAATTAAAAAAACGTAAAAATTTGGCTGTCTATAGGTTGTTTAGTACTAAAGTAATTAGCTAGCCTATTGTAATGACCAACTTTTTTTTTTTGTCATAATCAATTTTAGCAAATAGTATAGAAAATGTAAATTTTTTTAATCTATTTTTCTGATTCGAATCAGGGTTGCAAACAAACCAAACTAGGTGAGCTACATGAATTGTATTCCACTTGTTTTGATCCTCTTAGGCCAAGTTCAAAGTGCGATATTGGTTATTTTGCGAGGCTTTAATTATAATCCATATTTGAGTATGTGTTGAAGAACATATAACCGTGATTTGAGCTTCATTAGCGAGCTTGATACTTAAATTGATTCGATGATCTCGAGTTGAGTTCCGATTCTAATAATTCATCAAAATCTCCGTCTTTTCAGCAAGCTAATGTGTACTCAAATGTTAAGTGGTTGTTAACACATACATATAACATAATCACATATGTTTTAAAAAACATGTTAAAAGCTCAAGTTGAGTACTAATAAGTTATATCCTCAAACTCAATACTAGCAATGCAAGTGAAGTTAGTTGTTTTTCTTATATACTGTAATTCTTTTGAAATAAAGAGTATATTTATAAAATTCCTAGAAAAATTATTTTGGGTGTTAAATCAAAAGAAGTGGAGACAGGAAGGAGCAAGGGGGAGCATGTACCTTATAGCGAAAAATGTCGTAGCGTAAAAATTTTAAAATATTTGACTACCTTTAGAATTTGCCTATCTTCTTATAACAAACCAATTTGTAATGTAGCTTTAAAAATTATTAAAGTTTGACTGTCTGACGATAACTTTCTGGCTCCGGCATGTGTGATCCTAATATTATCAGTTTAATGAAACCCAAACTTCCATAAACGAGTTCTCTTTTAATAACGAAACATTACCATTAATGTTCCTGCTCGTACAAAAAGATAGACTATTTTACTTGAAGAGCATCTTAAGTGATATTTTCGAACTTTTATATATCGAAAAGCAAATTAAAGAATAAAAAAGAAATAAAAAAATAGAGATGCTGATGTTCAAAAATATCCCATATACTCAAAAGTTGTTCCAAAAGATTTTTGTGTGCCTTTTGTTACCATAGAATAAGTTTTGTCAGGAAAATTTTGTCTTCAAGTGATTAGAATATAAAATTTTATGGACAAGAATTAGTCCAAAAAATGTTTCCATCATGCAAGCTAACATCAAATGCTTTTACAATCAACTTTTAATATAACAGTATCGACATGGTTAACATTTAGACAACATACCAGCAATACATTTTGAACTAAACAGGTTCAGTGCCAATCTAAATCTAAACCATATACTCGAAACTGATAAAAATACTACTTGATATCATATCGTCTTCAAGTTTGACAAACAAAATTGCATCGGATTTGACCTCGAGTCTGATTTGGGATTGTTATTCGATTTTGTTAATAAGTATTGTATCATTTATAGATCCAATAAACCAAATCAAAAACTTAATTGAAAGGGTAATATTGTAATTTCGTATTTGTTGAAATTTTAATGTATACCCATATATCTCGGACAAGGTGTCATTGTCAGCCAAATTATCAAATTAGAAAGAAAAAAACTACATGCCCCCATGTGATGTTCTAACAAACAATCATACAATGAATGACATACAATGAATGACATACACAAGTTTTTTGGTCAATCATTTAGTTCATGGAATCTAAATTAAATGATGTGTTTTTGTCACGCCTATAATGTCTCAAACTACATCTCAAACACAATACATAAATAGGAACCCATTGGATGATGAAAATATAGCTTAACTCAGGGTCGGACTTAGAGGATTCCTGAGGGTTTGTGAAAACTTGATTAATGTTTGCCGTTTAGTGTAAATTTTATTTAAAAATCCTGATTTCTCTTAAATAAATATGGTCTTTATATTTTGTGTCACATAAATACATACTTTGTTTAGTTCGTCCATGAACATGTCAAAAGAATTTGTGTCTTCTTTTTGTTTTTACTCGTTTTAATTTAAATTGTACATTTTAGTTTATTTTTTTTCCCTTTTATACAATAGAAATTTTTGTGTGTATCTGATGACTTGAGTCCCGAGTGTGCCTTGGCTTAAATCAAAGAACTTGAGATAGAGTACGTTATAGTATGAAAACATGGATGCGCATAAGTATAATACATAACCCGATTGAATGATGAAAAACTTATTTGCAAGTAACAAGTAGAGTTGGATCAGTTGGAAAACCCCTTACCTCTCAACCGAGAGGTCAGGGGTTCGATCCTCACTCCCTCTGGTAGGGAGGTCCTTTCTACCTTTAGTAGAGCTGGAGCGGCCTCTCTACCCTGGTAGGGGTAAAATTGTCTCACATCTTAACCTCACCAAACACCGAAGCGGTGTTGGGTGCCCATAACCCGTGGAAGGCGACGTTGGAGTTCTTTCTTTTACTTTTTTGGACGGGATTTGATAATATTCAAGGGGCACCAAAATTTTAAACACGAAGGTTGATTAGTTTTGCCATAGAATTTAGAGCAAATTGCATTAAAAAATACCCATCTTATATTCAATTTCAATTAAAGGTATTTATTTGTTATTTTTTAAGATACCCGATTTTTTTTTTTTTTTTTTTGGGTTTAGGGTTTTTCTAACTTTCGTTAACCATTTCGTTAGTAATTTACATGTTTGGTCCTTGAGTTTGTATAGACATTTCATGTTTGGTTTGTTTTCGTCCATTTTCATAGGCTTGTATACGTTTTAGTCCGTTTTTACACGTTTTCGTTCATTTTTGCACGTTTTCGTCCGTTTTTATACGTTTTCGTCCGTTTTTGCACGTTTGCATTTGTTTTGCGTTTTGTCTCTTTTCACGTTTTCCGCTTTTTACGTTTCCATATGTTTTACGTTTTTGTCCGTTTTGCGTTTTTCTTAGTTTTACGTTTTCGTCCGTTTTTGCGTTTTAGTCCGCTTTTACGTTTTAGTCCATTTTACACGTTTTCGTCCGTTTTTGCGTTTTCGTATGTTTTACGTTTCCGTCCATCTTGCGTTTTTCCGTTTTACACGTTTTCGTTTGTTTTGCGTTTATATGTTTCGCACGTTTTGTCCGTTTTACACGTTTGTATACGCTTTTACGTTTTGTCCATTTTTGCGTTTTCGTCGTTTTTGCGTTTGCGTCCGTTTTACGTTTGATTCTGTTTTGCGTTTTCATCTGTTTTACACTTCCGTCCATTTTAACGTTTTGCATGTTTTAGTCTGTTTTACACCTTTTTGTTCGGTTTACGTTTGATCCATTTTACATGTTTTAGTCCCGTTATTTTTTTTTATTTTATTTTTTTTTTTTTTTTTTTTTTTGCAAAATGGACGGAAATGTGGAAAAAGGTAGAAACGTGCAAAAAATACGAAACGTGTAAAGCGTGTAAAAGCAGGGCGGAAGCGCAAAATTGTACGAAAACGTGCAAAATGCATTTAAAACGTGCAAAACATACAAAATATGTAAAACGGACGGCGTGCAAAATGGACGAAGTGTGTAAAATGGACGAAACATGTAAAACGGACAAAACGCAAAACGGACCGAAACGTGCAAAACGGACGAAAACGTAAAATGGATGAAACGCGGATGGCGTGTAAAGCGAGCGAATTTTAAACGTAAAACGGACGTGTTAAATCGACGACAGCGTGCAAAAGCGAGCGAAACGTGTAAAATGGACGGCGTGTAAAAACGAACAAAACGTATAAAATGGGAAAACGTGCAAGCGTGTAAGCGGATGAAAATAAACCAAACGTGAAATCCTATACAAACTCGAGGACCAAACATGTAATTTACTAACGAAATGGTTAACGGAAGTTAAAAAAAAGCCCAAATCGGCGCAAAAAAAAAAGTCAATCACCTTAAATTGAGAAAAAAAAAAAAAGAATAATAACTTTAATTGAAATTGAACATAAAATGAGTACTTTTTTATGCAATTTGCCCTAGAATTTATGGTCAAGTGTTTTAGAATGTAAGAAGTTTGACTTCTAATGAATACGAGCAAAACAAACATACTTAGAGTCAAATGCTATATAATTAGATACTTTTTTTGAGTATCATACGTAATATGATAAAGATAATTTCTTTAAAGTGGTTTAACAAATTTCCGAGTTGCCACCAAGTATAAGTTTCTTTGAACTTTTTTAAGTGTAATGAACAAGATACCTTTTTGAAGAAACACAATCATACAGCTTCAGAAAGTAATGAGGATATTGATATTATATCAACAACCTACTACTCGTTGTAACTTTTCAAATAAGTGGTTGTCTCTTTAATAATTTACAAACAACCTTGTATAACTAAATATAATATCTTATCGAATAAGTAGTTGCTCATTAAAAACTTACAGATAACCTTGTATAACTAATAATAGCATACCCACCATATTAAGCATCAGGGGTGGATCTAGGGGTTCCTGAAAGTTATGAGAACCTGGGATCTTTGTGGCATTGTGTGAATTTTGGTTAAAAATATCGATTTTTTTGAAATGAACCTGGTCCCGAAAGATTATAAAAATTATGCATTTGGTGACTTGGAGTCGTGGGTTCAAGCCACGTTGAAGACATGTGAGATAAAATTTGTGAGATAAATGATATAGGTTGTAAAATTTGCCGTTAAAAAAAAATTCAATATCGATGCGAAATATGACTCATCTATTCTTTTCAAAACAATCGAATGACACAACATAAAGCATGTGTACCAGACGAATCACAAATGAGGGCATTGTGATATAAAACAAATTTGAAGAGATCAAAGGGTACTTACCTAACTACATGTCGACATGTACTTTACAAGTATAAAATCAAGAGGAAATTCCAAAATGGGTCAAGTTTCTACTCGATAGTCCACTTTAGGGTGGATGGCAAGGGAAGGTGACAAAATGGGTCAAGTTTCTACTCCATAGTCCACTTTAGGGTGGATGACAAGGGAAGGTGAATGACTCATCTTGCTCCAACTCACTCGTGACTTCTTTGTCCATGGTGCACACTCACGCGCTAGTCACACAACCGAAAACAAATTAAAGTGTCACACAACCAAGACAAGTTAAGGTGAACGACTCACCTTAAAGTTTAATAATTATTTATTTGGTTTGTGAGTGTATGTGGGTATTTAGTATCGTATATTTTTATAAAGTTGATATTTTAATGAAATGTGATGGTAGGGTGACCTTGTCCACAAAAAGGTGAGTGAAAGTGAGTGGAGTGAGAGGAGAGAAAAAACTGATGTGACGCTGAGGTGTAAGGTGAGTGGCTCACCACCTTGCCATCCGGCCGTATAGTAAAAAGAAAATGTTTTCTAAATTTAGTTTTGTGCTGCTAGAATGTGCAACTCTATTACAAACTTGACACGTGTTCAAAAATTAGTAGGTTGTTTTTCTATACCAAAGTGACATTTTGTTTGACAAAAATTATGTTTTGCTAAACTTGTGGGGTCTTACTTTTTTATTCAAAAAATATATAAATGAACAAAAAAGTGAGACTTATGGTTATTAACCTGATCGCACATAATGTCACTTGGATCTAGATAAAAAAAACTTTATCAACTTTTAGACACTTGTCAATTCTTTAATAAAGTCGTACAAGACTAAATTTAAAAAACATTTTTCTTTTTTTACTAGAAAGTACCTTAAGAAAATGAGCTATTTTTCGAAGTTTCTCTAAAATCAAACAATAAAAAAAGGAACAAATAACCGAGTAGGTCATAAACAATAGTAGAAAAAATAAAACTAAAGGTTGCAGGTACAATTAATATCCCCTTTCAACTTTGGAAGTAAGGTATCGTGGATCACAAATAACATTATTATTTCTTGCCATCATATGCCACATCATACACCTCTCAATAATTCACCAATAACTAACACACCCTCCCTCATAACACACCACTAATATGTTATTGGGTCCCACAAAATATCAAACTAAAAATACCCACACACTCACAATACATTTAAAAAAACAGAGAGTAAATGATCACTACTTCCTTTTTGGCGTGAGCCATTCAAGTGGCTGAAATTCAATTGGCTGGATTTTGGCATTTTTGGTGGTACGGTTTAACATGCCATTTGTCTCAAAAGATTGTATTTGACGTGTTAAGTAAGTCTCATACCTACTGCTCTTAGAGCACAAGGTGTCGTGAAGAGGCTAACCTCTTCATTCGGGGTCCACGGGTGCCACATCACCTCCACATCACCATAACAAACATCCGCAACTAACCACAACTAACCTCTCTCACTCACAACAAACCTCAACTTACTCATTTGGGGCCCACCACTACAAGTTTATTTTTTTATTCAAATTTTCAAATAAACTAAATTGATTTCATTAAAAATAAAAATACAATACAATATAATAAAAAATATACGAAACGTAAAATAAAGATACGGTAAAAAAAACATACCCAACTTAAGAAATACATCAAATTATAACGAAATTAATTATTTGGATTCTGTTGTTGAAATTGTTCCCATTGAAGTTGTTGCCAGACATGCTCGACGAGACATAGTTGAAGCTTTGCGTGTTTGCGTTTATCATGTAGTTCTTTGACTTTTCTTCTCAGTAATTCGCAACGTTCAATCCATGTATGTTGTAAATTTGGTGTCGGAGAAATATACGTTTCAACAACGTCGGATATCGCAAATTGTTAATCTTTCAAAATCATGTTATGCATTATGATGCACGAGTACATGATTCTTCGTAACTTGCCAACAGTAAATGCACGCACCGGTTGAGCAATGATATGCCAACGTCCTTGGAGGACACCAAAAGCTCTTTCGATATCTTTTCGAGCACTTTCTTTTTTCACTTTGAATGCGATATTTTTTGGGTTACTTGCAACTGTAAATGACTTGACAAAAGATGCCCACTCCGAGTAAATTCCGTCAGTTAGATAATACCCATTCTTAAATTTACACCCGTATACTTCAAACTCAACCTCAGGGGCGATGTCATCAAGCAGGTCGTCGAATAACGGAGAATTATTTAAAACGTAAGATCGTTATTCGCACCGCTAACCCAAAAAATGCATGCCAAATACACAAATCGTATGAAGCAACGGCTTTAAGCATTATAGTTGGATACTTTTTATCACCTCTGTGAAATTGGCCTTGCCATTCTTTTGAACAATTTTTCTATTCTCAGTGCATACAATCGATGCTCCCCAACATTCCCGGTAGCTTATGAACAATGTTATGTGCATTGTATAAGTTACGAATGTCATCCTCATCTGGTTTTCTTAAAAACTCCTTCACATATAGATGGATTATGCACATAGTAAAAAAAATATAGGCAATCGCGTGGACACTGTTCACCTATTTGTAAATACTCTTCTAATGCATCAGCTGATACCCCGTAAGCCAATTGGCGTATGGCACATGTGCATTTCATAATCACACTAAAACTCATTACACCCCTAGCATCGGGTCGGTCTCTAAAGAAATCAAAATGTTGGGGAAGATGATGATGAGTTTCAATATATGTTTCAATACCTTGTATTATTTGTAAAAGTGGTCTACGGCTCATACGAAAGGGACGCTTAAAATTTTCTTCCGTATATTTTGGGTTGTCACCAAAATAGTCAGCAAGTAGACGCGCTTCAGCAATTTCACGTTCACGGGAGACGTATCGACGGTGGAATGAAGGGCCGGCTTGTTGTTGTTGCAATGATTGCTCGAACTCGATCAAACTCTTGAAGAAACATCTATAGCTCCGCTATCTCTTCAATGTTACTTTCACCGGAATAAGATGATTCACTAATGTTTATATATGTAGATTTTGAAATGTGTAGATTTTAATTGAAATGTGTAAATTTTAATTGAAATATTTAGTATTTATAGTGTGTTAAAAAAAATAAAATAAAAATAAAAAAAAATAAAAATAAATTTGCAACGTTAACCAACGGTTGAATTTTTAGAAAAGTACGCCAATTAACTTCGGCGTGCAGATGGCGAAGCCTTGGACGACGAAAGACGACGAGTGATGGCGGTGTCACGGCGAGCGGCGGCGAAGATGTCATCGTAGCACGACGAGCAACGAAACGATCCACACCTTGTGCTCTTATTGTTAGCTGTTGATATGTTTATATTTTTATATATAAATTCACGACTTAAGAATTGTTTGATTTAATATTTTAGTACTAAATATTAAAGAAAACGAGTATATAAATAAAGTATTAAGGTCATCTTCATTGATACTAAATTTCTTAAACTTTTAGCGAGACTAAACACATTACCTACCAATCATAAAAAATGCTATATTGCAAGTGGATACCATGTTTGCATCACTATGTGACTTCGAATGTCTAACTACTGGGGCCTAGGTCGCTATTAGACTCGATTTTGGTGTTTTCGTTAAAGAATTTTTGGTAGTGATATAATTCAATGGTGAAAAGCTCGAGATCGGATCGATAAAAAGGCTGAACAATAGAATCTAAACGCAATTTCAGCTGGTTTGAATTTCGTTTAATAAGCGGTTCGAGTAGAGCTTTTATATATAAAGATCGATTAGGCTTGTGAGCCTAAACGAGCCATACAAATATAGACGTATATATATTTTCTATACATAAAACTATATATAAACAAGCTCGAACCTAGTGTAATTAACGAGCCGAATTTCATTTGAGTTTTATTCACTTTCACACATCATATAAATTCGTCGAGCTCGAGTCTCGAGCTCAAAATATAAGGCTCGAAATAAGCTTGAGCCCGAACTCGAGCTTTTTATAGATAAATAAGCCGAACTTAAGCTCTGGTAGACTCGAGCGACACTTTTTCACCCCTAGCTACATTATAAGTGTGAGGGTGCTTTGTAGGGGCTTCAAGTTTGATGCAGCCCTCCCAAAATTGTGTTCGAAGCCCATTGTCGATTACCTTGGGCCACATAAAACCATATTGGGCCACCCTTAAACACCATTTCTCTTTCTCTTTTTCTGGGTCATGCTAGACATGGACACATCATCCTGGTGTGTGTTAAATAACTAACTTATATTTTTTTTTTACCGAGTTCAAAACCAATCCAATAAAAGGGTACTCAAATTGTTTAATGTTTAATCAGGTATGGATTTAAGTTTTCACAATGACAAAAAAATAAACAACAAATTTCCACCAAACCAACAACATTATTACCGTTAATTAATAACATAATAATATATTACTGGATTTAAGTTTATGTTACTACTTACTACTGAACAAGCATAGACAAAACCTGAAGACATTTTAGCATGTCTTTGGCTAATCTTGATTAGCAAAACTATCTTACACAAACCAACAATATCCAAAATAAAAATTACACTTTAAACATCTTGATACTCACAAAAATCAATAACACCCAACATCTTAAAAAAAACAAAAAACCTTTCACAAACTGGGATTTAAAACTCGATTTGAATTTAAGGAAGAAAAAAAACCTAAACACTTGCAACAAACCAAATTACCAACGTTATAATACATATAAATATTTAATAATCAAAGAAACAACAACAAATTTGCATGATGACGTATACTCTACATCCGGGTTACGAACCCGCCCCAAGACCTAATATGGATACAGCCCAGCGCGAGATGGGCTACGCTGACAAGCGTTTAGGCCCACGAAGGCCCAAATACGAATCTATTTACGGAATAGATACGGGATATCTTCTAATCAAGGAGATAATCATTCTCGACCGTTTAAGGCGGGATCGCCGAAGGTTGAGAACACGGAACCAACAAGGATTCCGTGTGTATATAAGGGAATCACATCCCTCGTTTAAGGTGCGATCTACAAACCCTAACTCTCCTTAAACCCTAAACCGATTACTTACTCTCGCCGGAGGATAATCGTGGAAACAATCCCACCTAAGCCTAACGGTGTCTTTTATCTTTAGTGCGCGGGTTTCAAGCAACAATCCTCGATTGGTGTAGAATCAGGAGCTCCGACAAGGAACGTCCAACTTTTGCATCAACAAGTGGCGCCATCCGTGGGACCATTCACTAAGAACCAAGAACAAGGATGACGAAGCGATCGCAAGCGATTTTCTTTGGAAAGAAGGTGCGGTGAATGGCAACCCCAGCGGATCTGGAACAACCGTGACGCTAAGAATCGGGGATCGGGCCGATTCGGCCTTCCTCAGTGGAACCACTCTCGGGGACAACCTGGACAACAACGACTACCACCAAGCAGAGACCCGCGCGCTCCTTTTACTCCACTCCATCGGTGCTAGAAGCTAACCACAAAGCACCCGACGCACCCGACGAGGAGCAGGCGTGTTGATAAAGCGAAACCCCTGTTCTAGAGGAGTCGTTCGGAACTAGAGCCAAGTAATTTTGTCTCTCGAAATTACGAAGCCTAGCCGTCCTCATGCAAGAGAAGCAAAGAAAGACCAAGTCGAACACGCATGCTCGACTAGACTTTAACCCGAGTTTGAGATGTCTCCACCGCGTCGTCATAGGGAGAGCGCGGAAGAACAATCGCCGACCCCAGTATTCAATAGAATTGGGAGGAGAGTTGAGGAAGATAATCGTCGACTCACGACCTATGTTGAAAGTGAGGAAGATGAGAAGCGCACGGTGTCCATACTAGACTCGGTGGCCGCGAGTACAAGATAGGTTGGGAGGCGATATTCCCAGTGAGAGCCCCCAAGCACGAATTCGAGGATAACCGGCGTGGCGCCGAAGGGAAGGAACTATCCTCTAGTAATTCCTCGAACAATGAGGACGGTGAGGCTGGACATTGGAAATCCAGAAGAAAAACCGTGACCAAGAAGAAGAGATATGTCTCTCCCATGGCGCCGTCGGAAGGTAGATCGTTCACTAGGCGTGTCGGTGATTTCTCGGAGAACAAAAAGAGGCGCATGCCTACTAATGTTAAAACCTATGATGGGCGGCGATCCCGATGATCACCTAAAATTTTCGAATCGGCGACAACCATTGAAAACCGCCACAACCTCATATGGTGCCACATGTTCAATTCCACACTAGTGGAAATGCGCGGCGGTTCAACAAGCTTCGCAGAAGCATCAATGGTTTTGAAGAGTTGAGGAAGGCATTCGCCTAAATTTTACTCAACGAAAAAGTGTGCTAAAACCCCATTGAACGGCTAGAGTCAAACAATAGCGAGGGAATCCACAAGCGCTTTCATGGGCGCTTCAAAGATGAGTGCATGCAAGTCAAAGCATGTCTGAAGTACTCAAAATCTCGGGGTTCATGAATGGAATCAACAACCCGAACTTATTAAAGGTTGAATGACGAGATTCCCCAATCCTTGATGAGGTTATAAGCGTACACGGTCCTTCGTACAAGGAGAAGCGACCGCGGCGGATAGCAAGAAAGCTACTCCAACTACCGTCACAGAACAACACGGGAGACAATCCATGAGCCGAATAATAACCGTAACAGAACTATCGCAACCAAGGGAATGGGCGCGACAATGACAAATATACCCCGCTTACCAAATCACCAAAGGAAATACTACTTAGCAGGCGCTAACTTCCCAAGACCACCACAAATCGCACCCGGAGGAGGCGTGTCGGCGGCGGATCTTGTGATTACCATCGCGGAAGGGCCACACTACTAACGAGTGTGTCCAATTCGTCAACTCATTGACAAGATGGTCAAAGAGGGTAGATTGGACCATCCGGTCAAGAATATCAAGGAAGGGAAGGACAAGCAAAAGAGTAACAATAAGAAAGAAACACCTAAGGATAAGCCGACACCATTTACATGATACAATCATGGCGGTGGTCACAAAGCGTAAGGTAAGCCGAGGATTTTCGGGGAGAAGAAATTTCATTCCCACCTTAACATGCGAACAACGGTGGGTAGAACCGCTTACTATAGAGATAAGCGCGGGGTCACGATATCCACCGCATGTATGTTGATGGTGGAGCTTCGTGACATCATGTATGAAACCTTTGTTTTAAGCATTGCGTCCCGAAATCGCAACCGCTTAACCCGGTCGAGCAGGCGTTGGCCGGTTTCACGAGGAGAAAATATGGCCTATGGGACAAATAAGATTACTGTCGACATTGGGAACGAAGAACACTCCGCTACGGCATGGATGGAATTTATGGTGATTAAATCTCCATCTCCATATAATGGCATTATTGGGAGACCAGGAATTTCAGCTATGCGAGCAGTGCCATCAACAGCGCATGGGATGCTCAAGTTCCCAGTGGAAGGTGGTATTGTTACTCTTTACAATGCCACTATACCACATCGAGAATGCAACACGATTGCATGCGAGACCGCACCAACCCCAACACGCAGACTACCAGAAGTCCACATCTGAAAGTAGCGATCCACCCAGAATACCCAGAGCAGGAAATTGCCATCGGAGGATCACTATCGAGACGGTGACAATCATCAGGTGTATGTGCGCTCTGCAAAGAACTTAGACATTTTGCATGGGGCCAAAACACATGACCGAGTACCGCTCGATCACGAGAACATAATCTGCGAATCCGACAAGGATACTACTTTGTCTTGCCAAAGAAAGCGGGGCCAAGCCCCGGCGTCGCATAAGCAATCTGGTGAAGTACACAAGGTGGTAGATCGGGGATTATCGTGAAGTCTATTACCACGGTGGCTTTCAAATCCGGTAATGGTCGAAAAGGCGGCAGTGGTGGCGAATGTGTGTTGACTTTACTGGATCTTAACAAAGCGTGCCAGGGGTTTATCCATTACGAAATAGGCGGAAAATAGAGTCTATGCGGGTATCCATTGAAGTGTTTTCTAGATGCGTACAAGGGTACCATCGATTCGAGATGGCTAAAGAGGATGAAGAAAAGACGGCCTTCCACACGGGCCAAGGTGTTTCTTGTTACACCAAAATGCCATTCGGTTTAAAAATGCGGGGCCACCTATCGGTTGGTTGACAACGCTTTCAAAACAATTGGGCATGACATTGAAGTCTATGTCGATGATCTAGTCATCAAGAGCCATCTTGAAGATGAGCTAATCTGCGACATTGAGGAGGCGTTCAAAACTCTACGAGAGATAAACATGAAGTCAATCCAAAAAGTGCACATTTGGTGCTCATCGAGGGCATGTTCTGGGATACCGATTGAACCTAACGGCATAAAACCATGTCCGGAAAAGACAAAATCGGTCATCGAACTTCCTTCACCACGCGCGTTGAAGGAAGTTCAATCTCTTAACGGAAGTTGGGCGGCTGAGCAGGTTCCTATCCAAGTCGGAAAAATCGTTACCACTTTTAAAACACTCAAAAGTGCATAAAGAAGGCGATTTTAAGTGGACTACGGAGGCGGAGGAAGCCTTCACTCGGCTTAAACAACATCGGCAACACTCCCAACACTCGTTGCACCCAGACCGGGAAGAACGATCATGTATTTGTCCGCGCGCGGATGGGCGGTCGATGCGGTACTACTAACGAGATAGGGATTCGATGCAAACTCCTATCTACTTTATAAGCAAAGCGCTAAAGAAGACGGAGGTGAACTATACGGCCATGGAAAAATTGGTTACGGCATTGGTATTTCTCGCTAAACGGCTACGCAGTATTTCGAGCGCACGATAGCGATCATTACCGATCAACCAATTAAACAGTCATCTCTAAACCGGATGCATCGGTCGACTCGAGTGGAGTGTATTCTTTGAGTGAACACAATATCTCATACCGACCACGCACGAATTAAGGGACGATTCGCGATTTCATAATTGAGAAGCGAGACACCAATGAGGCACCCATACCAAATAAGGCGGACAAAGCATGATCCATGGATCTTGTTCTGAGATGGATCCTCTTGCATTGATGGTTCGAGGCGGCCTTATCCTTACCAATCCGTAAGGTATGGAATTCACCTATGCACCGCGCTTTGAATTCTGACGACAAACAACGAGCGGTATGAAGCTCTTCTTTGGACTACGCGCATCGCACCGAATGGGTGTGCGAACCTAAAAGCAAATGTGGAATCTCGGCTCGTAGCTAACCACGTGTTGGGCGAATACGTAGCTAAGGAGGACAACATGATCCAATATCGGCCAAAACCAAGATGCTAATCAAAGGTTTTGACAGTTCACTATCAACAGGTCCCTAGAGGAGAAAACCGCAAGGCGGATGCCACGAGCAAGATTGCCTCGGCGAGTTTTGCGCACCTATCAAAGCGAGTTACGGTAGAAACTTTGAAAAGCAAGTCTATCTCGAGAGATGGAAGTCTCCACAATCATAGAGGAAGGCGGTCCTACATGGATGACACCAATAATGGACTTCTGAATAAGGAATGTTACCCGGGAGGCGGAAGGAAGCTCGCGGGATACGGCGCATGGCGCGGCGATTTGAAGTCCGAGACAACATCTTGTCTGAGCGCTCCTTCTTGCAACCATGGCTCCATTGTGTGGGCCCTCTAGCAAATTATGTCTTGCGAAATCCATGAAGGTTCATGCGGTATGCATTCGGGACCACGATCCGTTGTAGCACGCGCCATGCGATCGGGATATTCTTGGCCCACCATGCACCGGACGCGGGATTTAATATGGAAGTGTTACGATTGCCAAGTGCATAGACCCGTCCCACGCCAACCACGGCCGACGAGCTAACGCCAATAACATCACCGCCATTCTACAAATGGGGTATTGACATCGAAGCCACTTTTCCCGTCGCGTGGGGTTTAAAATTCCTCATAGTCGTTGTAGACTACTTCACCAAGTGGATTGAAGCAAAGGCGGTGGTCACCATCACCGCAACCGGTGAAGCGCTTCGTGTGGGATAACATCGTATGCCGTTTGGCCTCCACGGAGAAATCATCTCGGATAATGGTAAGCAGTTTTGTGACAACCCTTTCGGGGCCCGGTGTGAAAAGCTACGCATCACACGACACTGCGTCTGTTAAACACCCACAAACCAATGGCCTAGTGGGCGAGCAAATCGAAGCTTAGGCGAAGGAATTAAAACACGCTGGAAAAGCACAAAGGGAGGTGGGTAGAAGAACTATCACATGTCTTGTGGGCGCATCGCACTTAGATCAAAACCGATCAGAGACACCCCTTCTCTAGTCTACGGGACCGGCGCCGTTATACCGGTGAAATTGGTATGCCAACTATCCGCCTTGCCGAGATTAATGTAGCAACTAATGGCGAAGACCGGCGCCTTGACACGGATCTACTAGAAGAAAAAGCGTGGCGCGGCTATCGTGAAGAAAAATCGAAATCAAGAATGAAGGGATACTATGGCGCTAAGGTAAGAGGTGTCTCCTTGGGCCGGTGACTTCGTCTATCGCGCTAATGATGCGAGCCACGCAGAAGACATGGGTAAGCTTGGACCAAAGTGGGAAGGACCCTATGAGGTCATCACACTAGGAACCGTAGCGTCTGAAGCTACAGGCGTGGATGGTCGTGAACTGCCGCGCACATGGAACATCTGCAATCTCAAAAGATGCTACCTATAGGATGGGCTATGGCCAAGCGCACAGATGCTGAGGCATTTCACTAAAGTACTCGATAGATAACTATGTTTTTTTTTTTTACTTTTCTTAGTATCATGTTTTTTCTTTTTCATAAACACTTGCAAGTATTAATAAAACGTTGCGGTTTCTAGCTAACTCCGTAACATCATTTAATTTGTTACTTCCATATACTATATGTCTTAACATTTTTTTTATTTTTGCCTACATGGCGTGCATGCAATATATACACCCACGACGGTCAAAAGGATAAGTTAACCTAATAAACAACTTGTCGAGTAAGAGGGTTGCAAACCCATCGACAACGGATTACGTATCCTTGTTAAACACCTTGTTCACAAGACGTTGGAATAAGCTTGGTGCGCACCCTACGACGGATGCGCAGACTATGCACATGTGCACGTTTAACAAATCGGGAACCAAGACACTTGATTCCTCACTCTGGTATTTACAGTACGCTGCATACCAATAATATACATGATTATACTTAACATTTTTTTTTGGATCTTCATACATGATTATGGCGTCCTTATATTATTCACACTTGCCTATACAAATAACAACGCATACTTCTTTTACGCAAAGATACACAGTATAAAGGCGTACATCCTAGATAAACACAACGTATATTTCTTTTACGCAGAGGTAAATACGACAAAGGTGTACATCACAAAAAGGAACAAAATCCTTACAAACGCTCTTCACAAAAGGAAATCCATTAATGACCTACGAATTACTTCTTACAGACATCACTAGATAATAAACTAAAAGCTATGACTTCGTTTCAAGGAAGAACTACCCACGCGGTTAGTATTTTCCCCAATCCTATTTAGCTCCTGTAACAAATCAGCATCCCAACGCGCTACGGTGGCCACACTTACTGGCACTCCGTCCGACCTTGGGAGGTGCGCCGCGCCCACACCACACATTACGGCCTTGCCCTTAATACCTTTCCTTCGAAGAAGTCTCGCCGCATGCGCCTCAATACTTGTTTCAAGGGACTTCACAATAACAAACGGATTCGGGATGTCTGCAGGCGCGCAAAAGCAGAACTGCGGTTGGGATGCATCGGGCCTAAGATAATAGTCGGTCACATGCACCCTCTCCACCCGATGCCGAGCTAAGGTCGGACACGCAAATATCACGTTTATTGGATAGTCCCGATCACGTTCCACTCGGCGATCTTGGGAGTTCAAGTCCTTCATTTTTCCATAGCGCGACTAAGTTATCATAAGCCTTTACATCATAATTCGGCACCGCTCCACGGGTACCTTTAGCGGATCGACCTCTTGCGACTTTTCAATAGCCTCGGACTTTCCACGCTCGGTCGCATTTCACCACATCCCCAAAGGAGTCACGCACTTCTTGAGACTCCAAGACACTCAATGCTGCTAAGCGGAGCCCATGGCTTATGAGCCATCTGCGCTCAGCTATGGTGGAGAGAAGTTGCGGATATAATTCCTCGTCGTATTCTATGCTGAGTTTACGCAACTTCTCCTCCTGTGTCTCCAATGCATTTTTCACCGTAGTACCAAAGTCTTCAAGCTGAGTGGTCAGTGCGTCTTTGCTATTTTCCAAGTATTTTATAGCCCATAGACAAGTAGACTTATAGCTCATGACCTCTGCAAGGCTTGGTTAATTGACACATCGGTGCCATCTTTTCCTCGGCTAGCTTTGTAGCATACGCCCAAGAGTCTTTGCTTCATCCCTCGCGATGCAGTTGAGCCTCAAGAGCGGCAATACGTTTGTCTTTCTCCGCATTTTGGCTAGAATCACCCGAATGCTTCACTTTTATCTGAGTTGCAAGTGAAACCAGGTCATCAATAAGCAGATCCATGGGTACTTCCTCCGCGGTAGTAGGCTCGCGCTTTGGTCCTTTAGCCCGATGATTACATGCGCATTGGACTTGTTTGGGGCGACTGCAGTTGTTCAATCCTACACACAAGATGAGATAATCACGATTATTGAGTTGTTTTGCAAAAATTTTGATAGATACACTTTCGTGGTTACTTACGGGAATGGAGGTGTCGGTGATGGGGCGCGACGCTACATCACCGGATGATGACTCCACACTAAAATAATGGGCGCTTCTTAGGGATGTGGCGGCGCCATCGCGGTCGCGTTCCTCTTCGCTCCAATTCGGGGCTTCTTGGCCTCTTCAGATCCTCCACGTGCTCTGCCGTTATGGGCGCCGGTTGCACGGGTGGTGTTTGTGCTATTCCACTTGGCATGCTTTGTACAGGAGTTGCCTGGAGCGCTACGGATGAACTTTCACCCGCCTCGCCTAGATCCATCGCTATGGTACGCCCAGCTGCCGCAGCTAACACGGGTTCGTCTCCCTCTTTCAGAGCTCGGGTCCCCACCTTTACCTCTGTTGGGTTTGCCAAGTGCACCACGCTGAACAGATCCATTTCTGCGCACCACAAAAAACACACATATAGTTTATAACAATACGAAATACACCAAGTCCATAACTTACAGACATGTAATTCAGCGAGTCGCGAAAGAATGAGCACCACTCGATCATCGGCATCCAAGAAAATAGGTACTTCCTGCGGGTGCAAATAATTGCGACTCGAGCCTATATGCACCAAGAATTCCTCGGGGTAGGAGCTTATAGGGATGCGGTTAGCGTTATGGTTTCCGCATCCTCACATTATATGATCCGAGGGGGCGCTCATCCTTTGGCAATGTCCCCTTAGCGTAGAAATCGAATTGGGATGGAAAGCGGTGTTGTCAATCCGAGCGTTTCCCTCGGTTTGGTCGTCTAACTTATCTCGTGTAACTTCGAGGGATCCGGGCGTTCGCGAATGAAACCCACCCATTTGACCATGTGGTGTGGTAAAATGCCCTAATAAATGAATGGTCGGTTTATGGCCAATAAATGACAATTCACCTCGAAATTGATTAATTTTGCCGCACCTATACAAAGGGTGGGACGGTGAATGCGGTAATAATTTAATACATCACTTAAAAATAGTGATATGGGGATGCGCCGATTTGCGAATCGAAGAATCGCGTGTATACACCAATTTTCCCATCGGAAATCCAAGATTGATGCATTCGCGGCGGAACTTCCGGTGTCTTCTACCGGGTATATAATGTCTGAGGCGAACTGTTGTAGTTCTTCTTCCGTTATGTCGGATGTAAATCGATAATTCTTTCACCATGGTGTTATTCTAATCAAACACAAGCGCGTGGTTACCTTAGCGGTATTTCAGTAAGAGAGCTTGGATAAATTGATAGCTTTGTTAATGGCGGTTTGTTTTTACTATGTGTGAAGACGGTGAAAATGAAGTATAGGAGTTATATAACCTTCTTCCTCCACCCGATGGCTGACACGTGGATTCCACTACTTATTACTGTGTGGTTGAGATTGTTTGATGGGACACACAGGCAGTAACTTTCCCCCGAATTCCGAGGCGCTCATTTTCTATTATTTCGGCCGGATACAATGTATTCAAAGCAACTTTACTTTGGCTTCTTTAATACGTTTGGTATATTTTTCCGTACCTGTGGTTGTTAGTCTAGCATCCGCAGCTCGCCTACAAGATACTAGGCGGGGGACATGATGACGTATACTCTACATCCGGGTTACGAACCCGCCCCAAGACCTAATATGGATACAGCCCAGCGCGAGATGGGCTACGCTGACAAGCGTTTAGGCCCACGAAGGCCCAAATACGAATCTATTTACGGAATAGATACGGGATATCTTCTAATCAAGGAGATAATCATTCTCAACCGTTTAAGGCGGGATACGCCGAAGGTTGAGGAACACGGAACCAACAAGGATTCCGTGCGTATATAAGGGGAATCACATCCCTCGTTTAAGGTACGATCTACAAACCCTAACTCTCCTTAAACCCTAAACCGATTACTTACTCTCACGCCGGAGGATAATCGTGGGAAACAATCCCACGGTAAGCCTAACGGTGTCATTTGTCTTTTAGTGCGCAGGTTTCAAGCAACAATCCTCAATTGGTGTAGAATCCGGAGCTCCAGACAAGGAACGTCCAACTTTTGCATCAACATTGCATATCTTTTTTATTCTTCTTCCAGCACAAAAAAGCCCCGAAAACTAAAACCGTAACTCCCTACGTAATTGAACATGAATCAATCGTAAATAAAAAAAAACCCCAACAACAAAACCCTCAAAATTGAAACTAGAGGTGGAAACGAGCAGAGCCCAAGCCTGCCAGAGCTCGACTCGTGAATTTTTTCACAAGCTCGTGCTCGGCTCGAGCTCGACTACTTTTTATGATGTGTTAAAGAAAATAAAGTTCAAATAGAGCTCGGCTCGTTAATTACATAAGGCTCGAGCTCGTTTACTACTTTCAAGCTCGTTTATATGTATAGAAAATATATATACGTATATTTTTCTAGGGCTCGTTTAGGCTCGCGAGCATACTCGAGCTTTTTGTATAGAGCTCGGGCTCAAGCTTGTTTATTAAATGAGCCCAAAATTAGGCTCGAGCTCGGGCTCGAGCTTGTTTAGGCTCGGCTCGTTCGAGCTTTTTACCGATTTAATCCCGAGCTTTTCACGAGCGACTCGGCTCGTTTCCACCCCTAATTGAAACCTTAACTTTTGTGCCCCAAAACTGAAACCCTAACTTTTGCGTGTTGATGATCTAAGTCAACCACTACCTAGGATTTTGTAACCTCTATAGAAACCCCTGCGACTGTAGATTCGTGATGGGTCTGTTGGCATGAAGAAGATGGATTAAGATAGTTCTGGAATCAAGTTAGGGCTGCGTTGTTATCATAAGCGAAAGGCGGCAAAATTTTGGGTTGGGTCGGACATCTGCGCATCTGGCTACATGTTGGGCTAACTTAACAGGGCATACAAAAACAACGCCGTTTACCATGATGTATTAATATATATAGCGATGTGCTACATTTAGCCTTATGATCCCTTACCTATACTTAATGAGTGATAATGACATACATATCGATGGGTGAAATCGGAACGTATGCAAAGTAACTAACTACAATATAAATTCTGAGTATAACATAACTTAACACATTCTTGATTCAAAAAAATGTCATATCTATTGTGTAGTGAGACATTAGAGACACACTTAGTTAAACTCATACAAGATAACTCAACGCATTAGGTGATTACTATTGATTTTGATAGCGTATCAATATTAATGGCCTGAGCCCATTAATCTCACGCTCGAATTAAGTCCAAAACAGTTCACGAAGTCAACAGTGACTAGAACAAAGAGACAACTCTCTCAGGCAGTATAGTACATGCACAAAGAGACAACTGTTGCAACTATCGCTAACGGTTATGACGTACGAGTTTGACATAGCATAGTGGGGAACACACGATCGACAAAATAAGAGAGCAGAGCACTCTCCTACACGATAAAAATGACGAATGACATCTGTCCTGCTTATCTGCTCTCGAATGATCGACACCTGGCTCCCTGACAGTCATTGATCACCCCACAAGGGTTTATCTCTAAACCATAAAAGCCTATTTATAAAAGGAGAGCAATACACACTATCATACAACTTTTCACACACTTGGGAAAATATTGCTTCACAGCAGTGCAGTATGGTTCTTGTTTAAGTGTTACCCAAGCTTCTTGATCTACATCAATTTCATCGGGTCCTTACCGTTCAACGCGGAAAACCAAAGAACAAAACCATTCTCATTCCATCTCTAATCTGATTTACGTACCATACATAAATATGGAGCTATCCGTGGGGACATGATACAAAATAGACACAGATTTTTCAAAAATTTCCACCTATTTCTATTCGTTTCTCGCTGAAAAATCCGAAAATTTTTTTCCCTAAAAATCACTAGAATGGCAAGTTACCTACCAGGAGGGCACTATTTATTTTACATCATATTTATGATGCACAGTTAACATATTGTGTGTCATGAGCTTAGGGCAATAACAACTACTTACGATTATGGGTGCAACAACGTGACCCACTACTTCTTAAACTGGAAATCTTGTGATCAACTATTTTACTACTAATCCTATGAATTCACTCAACATTTGTGATGACTTTTTAGCATGTATTTTTAGGATTAAAGGCGATAGCTAAACTTTGGAGGCTCAAGGCAATGGCATGGCATGGTCATAGACAACTCTGATATATTTTGGGGACCACTTAAACTCTTTTATGGGCCTGTATTTTCTGCACTAAAACAATGATGTAAACCTTGTTGTATTACAATAAATGAAATCTTTTAAGGAAAATCTCTTATTCTGTACTTTGTGTTGTGGGACCAATTGAGTAATACCCCAGAAACATTTTCTTCCGCTGCAAATCATTTTTGAGGGTGTTACAAGAGGTAAAGGTGTAAAGGTGAAGTAAACGTTGGTGGTGAATGACCCTAGTAACACTTGGTGGTAGTCCGGGTACTACATCTTTGGCTGAAAGTATTAATGATCTTGAAAGTCAAATGCTTGATGGGAAGCTTATGCTGGTGGATGATGAATGGAAGCCGCTACTTTTCCAAAAGGAGGCTACTAATAATGTTGGTAATACTGGTAAGGAGGCGGATCACGTTTTGGACAATAGTGATAGTGATGAGGTCGAAGATGTTTGCAATGAGACTGCTCATTTCATGGCTAATGGAGGTACATATGATGATAGTTTACTTGAGGATGAAGATTATGATCTATATGACACTTATGACCTTGAAAGTTTAACTAAGGAACAACATGCTTATCGTGAAGCGATGTATATTAATCTTCGTTGTCATGTTAGACGTTAGTTTCTTATTTCGTGTCTTTATAGTAGTTGTTCATAGGTCTCGTTTGTCTTTCTTATGATATGTTTGGTTTAAGCACAATTGATGCATTTATTTCCCGTCTATGTTACGGGTCTAGATGTGTGATTCACCCACATCCTTTATACTTAATATTTTTTGGAGTAATAAATTTATCAGAGGTTGTTTCTTTATCCAAAAAAAAAGACTAAAAATTGTATGATCATATATTTTTTTTTGTGCATCTATATATAAATTTGATCACATGTGGTTAAGAAACGTCATAACAAGGATTTCAACTCGCGCATTGCAGCAGAGCGTTTGTACATAATATTATTGTATAAGTTGCAAGATTAAACATTTTCAAACTAAAATCAGCTTTGTTGTGTTAACTATAAATAGAATTAACTATATTAAACAACTACTACATCACAATTACAACAAATTCTATTCGAGACTTTAAAAACAATTAAAAATGTACATTGAATGAAGTTATTAGCTATACTTTGAACAATTTGAAAAATATAAACATAAAATATAAGCAATTATGGACCATAAATCTCTAAGTACTTAATTTAGTTTTTAGATTGCCTTTGAAAGTTATTAGCTACATGTTGAACAATTTGAAAAACCGTGAGCGCAAACGTAAATACAAGATATAAGCAATAACGGACGCAAAAGAGAGATCAAAACGTCGTCATTTTCATCCAAAGGTAATTGAAAACATGAAACGGCATCATTCACATCCAACGCAAGAGTAAATAAAATAAAACCCAAAACGACGTCGTTTTAGAAGCCCTCTAAATAGCGCCGTTCTCAGAGTAAATGTATAATAGAGTAATATTCACTTGCATACGAAGAGTCATGTAGTAAAAGGCATGATATTTTAGAAGCCTTCTAAATGGCGTCGTTCCCACAATAAATGTATAATAGAGGAATATTTCAATTGCATACGGCGTCGTTTTTTGTCTAGCTTCTTGCTAGTTTTACTTTATACAATATCCGTCTTTAAAAAAAAGGCATGATATTTATAATTATTGATTGTATAAGTTTGCATTATTGTCATTATATATGATATTAAGTTATTAACTTAAGGCTACTAAATCATAATAGTTCGTTATGAAATCCTCATGTTAAATAGGTTTAAAACTAAACGTGTGTATTCATTACAATATTGCTCAAAGAAAAATGTAATAGAAAAAATAATGTCTTAAGTTAAAAAATGTAGTTCAAGGCGTGGAGAATAATGGGAGTGAAATTCAGTTTCCTCCTTTTGATTGGAATTCTTTGAATATTGGGCTCCATACTAGGCCAGGAAGAGAATGAGAGAATCTGACCCATTCTCCCTTGATGACTTATTGGGCCAAAATGCTGGGGAAGTAAACTTGGATAAGGAATCTAATTACTTTAGGCCGGGTACCCAACAGGAAGGCGGGCAGGATATCTAAGATAAAACCTTTGACCTTAACTATATTCCAGCGTTTCCTGTTAATGAATCTAGAGGTCAAAATAATATCACAACAGGTGGGGACCTACCTCAATCTTCTAAAGTGAATGAGATGGAGATGATGACAGAGATTGAAGAGACCATCGAGACAGGTAAAGTGATCGGAGTGGACCTATCCTTGGCACGAGAGGAGGTTAGAGTTTTCATTGAGAAGGAAGGTATGAACCCTGTTAATCAATGAATGTTCTTTCAATTAACATTAGGGGTTTTGGAGGGGATAGAAAACCCAAGTGGATAAGTAGTATTAAAAACAAGGAGAAGGTGTCGTTTGTGGCTATTCAGGAATCTCAATGTGGTGGCGTTACAGATAATGATGTGCGTAGGTATTGGGGTCGGTCGAGTTTTGAATTTGAGGTGATTGAGCCAAACGGGAGGTCGGGGTTTCTAGTGGTATTTGGGATCCTGGTGTCTTTAAGAAATTGGGGAGTTTTTGCAGAGAAAATATTCTGGTTGTCTATGGTCATATTAAAGGCTTCGATAAAATGGTTTTTGAGGCGAACATCTATGCTCCTCAATCGAGAAGGGCTAAGGGTGATGTTTGGGAGGAATTAAAAAGGCTTAAGAACAATAATAGTGGTTGGTGGATTATGATAGGGGATTTCAACGCGGTTAGGGACAAAGAAGAAAGAAATGGTTCTAATTTCAATAGTAGTTGCGCTAGGGATTTTAACGAATTTATAGCGGCTGCCGATATGCAGGAATACTTAATGAAAGGCGGAAAGTTTACCTATCTCAAGGTGGATGAGAGGGGTAGGAAAATGAGTAAAATTGATCGATGCCTGGTTTGCAGAGAGTTCTTTGACAGGTGGCCTATGGCGTGCCTTAGGGCGTTGCCTAGAGGGTTGTCTGATCACAACCCGTTACTGTTATCGCTTATTGACAGTAATTTCGGTCCTAAACCCTTCCGGGCTTTTAACTCATGGCTGGATTACCCTGAGTGTATTGATACTATTTCTAAAGCCCTGGAGGAGTTTACATACACAGGTGACCCGTTTTGTAAACTGTTGTTGAAGTTTAGGTGGTTGCGTAGACATCTAAAAGAGTGGCGCGATAAGTTTATCCAGAAAGAAAATGAAGAGTTCGACTTATGCAAGAAAGAAGTGGAGGAGATTGATCGGAGTATGGAAGATAACGACATGTCGGAGGAGGATACATGGATTAGGAACGAATGTATCAAGAAGATGGAAGATATCGAGTCTCGAAAGTCTAAGGATCTGAAACAAAGGTCGAGAAATAAATGGGCCGCGGAAGGTGATGGCAATAATCGGTTTTTCCATGGTTTAATTAACAATAGAAGAATGAGTAATTCGATCCACGGGATCTCAATCGGGGATGAATGGATTACCAAGGCAAAGATGATAAAGAAACATACGTTCGAGTTCTTTAGAAGTAAATTCAAAGAAGAGTGGAAGAATAGACCTGTCCTAGATTGTGATTTTGAGACGAGACTTTCTAGGGAGGCGGCGGACTCCCTAGTGCGGCGTTTTTCCAAGGAAGAGATCAAAAAGGCGGTGTTTGAATGTGGGGAGGATCGGGCCCCTAGTCCGGATGGTCTCCCGTTCAGATATATTAGGCATTTTTGGGCTTTTTTTGAAGATGACTTCAGTTGCCTGTTCGAAGCTATTTCTAAAGGTAGGAGGTTCAGTGATGGGTGTAACTCGGCGTTTATCACATTGATTCCAAAAGTAAGAGATCCGAGTCATCTTAATGATTATAGGCCCATTACTCTCGTTGGGGCGTTGAGTAAGGTTATTTCCAAGGTTTTGGCTAACCGGATGAAGAAGGTGTTGAATCCTTTGATTTCGGTTAATCAGTCCGCATTTCTAGGGGATAGGTCTATTTTAGACGGTCCTCTTATATTGAACGAGATCATTTCTTGGGCAAAAAAACAGAAGAAAGGTATTTTTGTCTTTAAGGTGGATTTTAATAAAGCATACGACAACGTTAGTTGGGATTTTCTATTGAAGATTATGGACCAGATGGGTTTCCCGGAACTTTGGTGCAATTGGATACATAGTATTCTGTCATCGGCTAGATCGGCTGTGTTGGTCAATGGCTCTCCAACTTTCGAGTTTCAGTGCCAAAAGGGGATGAGGCAGGGCGATCCTCTCTCCCCCTTTTTATTTTTGATTGTTATGGAGGCATTGTCTTGCATGATGAAAAAAGCGAGCAGCAATGGTTTTCTCGATGGTATTCAGCTTCCTAACCAAGGTCCTTCGGTATCCCACCTGTTATATGCTGATGACTGTACTTTCGTGGGAGAATGGTCGGTGCAGAACATTCACAAGATTACTCGTATTCTCAGGTGCTTTCATTTGTGCTCGGGCCTGAGCATAAATATGGGGAAGTCTTTGATCTATGGGGTGGGGGTGGAGAATTCCGAGGTCAATAGGGCGGCGGGGGGAGAGTCCTGTAGGTCGGGATCGATTCCTTTTGATTACCTTGGCGTCCGTATTGGTAGTAACATGAACAGGGCGGCTAATTGGGATTTTATGACCGATATCTTCAAGTCTAGGCTGTCAAGATGGAAGGCGTCGTGTCTTTCGATTGGGGGTAGGATAAATTTGATCAAGGCAGTGCTAGAGAATCTTCCCACTTATTACTTATCCTTATTTAAAGCGCCATCCAAGGTTATTGACAACCTTGAAAGGATTATTAAAAACTTCTTATGGGGAGGCACTAGTGAAGCGAAAAAGATTCATTGGGTGGGTTAGGACCGTGTAGCGAATCCTGTTCGAATGGGGGGCCTTGGTATTAGTAGATTGATGGATGCTAATATTGCTTTTTTGACCAAATGGGTGTGGAGATATAGGACGGAACCTAGGAACTTATGGAGACAAGTGATTGATGCTATACACGGAAGTTCAAGAAGCTGGTTATCCCTTCCTGTTAAGACCTCTATAACGGGGGTCTGGAATTCTATCGTTAGAACTTTTTCAAAAATCAAAGTGGCTGATGTTCAATTGCAACATATGTTCAAAGGTGAAGTGGGAGACGGGAAGGATATCCGGTTTTGGTTGGACTTGTGGGCGGTTGATAAGATTTTGAAAGAAGAATTTCCTTTGCTTTTTAAGAGGGATAAGAATAAAAAGTGTTGGGTTAAGGACAAATTCCTTAATGATCAGGGGGAGTTTGACGAAGGGTGGATAAATAATGGTGGGTTTTTATCGAGCTTGGAAGAGGAGGAGAGGGAGCGGTTGATTCTTATGATGGCAGGGAGGAGGTTAATTGGTCAAACGGATAAATGGAAATGGCTTGGGAAAGGTAATCACGAGTTTAGTGTTTGATCGGTAAAGAAATTCCTTAGAAGTGATAAAGGTGTTAATAATAATTTCAAGCTTAAATGGGTTAAATGGCTGCCGATCAAATGTAACGTTTTGATGTGGAGATTGGGGTTGGATAGGCTCCCCACGATGGAAGCTCTTCAGGCCCGTAATTGTCGTTTCGACAATTTGCTGTGTGGTTTATATGGGGAGGTAAACGAAGATGCTGAGCATCTTTTTAGTGGCTGTGAAATATCCATGGAAGTGTGGCATAGGGTGGGGCGATGGTGTAAATTGCCTCCTTTGTTTCTTTTCGATCGGTCTGGCATTTTCAACATTCATAAATCTTCCGGACTAGATAGAAGAAAAAAAGAGATTGTTAAAGGGGTGGCTTTTTTAACTTGTTGGTGCATTTGGAAGGCGAGAAACGATAAGCGTTTCGGAAATATTAGGACGGATGCTCGGAAGATTTTGCAGGATATTAAGTCTTTTAGCTATTTAATGTTTAAGAATCGTTTGAAGAATAGTGATACGGATTGGAAGAATTGGTATCATTTTAACATCATGTAATCGGTAGTTGTTGTATAGTGCTCAATCGGTTTGATGTGAGTGTTTTGATGTGAATAAAAGCTAACTTTCAAAAAAAGAAAAAGAATGCATTAAAGTGAGCTTAAAAAATTTAAAAAAAAAAAGAAAAAAAAGTTAATTAATTAGCATTAAATGTAGTAGTTTGTGAGTGAAGATCACCTTGTCACAATCAAATGAAAGAACAAAGTTTTCGTTTCAAGAGTAATTGAAAACAATGAAGTCTGATTTCCACCTTTTCTTGTCAAACCGTCAAAACCGGATTCTAGTGAAAACTTGTCGGAAAATTCAAATGAGGACACACGAATGGAAGTTGAAAGTTCATATTCCATTGGGATCCGAAAAGATGCATTGAATACCAACACCCCAATAGATCCCGACACATCCAATAATAATAAAAAAAAAAACATCCTCTGACAACACTTTACCCCAAACATCCTCTGACAACACACCAACCAAAACAAAAAACCCAAACGATTTTTCTCGGGACCACACAACCTCTCACATACCCCCCCACCCCCATCCCACCTCCACCACCTCACTCTCCCCATGCAAACCCTAACCCACCAAAAACAACCCAATCAATTTCCAGAAAACGGCAACGTCAATTCTCTCCACCTTCAAGCCAATCTCCATGCAATCATCTCGACCTAAACTCCCCTCCAAACAACTTCTCTTTTCAGAACCAACATCTCAGACACACTCATTGTAAATCGGTCCCTCCCATTCACATAAACACAAACCTCTCTTTCAGACAAGTATCATCCTCAATACCTTTCCAATCCCTTGATGACGAAAACCCTCCACACAATACACCACATATGACAACAACAGCTCAAACTGCCTCGATGGACCCAACAAACTTAAACCAACCACGTACCAACTCAAATCATCCACCCATGCCCACTGTACAACCTGCATCTGATTACCCCCAAAACCAACCAGTTACCCAAGCAACACCTCTTCCTTTCCCACCCACACAAAACTCTCCAAATATTGAACCAATTCCCACACATCTCCTTATAAACCAACAAACCGAAACGCCAATGCCAAAACATGAGGTACTCGACACCATGATGGTGGGTGAGTGCATTGGAATCAAACTCTCGGGCTTTGAAAATATGGTACAAGACCTTGTCACCCTAGACCATGAACAAATGGAAGCCTAATGAATTACTTATCTATAAACATCCGTGGAATCAAAGACAGTGGGAAACCACATTGGGTAAAACAGCTGAAACAAGATCACCACATTCACTACTTATGCATTCAAGAGACTCACAGACCCGAAAACACTAACCTCTACCCGCAAGCTTTATGGGGTAACCCAAATTACCAGTATGATTTTGTCCCCTCCACCGAAAATGAAGGAAGATCAGGGGGCATCATGAGCATATGGGATCCAAGTTTTTTCACCCTCACAAATACCACAAAATCACCGAATTACCTCTGGTTTCATCAATGGCTTCACCTTTCCTTGCCACATCCTCAATATATATGCCCCTCAAGAATTATCAGCCAAACAAAACCTCTGGAATGATATCACCACACATCTAGCATACCTTCAATGTCTTTGGATACTCTTAGGGGACTTCAACTCGGTTCGATACCCCGACAAGCGTAAAAACTCAATTTTCAACGAGTCATGTGCACTTTCCTTTTATGCATTCATACACCAATGTGGCCTCCAAGAATATACAATGCATGGAAGCCTCTTCACATATGTAAAGGACATTAGGACGAAAAGGAGCAAATTAGACAGGATTCTGGTCTCCCCAAGCTTTATAAATACCTGGCCATTAGCAACTATCACGACACTCCCCCGCTCCTTTTCCGATCACCGCCCCATCATCCTTACCACCACCAACATTGACTTCGGCCCCCACCCCTTCCGTTTCTTCAATTCGTGGCTGTCCAAACCAGGGCTTGATGAGGTGGTCCTTAACAGTCTTAATTCTTGTCTTTTCTTTGGACGCCCCGACCAAATGCTCAACACCAAATTTAAAAAACTAAAACAAGACTTCAAAGAATGGATTCGAAGTAATACTTCTCAAGAAAACCAAGAAAGCGAAGCTGTCAAGGACCAACTAGCAACTCTTGATGCAATCATTGATCATCGAGATTTTTCTATCTGACGAAGAACTCACACTGTGGGGAATAACAAAAGAAAAGTTACAACTCCTTGAAAAAACAAAGTCCCAAGACCTACATCAAAAATCAAGATCAAGATGGATTAAACACGAGGATGAAAACTCAAATTTCTTCCACAATTTTATCAACAATCGAACCGCTCAAATATCAGCTTTCACTATGGACGTTCATTCAAATCTGGTGCAAAATCCCTGCATGCAAACCTTCAAATATCAGAGAACTTTTTGAGATCCATAAAATGGCCCGTGTCAATCCTGCAAAAAACAACTACATCCAGCTTGTCATTCTAGCCTACTGCTGGGTGATATGGAAGTCCAGGAATGATTGTCTCTTCTCGCAAAAGAATCCATGTCTGCGCTTTGCCAAGAAGGAAATAAAAGGAACGAGTTTCCTGTGGATATCGAATAGATCCTCCAAACTTATTTTAGATTGGCCAAAATGGTGTAGTTTCAACTTCTAACATCCCTCTGTAAAAGTACTCAGTTTTCCGTTTTTTTTGTATGTTGTACTCTAGCTTCTCGCTAGCCTCTTAAATTATCTATAAAAATCTCTGCATTTTAATGTTCAAAATAAAAAATAAAAAATAAAGTTTAATTATTGAAAATAACATATAATTAGTGTTATTGGTAAAATTATGAGATGGGGCTAAGATGGCACACCAATAATAATTATTGGTGTGTTAATTATACATTATCTTAATTTACGTTCAAAACGACATAGTTTTTGTGGGTGAAAAAAAGATTCAAAATAACAATTGAGTGGACAAAATAAAGAGTAAAACGACAAAATTAAAACGACGTCGTTTCGGATAGTTTAGAAAAACGGCAAAAAACCCCCGAACTATGCAGCGCTTTACACAATCAATACTAGACTTTCTTATATTATCACAAACTTTGAAAAAATAGCGAAAAGTACCCCCAAAGTACACGACACTTTGCAAACTTAATCCTAAACTTTACGCATCAAATTATTTTAAAAAAAATAAAACTTTTAAAACACGCCCTTAGAACAAACTTAAGGTCAACGTTCACATCCCGCCCGAGCTATCACTATACAAATGTGCCACAGGAAATGAATATACCCACATTTACATAAAGATTTTCGCACACAATTTACACACCACACATATAACAAAAATTAATGCTATTTAGACTTACAACACAAGCTTAAATAAACCACCGCAACGCTTGGGTACATCATCTCGTTTTAATAAAATGGACGTGATCATATTTCAAAATGTTACAATGAATAGTCCATTAAGCCCTATGTATATATCTTAGAGTTCGAAATCAAGTTGGATATCCATGCAAGAAAGCCCATTAAGCCCATTACACGCGTGTACGATGTCCTCAAAACCCTATCTTAAACCCTAATCATCAACAAGGTAATTTAATTCGTGTCTTGGTTTTGTGCATTCACAGTTGTTTATCAATATAGGAAAAGTATTGTACGTTAACAAACCCCAAGAAAAATAATACAGTATAATGTCACGAAGAGTTGAAACCAAGAGCCAAAAACAAATCACAGTCATTGAAGCAAAAGATGATAGAATCAGTGATCTACCAGATTGCTTACTACTTGAGATCTTGTCGCGTTTACCTCCATGTAAGAATCCATTAGAGTATGTACTCTCTCCAAACGATGGATACATCTTTGGCCTTCTTCCTAATCTCGGTTTCAAATATAGTATGAGAACATGGCATCAAAACCAACAACAACGACTCCGCAATTTCTTTTCGTTTGTTGACAAAGCCTAACTCAATGTCGCCAATCAAACCTCAACAAAGTGCACCGGACACCGTTACTATCTTGATTTTCAATCGAAGTCACCAATTTGATTCGTTATGCTATTAAATGGAACGTTCAAGACCTTGATTTACATCTAAATTATATTACCGAAATGTTTGAACTAAATCGGTTCTTTTTCACTAATTCATCTTTTACTCGACTCAAATTATCGGGTCAGTAGTATTAAACCCAACCGGCTTATTAGTGGAATAAACCGACTAGTTTGCATATATGTCATGCAAAGTTAAATGATGATTTGATTCACAATATTATAACCGGGAGTCCTCTGTTGGAAACTTTGCACTTACAATATTGCTATGGTTTTAGGCAGATTGATATTACTTCAAAGAGTGTTAAGAACTTGTTGATCGGTGGACCCCGTAGGTATCAATCAGAAATTATCGAAATCAATGCTCCTTATATATTGTCACTAACAATCGAATATACTTGGTACACATCAAAGCTTTTATTGCTTAATGTGTCTTCTTTGGTTGAAGCCAAGTTAAATTATTGGAAGTCTCGCATTTGTGGGACAAAACAACATGAAGAAACTGTAGAAGAGATCCTTAAAGGATTAATAATGAGCCTTTACCATGTCAAAGAGCTTAAAACTGGGTATCACTGTACACAGGTGAAATTTCATTCTTTGTTGTGTCTTTGTAAGAAATATTGATCATTGCAACATGGAGAATTAGAATCAGACGGTGATCAGTTGTTTGTGTTGGATCGTAAACTTGATTTAGTCCGAGCCCATATAGTAGAAGCTTCTAGAAAGTCGTAGAATGGTATGGAAGCTTCTAGAACGACAAAGAATAATCCTAGAAAATATCCATAGATATGTCTAGAATATTGTTGCTAAATGTTATAGAAATATCTAGAACTAGGATAAGGATGATGATGTATTAGGAATAATCAAGATGATGTAGGAAGTATCTAGATCGTAGTAGAATATCCATGGAAATATCTCATCTCTAGAACATTCCATGGAGTAGTATAAATAGGTGTTGTGGTGATGCATTTGTAATGAAGCAAATCAAGCAAAGCTTAAGCAATCAATAATATTCCATACATTTCACAAGTATTCTCTCTTCCTAAATTTCACTTACAACCTCTTCATCAAATATAAGCCTAAAAGGCCTTGAGTTTCTAACAAATTGGTATCGAGCTAGAAGATCACGATGTCAAGCATGATGAACTTGTTCCAATTTCCTCGTCTTACCAAAGACAACTATGGTAGTTGGTGCATTCGAATGAAGGCGTTACTCGGTTCACATGATGTATGGGAGATTGTAGAAAGGTGTTGAGAAAGTAGATGACGAAAGTTCCATGAATGCCGCCCAAAGGGTGGAGTTGCAAAAGGCAAGAAAGAAGGATCAGTGTTTTACACTCATCTATCAATGTCTTGATGATGCGATGTTTGAGAAAGTTGCAAACGCAACTACTTCCAAGGAAGCGTGGAGATCCTTCAAAATGCTTTCAAAGGAATCGACAAGGTGAAAAGGTACGTCTTCAAAATCTTAGAGGAGAGTTCAAAAACTCCAATGGAGGAATCAAACCATTTCGGATTATTTCACTCGGTCTTGACCATTTCAAATGAAATGAAGAGAAATGGTGAAAGCTTGAGTGACACAAGGGTGATAGAAAAGATTCTTCGCTCTTTGCCCCAAGCTTTGATTACATTGTCGTGGCCATAGAGGAGTCAAAAGACATAGACTCAATGACCATTGATCAACTCATGGGATCTTTACAAGCCCATGAAGAGAAGTTGAAGAAAGAAGGGGAAAGAACCCTTGGAGCAAGCTTTATACTCAAAGGTCTCTTTCAAAGAAAGAGAAAGAACTTTCTACATGGAAAGGAGCAAGGACGAGGACGCGGTACTTTTCGAGGTCGTGGTGGTTTCAAGGCCGAGGACGAGGAAGAGGAAGAGAAGATGTCAACAAAGAAGATGAAAACCAATGGTCTTCATATCAAGAGGTCGGGGAGAAGCTTTCAATCTCAAAGAGGAGGTAAGCCCCAAACACAATGTTACAACTGTCAAATATGGTCATTATGCCAATGAGTGTACTAGCTCAAGACAAGTGGAAGAAAAGCTAATCTTGTGGAGGTAGAAGACGGAGATGAGCTTACCTTGCTAATGGCAAGACATGACAAACAAGAAGAGAGGATAGAGCCATGGCATATAGATTCACTGCAAGTAACCATATGACGGTGAAGAAGACTTGTTCATGGAGATGGAAGAAAGTAAAGGTAACGCCACCTTTGGAGACGAATCAAAGGCACCGGTGAAAGGAAAAGGTAAGATACTTATCCGAGCTAAAGATGGAAGTCACCAAAATATTTCGGACGATACAATGTGCCCAATCTTAAAAGTAATATTTTAAGCGTGGGACAACTTTTAGAGAAAAATTACGATATTCATTTCAAGGATCGTAGTGCTACAATAAGGAATCTCAAGGAAAGCTCATAGCAAAGTGCCTATGACCAAAAACCGAATGTTCCTTCTAAACATTCAACATGATGAAGCTAAGTGCTTAAAGAGTTGTTTGAAGGATCATTCGTGGCTTTGGCACATGAGATACGGGCACTTAAACTTTGGTGACTTAAAGTTATTATCCTCAAAGGAATGGTGAAAGGGTTAGATCAAATTGATCATCCCAATCAATCGTGTGAAGGATGCCTTCTTGGGAAGCATGCTAGAGTTCGTCCCGAAAGAAGCGACATCAAGAGCTAAGGAGCCTTTACATCTAATTCACACGGTTTGTGTGGTCCCATTACTCCACCCTCTTATAGTAAGAATCTCTACTTTATGCTCTTTATTGATGATTTTTCAAGAAAAACTTGGGTATATTTTCTAAAAGAAAATCCCAAGCTTTTGAAACTTTTAAAACATTTAAAACTATGGTTGAAAAGAGAAAGGTTTAAAATTAAATCAATGAGATCCGATAGAGGTGGAGAATTTTTATCAAAAGAATTTAACAAATTTTGTGAGGATAATGGGATCCGGAGATTTCTAACGGCTCCTTACTCCCACAACAAAATGGAGTGGTTGAGAGAAAGAATAGAACCATTCTCAATATGGTCCAAGCATGTTGAAAAGTAAGAAGATGCCAAAGGAGTTTTGGGCCGGGCGGTTGATTGTGCAAGATATCTATTGAACCGGTGTCCGTCAAAGAGTTTAGATAACAAGACCCCACAAGAAGCATGGAATGGGATGAAGCCTACCGCCTCTCACCTAAGGGTATTCGGAAGTATAGCATATGTCCACGCTCCGACCAAAGGCGATTGAAGCTTGATGATATAAGTGAGAAGCATGTGTTTGTTGGGTACGACAAGCATTCGAAAGGTTATAAGCTCTATAATCCAATCACAAGGAAGGTGGTAGTGAGTAGAGGCGTGGAGTTCGATGAAGAAGAGACATGGGATTGGAGCATCAAGGAAAATGAAAGGTATGACTTTCTTCCTATGACCGATGAAGAAGAGACGGTGAATCAAGTGAAGAAGTCCAACAACCTCAAAGTCCAACTCCAACCCAAGAATCACCTTCAAGTTCAAGTGAAGGAGAACCAAGACAAGAAGTTTGCAGGGAGCTCTACGAGGTAACCGATTTAAATACCCTTACTTGTTTATACGTTGATTGTGAACCTTTAGTTTTGAGGAGGCTATGAAAAGCAAGAAATGGAGACAAGCCATGGACGAGGAGATAAAGTCAATAGTGAAGAATGATACGTGGAGTTGACGACCCTTCCGAAAGGCCAAAAGGCTATTGGAGTCAGTGGGTATACAAGACCAAGAAAACGCCAAAGGCGAAGTGGAAAAGTACAAGGCAAGACTTGTGGCAAAAGGTTACAAGCGAAGCATGGTATCGACTACGAAGAGGTATTTGCTCTGTTGCTCGCTTAGAAACTATTAGAATGATTATTGCTATTCTTTGCTCAATATAGGTGGAAGATCCACCAAATGGATGTAAAGTCTGATTTACGAATGGACTTCTCGAAGAAGAAGTTTATGTGGAGCAACCAGAGGATATGTTGCCAAAGGGCAAGAAGGTAAAGTGCTAAGGTTGAAGAAGGCCTTATATGGTCTAAGCAGGCACACGTGCTTGGAATACTAGAATTGACAAGTATTTCCAAGAACATGGTTTTACTAAATGCCTAAGTGAATATGCACTTTACGTGAAATTTGCAAATCAAGTATACCGCTCGTCAGCTTGTACGTAGATGATTTGATCTTTACAGAAACTCTCGAGTATGATTGATGAGCTCAAAAGTCAATGACGAAAGAGTTCGAGATGATGACATAGGACTTATGTCTTATTATCTTGGCATTGAGGTGAAGCAGACGGATGATGGAATTTTCATAAGTCAAGAAGGATATGCCAAGGAGATATTAAAGAAGTTTGGCATGGATAAGTGCAATCCAGGTTGGCACCCCATAGAACATAAGGCAAAGCCTTCTAAGCATGACGGAGGAGAAGGTAGACTCAACTCAATTCAAGAGTCTCGTTGGAAGTCTGCGCTATTTGACATGTACAAGACCGACATACTCTTTGCGGTTGGTCTAATTAGTCGTTTCATGGAAGAGCCTACGACAAAGCATTTGGAGATTGCAAAGAGGATCCTCCGTTATATCAAAGGTACCGTGAGACTACGAATGTTTTATTCAACAAGTGAAGACTTCAAGTCGGTTGGATATAGCGACGATGATCGGGTTGGAGACAAAGACGATGGAAGAAGTACAACAGATTCATATTCTTCCTAGGTAACAATGCTTTACATGGTCTTCAAAGAAGCAACCTATTGTTACTTTGTCTAGTTGTGAAGCGGAGTGCGTGGTCGCAACGTCATGTGTATGTCACGCAATTTGGCTTAGAAGTATGCTAAAGGAGCTACACATGGAACAAGAAGATGCGGTCGAGATCTATGTGGATAACAAGTCCGCCATTGACTTAGCTAAAATCCAAAGATACCATGATCGAGTAAGCATATCAACACTCGTTATCACTTTATTCGAGAGTGCATTGCAAGGAAAGATGTCCAAGTGATACATACGAGGTCCGAAAACCAAGTTGCGATATCCTCACCAAGCCGATCAACGAAAGATTTTTCAAGACAACGAATGATGCTTGGAGTCGGTAAATCAAGTTTAAAGGGGTGTTGGATCGTAAACTTGATTTAGTCCGAGCCCATATAGTAGAAGCTTCTAGAAAGTCGTAGAATGGTATGGAAGCTTCTAGAACGACAAAGAATAATCCTAGAAAATATCCATAGATATGTCTAGAATATTGTTGCTAAATGTTATAGAAATATCTAGAACTAGGATAAGGATGATGATGTATTAGGAATAATCAAGATAATGTAGGAAGTATCTAGATCGTAGTAGAATATCCATGGAAATATCTCATCTCTAGAACATTCCATGGAGTAGTATAAATAGGTGTTGTGGTGATGCATTTGTAACGAAGCAAATCAAGCAAAGCTTAAGCAATCAATAATATTCCATACCTTTCACAAGTATTCCTCTCTTCCTAAATTTCACTTACAACCTCTTCATCAAATATAAGCCTAAAAGGCCTTCGAGTTTCTAACAGTTTGCACAAGAACTATATATGCTTTTGTGTTCATGGTCTTTGTTGAAGATGCTTCCTTATTTAGATTGCACAAGAACTATATAAATGTCGTTCTTTGTTTCTCTTATTAGTGTCTCTTTTGTTATTTATGGGTATAATTTCAATTTCTTTTTCAATGGGCCTAGAAAACAAGTAACTAGGTAAGTCACACATTGTACCTTTTTCTCATGTATGTTATCTTCATATTGCTATTTTTTGGTTGGTAGGTTCTCGCTCGTTTGGAAGCTAAAGGTTTTACGCGTCCACCCAACATGATGAATTATTGACAGGTCTAAGAGTGATTAAATTTTAAAGAAGACTTAAGAGGAACTTGATAGTCTCTCTATTATTATTATTGGAACTCTGAAATTGTGTTTGGGGTTGAAATGGTTACTGAAGATTCCAAACAATGCTTAAAAAGCTCAGTCTGTTAAGAATCTTAGAGCTAGCAGAAGCCAACTCTCGGTGTTGTACACGATTCTCTTATTAGACGATTAAGTTGTTCAATAATTTATCTTATTTTCCCTTTAAGTTTTGTTTACCAAATCTACTCTTGTTTGTCAATTATGTTTGTTCAGATTGATTGTGCTCATATTGTCATATATCCCGTGAACCATTTGTGTGGTCATGTACTTAAAGGTGAAGTATTTTCTTGAATACATTTATTATGATCAGTGACAGTAGACACACACCTTGAGTGAGGACCAACCAAACCTCCTTGGCATTGTATTGAGAGGATCAAAAAGGATCATCTTTCACTCATTTCTATTCCACCCATCATACATTGCCCACCCAATCCATTTACCCTTCACAAAGAGAAACCCTACTTTATGGTACATTCATACCGGTTAAGCCTCCTACTTAGCCAAACATATATGCTCAATTCCCTTCCTAAGGCCAAACTGAACACAATATGAGGTTATCATAGGTACATATTTACCAGATAGAACTCCAAGATACAAGGTATTTCAACTTTGTAATTCCGTGCAATATAGAACTGATAACAACAATTGAAGTTTTTGTTGGTGTTAATCATGTATCCAAACACCCCTTAAGACAGTAGAGCGGATAAACATCAATACAATTCAACCTTCCATCCCAGACGACTATAAAGACTGTTGCACCATCTTTTATTAATACCTAAATTTCACATCCCAATTCTTCTCAACACTGAGGGTAGCACTTGATTTCTTAACTCTCAAAATGGACAAGCTACATTTGACTGTATCACATAGAATTTGAAATAGAACATCCATACTTCTCTTCACAACTCTGAATAACCTAAAATTCCTCTCCTGCCAAATCACATATACACAAGAAGCTAGGCATATTCTTCTAACCACACTGCCAATAGCATTACCATTATTCATAGCATTACCATTATTCATAGTTGAAAATTTCCCAATCAACTCTTGCCAATCCAAACCAGCCCATGTTGACCATTAATTTTCTCTAGCACCTTGACCTATAAACCATTAGAGAACTTACATTGGAAAAATAAGTGATCATAGCACAAAGATCATACCATCAGGTCATAAGATCCCCACTTCCTTATCTTGTCTTGAGTAGTCAGCTTCCCTTGAATGGCTAACCGCAGAATAAAAGCATTCTTGGGAATATTCTATGAAAACCATATCAATTTGATCCAATTAACTTCATCACCAGTGTTAAGTAAATCATTATAGGCCTGTTTGACAGAAAACTTCCCCAAGACACCATCATTATTTCTCCACACCAACTTGTCCTGCTGCTCAGCATTTAGAATAATGTTATGAGTAACATTATTAATTGGTAGCTTAGAAATCCAGACATTTGGCCACTGTCCATCACTAATTCCAACAAACTCATTAACATTCATGTTAGCTTTGAGCCTTTCATCATACAAATCCCTATAAGAGATGTATGCATTAATAGCTTCAAATTCAGACCAATTATCAAACCACATGGAAGTACTTGACCCATCTCCCAGTCTTGTAACCATATGATCCCTAACATCTTGCCTTATTCTTAGAATATTTCTCCATCCCCAACTGTTATTTGACTCCTCATTTACTTCCCAAACACTCCTACCTTTTAATTTGAATGTATTGACCTATTTTACCCAAAGGGAATCTTTATCCACAACAATGTACCATAGATGTTTTATGATCATGGCTTTGTTCCAATCACTTAGGTTTTTCAACCCAAGACCACCATTTACCTTTGGCTTACACAAGTTTTTCCAGGCTACTTTAGCTTTGCCATCTACTCTTTCACCTTGGTTCCATAGGAAACCTTTTAGAAGCCTGTTGATATCATTAATAACTTTTAAGGGAAGAAGAAACACAGTTGCCCAATAAACATGCATAGATTCCAAGATTGCAGCCACTAAATGAAGCCTGCCAGCATATGATAAACATTTATTCTTCCAGTTTAGGATTCTGTTTCTAACTTTGTCAATCAAGCATTTGCATTCCTTAACACCAATCCTTTTAGTGATCAATGGCACATCAAGGTATTTCACAGGCAACTTCTCCACTTTAAATGACAAGGTATTAGACGATTAAGTTGATCAATGTTGTATCTTATTTTCCTTTTGATTTTTGTTTACCAAATCCAATCTTGTTTGTCATTCATGTATGTTTAGATTGATGGTGCTCATGTTTGCCGTATATCCCGTGAACCATTTGTGTGGTCATGTACTTAAAGATGAATTATTTTCTTGAAGACATTTATTACGATCAGTGACAGTAGACACATGAATATTGATTTCAGATATAGTTGTAATGATTGGCAGAGACCTATAACTGTCTCCAGAATCCACATTCTATTCTCTTACATATTGTCACTTTTGAAATATATAAATGATAGTAGGTGACATTATATTGCTTTTCGGTTTGAGAGCATCTTATGTTATGCGTGGTTGGTAGACTTTGATCTAAGTTGTTGGATTTTATTGTTATGGTTATTATGCGTGGACACGGTTAGTTTCAAATGGCTTGAAACGAGGTTGGAGTGGCGATGGTTTATGGTGTTTATTGTGAGTGGATGTTTATGGTTATGGGAATGTTGAGACTGATCAGGTTGTGATATATGAACGTATTAGGAGTATAACATAATATAATCTTCATTTTTAAAGCCAAAATAACCTGGAGTACTATCATATATCAATAGTTTATGTGAATCATTAGAGAGACACTGAATTGACATCATACATGATAATTTAACGCATAAAGAGATAACTATCGACTACTTAACTTGCATTCTTCATTAGCATCTTTTCTTCCAGGCTCCAGCTAGTAAGATATCTAATCACATTGAAGATCCAACCAGATATCAACTAACTTGATCCTCAATTTTTTATACATGTTGTATCGCTACTAAGTACTAATGTATTATGTATCAATATACACCAAACAACACTCTAAAATCAAAACAAGAATCAAAGAACCTTCATTTAACAACAAATTGAGATAATCTTTACGTTTGTCCTCAAGATCACACCACTCATCATCTGTTATATATTTGGTTTTGCTCTTGCACATCAACTATCTTACATACTTCAAGTTGTTGTTTAACAAACATAAGCTCACTCTCTCTACCTCTTTAATCTTCAGTTCAAGTACGTTTTGATAACACCAACTTGGTCTTTAGCACGAGTTACCAACACGAAACAATTTGTTGGCACTTTTGTATTGATGTTCTAGGACGTAACTCGTAACGGAAGTACGGTGCAAGAATAATGCAATGTGGGCCCCATTATTTGGAGAGCACCAAATTTGTAAGAAGCCCAGCATATACATTGGACAGGCTTGATTTAAAGCCCAATAGAAGAATCATACACAGATGCATATGTCGAGTTATATAGTAGGACTAGATTCTATTCTCTATATATAACGTCCGATAACAAGAAAAAGAAAAGAAAAAACCCTTCCATACTTCTGAGTTTTTATATCGCGATCGGAACAGTGATACCATTGTATAAGGTAAAACTTCTACTTGTTTACTTTGTATTTTTAATTTGTGTCTTGGTTTTGTGCATTCACAGTTGTTTATTAATATAGGAAAAGTATTGTACGTTAACAAACCCCAAGAAAAATAATACAGTATGTCACGAAGAGTTGAAACTAAGAACCAAACACAAATCACAGTCATTGAAGCAAAAGATGATAGAATCAGTGATCTACCAGATTGCTTACTACTTGAGATCTTGTCGCGTTTACCCTCCACAGAAGAATCCATTAGAGTATGTACTCTCTCCAAACGATGGATACATCTTTGGCCTTCTCTTCCTAATCTTATTTTCAAATATAGTATGAGAACATGGCATCAAAACCAACAACAACGACTCCGCAATTTCTTTTCGTTTGTTGACAAAAGCCTAACTCAATGTCGCCAATCAAACCTCAACAAAGTGCAGCTGGACACCCGTTACTATCTTGATTTTCAATCAGAAGTCACCAATTTGATTCGTTATGCTATTAAATGGAACGTTCAAGACCTTGATTTACATCTAAATTATATTACCGAAATGTTTGAACTAAATCAGTTCTTTTTCACTAATTCATCTTTTACTCGACTCAAATTATCGGGCTGTGTAGTATTAAACCCAACCGGGCTTATTAGCTGGAATAAACTGACTAGTTTGCATATATGTCATGCAAAGTTAAATGATGATTTGATTCACAATATTATAACCGGGAGTCCTCTGTTGGAAACTTTGCACTTACAATATTGCTATGGTTTTAGGCAGATTGATATTACTTCAAAGAGTGTTAAGAACTTGTTGATCGGTGGACCCCGTAGGTATCAATCAGAAATTATCGAAATCAATGCTCCTTATGTATTGTCACTAACAATCGAATATACTCTGTACACATCAAAGCTTTTATTGCTTAATGTGTCTTCTTTGGTTGAAGCCAAGTTAAATTGTTGGAAGCCTGGCTATTGTGAGACAAAACAAGATGAAGAAATGGAAGAAGAGGTGCTTAAAGGATTTATATTAAGCCTTGACCATGTCAAAGAACTTAAAACTGGGTATAAGTGTCTACAGGTGAAATTTCCTTTGTTTTTACCTTTGGCTTGTTGTGTCTTCATAAAAAATATGATCATTGTAACATGGAGAATTAGAATTAGATAGTAAGTATCTTATACTCGTTAGACTCTAAGTCTCTAACTATATAGAAGATCATCAAACCACACATGTCGATTGCACAAGAACTATATATGCTTTGTGTTGATGGTTTTTGTTGAAGATGCTTCCTTGTTTGGATGCCTAAAAGGATAAAAAAAACTCATCCATCAAGTATAAATGTCTTTCTTTCTTTCTCTTGATACATAGTGTCTCTTTTGTTATTAAGAAGTATAATTGCAATTTCTTTTTCAATTGGCTTAGAAAACAAGTAACGAATTAAGTAAGTCACACGTGTACCTTTTTCTCATGTATGTTATCTTCATATTGCTATTTTTTGGTTGGTAGGTTCTTGCTCGTTTGGAAGCTAAAGGTTTTACGCGTCCATCAAACATGAAGAATTATTGACAGGTCTAATAGTGGTTAAATTGTAGAGAAGACTAAGAGGAACTTGATAGTCTCTCTTTTATTATTATTGGAACTCTGAAATTGTGTTTGGTTGAAATGGTTACTACAATCTAAATGAATATATAGTAGTTACTCCCACGTGACTTTGATTTAGCAGATTCCAAACAATGCTTATAAAACTAACTATCCGCAATGTGTTAAAAATCCTGGCGCACAAGCTAATTACTCTTGGTGCATATCTCTTGTACATGATTCTCTTATTAGACGATTAAGTTATTCAATATTGTATCTTATTTTTCTTTTGAGATTTTTTTACCGAATCTACCTAGTTTTGTTTGTCAATCAGTTTTGTTCAGATTAATTGTGCTCATTTTTGTCATATCTCCTGTGAACTATTTGTGTGGTCATGTACTTAAAGACGAAGTCTTTTCTTGAAGACATTTGGTGTTTACATACTTGTGAGACAGATGTGAAATATAAGTCGAAATATTGAATTAAATGTAATGTCTTTTAGCTTCATCGCTGCAGGAACCCAACCTCTTTACATCCTAAGTAATTGTTAGTTGCCATATATCAATCATCAATAATATACTTATGTTAATGGGACTTTTCGGGTTAGGTAGCTCATCCATCATCTCTTTTCTCTTTCTGAAATGAACTTTTTGCCTTGTTGGTTAGAGATCGCGGTCTGTGGAGGTTGGGTTGACGTCTTTTCCGTTGTTAACTCAAGAGCAGCTTTATAAATTCTTGTCATTCAATCCATTTACGCTACTAATCTTTGTGAGAATACATAAATAAGTGAGTCAAAATAAGCACTACTAATACTTCTCTAATACTAATACAACAACAACAAACCCAATCCCGTCAGGGCAGGGTATGGGGGAGGTAAAATGTAGACAGATCATACCCTTAATCCCATGGTAGACCCGGGAGTAGAGAGACTGCTTCCAACGGCAAGTGCAGGTGTGCGAGTGAGAAATAAAAGAAAAGAGGGGGGAGAGCAACAGTCAGTAAACAGCATGCAAGAGAAGGAAAAAGGTCTCAGGCAAAACAAGCAAAGCAAGCAACAAGTACCACAAAGCATACACAAAATCAAGAAACCCGAAGAAAGGCAGCACAAAAAGGGCACAAAAGCAGAGCTCAAACAAAAAGGGCCAAGGCACAAAAAGCAAACAAACCTAAGGGCAACACAAAGCAAAACAAAACAACGCGGGGGGGCTAAAACTAGGGCGAAGCAAAAAAAAGAAGGCACCAAAACCAGAACGCAGGGCAAGAAAAACAAGCAAACAAAAGGGGGGCAACACAGACACAAAGACACAAGGAAAAGCAACGCACCGGGCCTAAGCTATGACAGAGGAAAAACGAGGCACCAAAACCAACAACGCAAGAGCAGGGAAACAAAGAGACGCCAAAAGCCTAACACCTAAAGCAGGCAAAAACCCACAAAGCTCCTAGTCTAAACAACAAGCCTGGACTACCCGCAGATCCTAATTCTATCTCTCCACGCCTTCCTATCTGAGATCATGTCCTCGGACAAGAGAAGCTCCTTCAAGTCGAGCTTAATTCTATCTTCCCACCTGAGTTTGGGTCTACCGCTTCTTCTCACGCCATCTACTACAATCTCTTCGACTCTTCTTACTGGAGCTGTTTGTGGCCTCCTCCTTACATGACCGAACCACCACAACATTTCTTCTCTCATCATCAAAATAATATTCTCGACCTCGAGTTTTGCTCTGTAAACTCCGTTCGGGATCATGTCCAGCAAAGTTTTGCCACAAGTCTATCTTAGCATTCTCAGTTCTGCTACCTCGACCCTGTTCGCCTGGGCCTTGGTGATGGGCCAATACTCAGACCCGTACAACATAGCGATCGCTACCTTATAGAAATTTCCCTTAAGTTTAAAGGGGATGTTCCTGTCACAAAGGACTCCCGACGCCGCTCTCCATCGCGCCCAACCAGGTCTGATCCGGTGAGACACGTCTGATTTGTGAATCATCGATCCCAAATATCTAAAAGACTCCTTAGATGGCATGATCTGGTCACCAATACGAATATCTTCGTTGTGGCCTGGCTCGATCCTCCCAAAGTCACATCTCAAGTATTCGGACTTCTCTCTACTCATACGAAGACCGTTGTTTTCAAGAGCCTCCCTCTAGTGCTCAAGTCTGTGGTTTAGCCCTTCCGCTGATTCTGCCACCAACACAATATCGTCAGCAAAAATCATGCTCCACGGGATGCCTTCCTGAATCCCTCTAGATACTCATCTAGGATCAAGGCGAAGAGGCAAGGGCTAATGGCAGATCCCTGGTGTAGCCCGACCTCCACAGGGAAATACTCTGAGACCTCCACGGTGGACCGAACACGGTTCCTAGCCCCCTCATATATATCCTTTATAATTCTTACGTATCTCCTTGGTGTTCCCTTATCAATAAGCGTTCTCCAAATCAACTCGCGTGGAACACTATCATACGCCTTTTCAATGTCGAGGAACGCCATATGCAAGTCCTTTTGTCTTTCTCTGTACTTCTCCATGAGACTTCTAAGAAGGTGAATAGCCTCAATCGAAGACCTTCCTGGCATAAAACCAAATTGGTTCTCAGACACCTTCGTTTCCCTTCTCAGCCTCCTCTCAATAACTCTCTCCCAAAGCTTCATGGTGTGGCTAAGAAGCTTGATGCCCCTATAATTGATGCACGCTTGCATATCCCCTTTGTTCTTGTATATGGGTATGACTTCAATGAGTCTCCATTCTTCTGGCATCTCTGTGAGTATATCTATGAAACAACTTCTTGGTCTTTGCAATTGCCCACTGTTTTGCACTTTAAACTTTTCCGATAAGACGTGAGCGTGTATGATGACTCTTTAACACAACCAGAACCTGAGTTATTTGGAGTGGTGTTTTTGCTTCTCAGCTCACACGATTTCTTTGGATTCGTACATTGTATACTACACATTGTTTCTTCTTTTTGGGACTAATCAAAAGGATTTTCATTATCTATATATTTCATGCAGTCTACACCAAACAATTCGTGGGCCTTTTTAAACTGATGGTTTAGGACGTACAGGAAGTATGGTGCAAGAATGCAGTGCGTGATGCATTTTCGACCTTGGCATGATGTGCTGCGCATGAGGGCCTGAATTGGTAGACTTTGATCTTAGTGGTTGGATTTTATTGTTATGGTTATTATGCGTGGACATGGTTAGTTTCAAATGGCTTGAAACGAGGTTGGAGTGGCGATGGTTTATGGTGTTTGTTGTGAGTGGATGTTTATGGTTATGGGAGTGTTGAGGCTGATCAGGTTGTGATATATGAACGTATTAGGTGTTGGAATTTTATACTCATAACAATTATACATAAAACAAATACATCATCAAAGCATGCAGCGGAAGACAATAGGAATAATATATGTAATTAATTAACCAAACAAGAAAGTGCGTACCTTTTAGCAATTCAAGTAAACAAACGATTATGTGATCAAGTAACAAAACCCAAAACCCTAACAAAGGGTTTCACAAAATCGTCCCACCCAAAAAATCAACCACCAAGGAATACAAGCTCAAGTGTGCTTGCTCTTCGTTCTTGTACACACGTACTAATAGCGATTTGATGTGGAAAAGCTAGTTCCTTGAATCACAAATAAACCAAATACTTTATCTTTGAGCTAGACAAAATCGAAAACCCTTGGGTTGGGTGTTTCGACCGGCCACACAAAGAGGAGAGGAGAAGGAGAGAAATTTAGGTTATTGGTAATCCAAGATTAAGTTATGAATGAATACAAGGGTTTGTATTTATATGTAACTTAACTTGATGACCAAGTTTGTGTGTGATTGGGTTTGGAAACCCAACCGATCGGCCAAAGCATTCCCAAGGGAATTCTAGAACTTTCCCGACTTGTAATTTCATCTCTAGTCCTTCTAGTTAATATTTAACGACCGTTAACCAAACCTCGTTAATTATTTAACTATCGTTATGTTTTATTTAGTGATTAATAATTAATAATAATAACGTTTTATTTATGTACATCAATTCTCATACGTAATGTGTGCAATCCCGAAGTCTCGAGTTCGAATCCGGACATACTATAATTTAAATATCCATTAAAACCTTTCAGCTCCCACTTGGATATTTCTAAATATAGTAATGACATTGGTTAGTCTAGCTTTCACACGCCAACGCCCCGGATCGAATCGAGCATGGTCTCCTCGAAAACCATTTAATGATTCATCATTTTTACTTATCCTTTTGTTACTAATACTACATTAACTATGAATATGGATTAAGTCATTTCATAAGTTAATATTCATTTCGTTGTATATGATTGAACAAGATTACCAAATCATCTCGAACGTATTCCGATAGATCTTGGGTATGGTGATGAGTGTGTAAATACTCATCATTTTGGTTAAATCTGAATCGCAAAACGCTTAAAATGCTCAAAATGCATCAAAATATCGAAAATATCTCAAAATTGCATTTTATATGTTTTAGATGCAAAATGTTTAAAATCGATGAAAATGAGCTAAGTTTGCATAATTGGCGCTTCGGTCCCCAAGTTTCAAAAGTTGTCAGAAATAGTCTCTGAGCACTTAATTTCAAAAGAAAAATCACCAAAGGTCCTTTTAAAATCATAAGTTGTCAAAATTAGTCCTTTGGTGAAAAATGTCAAAAGTTTTGAGAAATTACAAAATTGGTCCTTCAAGTTTAAAAATTGGCAAAATTGGTCCTTGGAAATTGGAAAATGTCAAGTTTGGTCCCTGTACTATTGGAGCTTGTCACTTTTAGTCCTTTGGAGCAACTTTGCAGAATTGGCAGCATTGGTCCCTGTATTTTCAGAATTTGCAATATAGGCCCTTGATTATTAAAACCTTTAAACCCCCTTGGCCTTGTCAAAACACTTGTGACCCCCTGCCATAACCCATTTGGACCCTTCATTTTGACCCCTTTATATTAAAACCAGTCAAATGCCTGGTCAAACCACCCCTACGCGCCAAATCTTCTTCTTCACCCACCATGTCTGCAAACACTCTTCCACCCATCCCCTCCTCACCTTTACACTACCTTGTTCCCCCCACCTCAACTACCTTCCAAGATACATTAAATGCACCCCCTTCCCCTTCACTCAACCCACAACTGGCTTATACAAGTTTTGGCGCCAAAATCCAATCAAACGGCCAAGATCATTTTAAGCTATCCAATGGCTATCAATTAAAGTGGGATTAGCTCAGAGATGAAAGAGAAGATGTTATAAAAAGGGAGCAAAAGAAGAAAGAGAAGGCAGTCTTTAGTTTTTAAAATTTTCATTAATGTCGTTTTTAATATAGAAGTTTTAGTTAAGTTAAAAATCTGTAATCTTTTGTTGTAATGTACTCAATTTAAGTTATTTAATCAATATAAACCATTTTCAAGTACCAATTTAAGTTGCATTATCAATTTATATTGTTGTGTTCACTGTTGCAAAATTCCATTGCAAATTCTCATATTCAAACTCTAAATAGCTTATTTTCTCACTCAAACAAGCTTATATAAGCTTATTATAGCTTTTTGTAAGCTTGCTTTTAAGTTTCAAGCAGTTTTGGATTTTGGTCAACAAAAGTTAACTGAATCATCAAGTTGAAATGGAAATGGAAAATGGTGTTGCAGTGCTGGATTTGGGTTGATTCAGGTCAATTGGGTTGATAAAAATAGGCTAGTGGTTCATTGGTTCACAGGTTTCAAGCCATTGTGGCTAAGGACCAAATGTAAGTTGATTTTCAAGGTTTTATTGCATAATTTTTATTTGTAGTTATAAATAGTTCAATTCTATCTATTAAGTGGTATTTAAGTTAGTTAAACTCAGTTTGATCATTAATATTAGCTAGTTAAGTAATTAGCTCAGTTTTACTTACAACAGTTGGTTAAAGGGTGTTTGGATTTGATACTTAAACTGTATTTGAGGTTAGTTCAGCGGGTAATGCATGTTGGTTTATGCTTGTGTAGCTCTAATATACTCAATTCAGTCGTCATATTGCACATGCTAAGGCTCAAAGTCAAATCCACCATTTAACTGTCTTCATTTGCTTATCTGTTGGATTTTAGAAAAACCAAGCACTTGATTTGTGTTTAGCATTCATAGATATAGTTTGCGTATATCATTTTATCATACAACATCAATATCAGTCCAAAATTGATTGCAAATCTAACAAAAGTCAACTTCTTCATAATCACAAAAAGTCAAAGTGTAAAATCTGCTTGAGCCCAACCGAGAGGAATTTTCATGAGCTCATTTCTAAGTCAAAATAAGTGAAATTGTGGGTTCATAAACTTCAGCTGGTCTCATTTCTTATTACCATTTTTGTGGATTTTTACAAATTTTTTTTAAGCCTCAAACTGGCTTGTCAAATAGGCTTAAAGCGCCTTGCAATCGACTCGGTATTCACCGAGTCCGACAGTCTCTTGAGGTTTGCCACAAGCTCAGTTGAGCTTATCTAGGCCCCATATTTGGTTTACTAGCTCTTGGCCAGGTCTATTTCAAGTTCCAACTTTTGTTTATAAATTTTAGCTTATTGGGAAGCTTGTACTTAAGCTCAAACTTAGTACCTCACAACTGTTTTTGCACATTAAGCTCTTATTATCAAATCTGTTCAAACAACACAATAGAGGTTAAGAGCAGTTGATACTTGTTGCATTTTAGTAGTTTTAGCATTTTATAGCCTCTGTAATCAGTTGGTGGCTTTTGGTGCTCATTTGCTTATTCCAAGTGCTTATTTATAAGCACTTGTGCCTGCAGTTCCATATTCTTGCACACAACCTACTGTTTTTTCATTTTTCCTAGATTCTCTATATTATTTTAGACTTATCTTGAATTTTTCAGATTTTTCTTGGTCAGTTTGCTATTTTTCTTGATTTAAATCAGTTTTTAAGTCATTTTAATTAGCATTTAATACAATTAATTAAGAAAAGTTTCAAAAAAATAATTTTTCATTTTATTAAGTTTAGATAAATATAAAAAGTCAAAAAATATTTTTTCAGATTTTTCTTAGTTAAATTTGTATTTTTAAGCAATTTAAGTAGTTTTAAATAGTTTTAATTCATAGAAAATAGAAAATAATCGAAAAATACAAAATAGTTTTGAAAATTCTCTTTTGTTATTTTAGATTTTTCCAAGTCATAATTTCATTTTCAAGCTTTATTTTATATTTTCTTGTATTTTAGGCTATTATTAAATAGTTAAAATAGTTTTTAATTAATAATAATTAATTAAATAGTTATAAAAATAATTTTCTTTTTCTAAATATTTTCTTTTATCATTAGGTTTGTAAAAATATCATTTTCATATTTTTAGGATTAATACTGCTTTAGTTTCACATTTTCTTTAGTACGTCACGTAGTTTTAAATTCAAGTTTTATAAAAACATAAAATCAAAATCATCATTTTGCAAATAGTGATAGCGTTTATTTAATATTTTTTATCTTTTTAATTTCCTTTAATTTGCATTTAAGCCTTTTAATTTATAGACTTTTTCTGTAGTTATAAATAATCAAAATCCTCTTTTCCGTTCAAATCTCTCGATCACTATTCGTTTGGTGATTCTTCGCACAGCTCGCTGGGACATAACGACCCGGGGAAACACTATACTCTCCTGATCTTCATTGCATTCGTTTCCGGACTGTTTTAAGTTTGTTACGGTCGGCCATTCACAAGTGGCCGGCTTGAGTGATAAAACTTGATCCGTCTGGGAGCGAATCAAATTTTTGCGCCATTGCTTGGAGTCAGGCTGATTATCTTCCGTCTAGCAGATTAGTGATTTGAATACTCACTCTTTGTTCATACCATCCATCTATCTATATCTATATATTTTCTTATAAAAAATCCAAAAAAAACCCAAAAACATCCAAAAACCTATAAAACACAAAAATATTTTTCTTTTGTTTCTCTATATATGTATAACCATAAAACTCACAAATAATATTCTTTCCCCATTTTCATAATTCCCTTCCTTGGCTCTGAGATTCCTTAGAGTTAACTCTAGTGCATGCGCACCCGTTCTTCTAGATCATTGAGTCCTTTGCGTGATCTAACAGAAATTCCTAGAAGACGTTCTCGTAGACGTCCTGCCCAAATAGTCGAACCCGAGATTCGTACTATTTCAAGCAACAATATGGCGCATTTAACGTATTATGGCGGAAATGCTCCGTGCACCCACCGAGGGTTATGGAGATGCCATCATTCTACCAAAGAATCAATTCGATCACTTTGAATTGAAGACACATTTGATCCAACTTGTGTCTACAAATCAATTCCACGGGTTCGACCGAGAAGACCCTTATGCACACATCCGTTGGTTTAACAAGTTGACTTCAACTATCAATTTCAAGGATGTACCCCAAAAGTAATCAAGTTGATGCTTTTTCCATTCTCACTTGAGGGACAATTGGTTTGGTGGAAAAAGAACCCCTCGATCTATCGAAACTGGGAGGATCTTGTTCAAAAGTTTGTCAATTATTTCTTTCCTCCATCAAAGACGACTAATCTTAAAAATGAAATTTCGGATTTCGTCAAAATTTCGATGAAAACTTTGAGAGGCATGGGAGAGATTCAAAGATCTCCTCGTGAAATGCCCCATCATGAATTCACGGAGCTTCAACAAGTCAATATCTTTTATAATGGGTTGAACGGTAACGATCAAGATTCCTTGAATGCAGCCACAGGCGGCAATATCTTGAATCGTAGACCCAAAGATGTGATTGAGATTTGCGAGCAAAAATCAAAAGTTCCTATTTCTCGCAACAAAGTAAATTCTCCAAACACTCCTGCTTCTTCATCTAATAATTCTTCTGAGTTAGCCGCTCCGATAGCCGCTCTAACGGATGCCATCCGTTGTATGATAAAATATGTAAAGGAAATCAAAAGCGAGATTCATAAGCCGGAACCAATCAAAGCCGTAAACAAGGTGTGTGAAACTTGTAGTGGTCCACATGCGTATTATGATTGTCAAGCAACCGATGCTTCCTTTACCAAGCTCCCATAGCTTGATGAAACCACAATCAATACCGACCACAAGTCGATCCTCACTACTGCACCAAGCGGTATGACACCACCGGTTTTCCTCCTGCAAAACCATGGCAATCAAAATCGCTTTGTTCGAATCAAGGACAAAATTTCAATAACTCTCAAAATTTCAATCAAAACCGAACAATTTCAACCAACCTTATCAAGCTCCAAATCATCAAAGTTATCAACAACCTTCTCAAGCTCCCATGCCAAATGACTTCATGAAAATTACTGAGTCAAGCATACGTTCAATGCAAACTCAGATCAATAACATGAGAGTTGAGCTTAAAAAGGAAATTCATACCACAATGCCTCGGCAGACAAATGAGTTAAAGAATATGATGAGCAGTTTCATGAACATGAATATGAACAAAGCTTCATCATCTTCTGGAGGACTCCCAAGCAATACGATTCCTAAGCCAAATGCCGAGTTGAAAGCCGTCACCACTCGTAGTGGTAAGACGCACAATGGACCTTCGACTCCAATGCCCCCTCCTCCTGTAGCATTGAGTCAAGTTACCAAGGATACAACGGACAAGGTGCATTTCTCAAGCCCACGGCATCAAGACACGTCCCACCTTCGGTAGTCCAAGCTTTAAGTCCGAACCAAGTTCAAGAAAATCTGAGCCGTAAAACATTTCCATCCCGGCTCAAAGTCTAGTCGACTTCCTTACCCATCAAGAATGAATGATGAGAAGCTCAAAGACAAAACAAAGAGCAAATGGAAAAATTTTTCCAAATCTTCAATGAGTCGCACTTTGATATAAGCTTCGTTGATGCTCTCGCTCTAATGCCTAAATTTGCATCCACGCTTAAAGGCTTCTTCGACCAACAAAGATAAGCTATCCGAGATGGCTAAAACCCTCTCAATGAGCAATGCTCGTGGGTCCTTCTCAAGAAGCTTCCGATGAGTGTCTAAATACTCATCATTTTTGTACAATATAAACCTGCAAAATCATCCGAAAACACTCAAAATGCATCAAAATGATGAAATTATCACAAATCGTTGTTTTATGTGTTTTAAATGCAAAATATCAAAATCGATGAAAACATATCAAATTTGCAAAATTGCGCTTTAGTCCCCAAGTTTCAAAAGTTGTCAAAATAGTCCCTAAGTCAAAATTTTCAAAAGAAAAATCACCAAAGGTCCTTTTAATATCATAACTTGTCAAATTTAGTCCTTTGGTGAAAATGTAAAAGTTTGAGAAAATTACAAGTTTGGTCCTCCAAGTTTCAAAATTGGCGTAATTAGTCCTCGAAAATTGGAAAATGATGATTTGGTCCCTGTACTTTTGAAACTTGCCATTAATGGTCCTTGAAGTAACTTTTCAGATTTGGCAAGAATGGTCCTTATAATTTCAGAATCTACACATTTAGTCCTTGTCATTGAACCCCTTTTATACCTTTTTGGACTCATTAAACCATTGTGACCCCCTTGCCACTCAAACCATTTTGACCCTTACCAATTCTGGACCCCTGTCTTATGCAATTGTGAACCCCCCTTATATTATTACCCTGGTCAGTCAACAGAAGTCAAACAAACCACCCTTTTGGCGCCAAATTACTTTCTTCCCCACTTGTTCTCTGCTACTCCTGCAACACACAACCTCTCCCCATCCCTTATCTCTTCCATGTCCCCCCTCCTCCACCACAATCCAAAGTGCATTTAATGCACCCCTCTTCACACTCAACCTAAACTCGCTTAATCCACATTTCCGCCAAAATTGACAAAGTGGCCAAAACTCTCAAAAGTCACCCATCGCCCCGAACAAGGTGGGATCCACTCGTAAGATGAGAGAATCATTTGAGCTATAAAGAGGAAGGAAGAAGCAACAAGAGTAGTAGTTAGTTTTATCATTTTCCTTTAATGTCGCTTTTTAAATAAGAGTTTTAGTTTAAAGCTAAATGTTGTAATTTCACCTTCCTTGTATTACATTTAAGTCATTTCACTTTGTAACTGCTTTAAGAGTTAACTTCATAGTTTGGTTAAAGTTTCATGTTTCATAGCTACTGTTGAACATTTCCATTTCAAATTCTTATGTATAAGCTTTAGTTAGCTTATTTATAAGCTCAAACAATCTTAGTTAAGCTAATTTTAGCTTTTGTTAAGCTTTAAAATCATTTTCAAGCAAGTTTGTGAAAAAGTCAACAATAGTCAACTGTGATGCATTTGGCAATGGTGATGGATAAGGGTGATGCAGAGGATGATATGGGGTTAAACTAGCTTAGAATAGATTAGGTTTGTGTTTGGTTCTGGCCTGCAACCAGCTGGTTCATGTGAGTAAGTTTCCAAGTTTTCAATTTTCAAGTCATATTGCACATTTTGCTTATAAGAGTATCTGTGGTCACAACTTGTTTCTGTGTGTTTATATAGTTGTCATTTGGTCATGAGAACTTAGTTTGATCCTTAAATCATGTTTGTTCAGCAGATTGTCCATTTTATTGCATAACAGTTAGTTTTAAGGTGTGTTTGGTTTTTTGCATAAACCGTGCTAGAGGGTTGTGCAGTGGTAATTTCTTGTTTGTTCAAGTTTGTGTCACTCATGTATGCTCATATCTGTCTTTAATTTGTGTCTGCAAGGTCTCAAAGTCAAAATCCCACTCAAATATGTCTTAGCAGTTCACTGTTGGATTTTAGCTAGATCAAAAGTTAGATTTGTGTTTGGAAATCTTAAACATAGCTTTCATTAGTATTATTTCATCAAGTAATGTCATTTTCAGTCCTTAAATCCAGATCAAATCTCAGAAAAGTCAACTTTCCAATTTTTAATCAAAAGTCAAAATTTTGAAACTCAGTTTTTGGCCCTAGAAGGGTGATTTTTCTTGGGTTCAATTCTGAACCAAATCAAATGTAACTTGTGGTTTTGAAAAGTACTCTTGGTCTATTTTATTATTACCAATTTTCTAGATTTTTGCAAATTTTCTTTAAGCTCTTAAAGAGCTTGTGATTATGGTGTCAAGTGCCCTGTGCAGGGCACTGTTGCCTGCACAGGGCTTATGGAGTTTTTGCAGAGCTTATGTAGAGTTCATTTGGGCTCTCCTAAGTCTGGTTTTTGGTTTGCATGTTCTCACCTAGGTCTACTTTAGTTCCCCATAATTTGTTTCTAGTTTCCAGCTTATTTGATTGCTTATTTTCTGCCTACAAGTTACCCCCCAGAACTGCTTTTTAGCCAAAATCTCATAAACATCAAATCATTGCAGAGTGCTAATCAGAGGTTGTAGCTTGTTAAAACTTGTTCCATTTTAGTTCTTTTAGTATTTCATAGCTTCTGTTTTGGGTTGGTGGTCTTTGGATTACATTTGCTTATTCGAGTGCTTATTTCAATAAGCACTTATACTTCAGTTTCAAAATTCTCCAAACAAGCCCCTGTTTTTCTAATTTTCCTAGCTTCCTAATATCATTTTAGAGTTTTCCTGAAATTTTCAGATTTTTCCAAGTTGTTTTGCTATTTTTCTTAATTTAAATTAGTTTTTAAGCATTTTTAATTAGTATTTAATATAAAAAATTAGAAAAAGGTTCAAAAAAATAATTTTTCAATTTTAATAGTTTAAGATAAATATAAAAAGCATAAAAAACATTTTTCCTTATTTTCCCCCTTTTATTTGGTATTTTTCATAATTTTAATTAGATTTAAATAGATTTAAATTCATAGAAAATAGGAAAATAATCATAAAAATACAAAAATAGTTTTGAAAATTCTATTTTGATATTTTAGACTTTTCCATTTCATAATTTTATTTTTCTAGCTTTATTTCCTAATTTCTTGTATTTTAGGTAATTATTTAATAGTTAAAAATAGTTTTTAATTAATAATAATTAGAGAATTAGTTATAAAAATAATTTTCTTTTTCTATAAATTTTCTTTTATCATTAGGATTGTAAAAATGTCATTTTCATATTTTTAGGACTTTTATTTCTTAGTTTTCACTTTTTATTTTGTGCGTTTACGTAATTTTTATTTAAACATAAGTTTTAAAGTTTTAAACGTTCATCACTTTAAATATAGTGATAGCGTTTATTTAATAGATTTTATCTTTTTAACTTTCTTTAATTTGCATTTAAGCCGTTTTAATTTATTGGCTTTTTTCTGTAGTTTTAATCATATCACAAACCCCTTTTTCCGTTCAAGTTCCTCGATCACTAAACGTTTGATAATCCATTGCATAGCTCGCTGGGACATAACGACCCGGGGAAACACTATACTCCTCAGATCTTCATTGGTTTCGTGCTTGAGCAGTTTTAAGCTGGTTACGGTCCGCCATTCACAAGTGGCCGGCTTGTGTGATTTAGCTTGACTGTTTTGCGCGCATCACTTCCCAAAAAGCTTGAAGACCCTGCCAGATTTTTAATCCCTTGTGATTTCTTGGGGATGGTCAATGCTCCGCCTTGGCCGATCTTGGCGCTAGCATTAACCTCATGCCACTCTCAAGATGGAAGAAACTGTTCTTCCTAAACTTTCACCCACTTGTATGACACTCGAACTAGCGGACCGTACCATAACTCGTCCACTGGGATAGCCGAGGATGTCGTGATGAAAGTGGGAAAGTTTCACTTTCCCACCGACTTTGTTGTAGTAGACTTGATGCGATCCTAGAGTCCCCTTATCTTGGGAGAGCTTTCTTGAGAACGAGTCGTGCTCGATTGATGTGTTCTTTCAAGAGTCGACCATACGGGTCGACAACGAAGAACTCACGTTGAATATCAACCAAACTCCAAACCTCGTCCAAACAGAGTGTTGCCACAATTGATCAAAAATCGAAAGATTCAATGCAACACTCTCAAATTTCACGGTTAAGAGGAGTCACCAAAACGTCTTTGAGTTAAAAGCTTTGAAAATCACCCCGGTTCAAACAAATGGTTTGAAAGTCGTACTGTGGAAGTCAAGAGTGTTCTTGATGATGATGATGATCTAGAATCGGAGACTTCATCGGAAGTGGTGGAAATTGCTAGCTCTAAGAGCACACCACTTGTCCCACCTCCGAATCGCTTTGTCGCATCGAGTTTGTTAACTCGTGGATGAAACCAAACTCTTCGGTTTCATCCGAATTGGATGATGATGATTGTGATCCAATGGGAGACATCCTTCCCATTGATGAATTGCTCAAAATGATCCATCATCTTCTAGTCTTATTATTACCGACTCTTCCATCCCTTCTCTCACTCCCGATGAGGAAGACGACAACTTTGGAATGAAGTCGATGCCTTTCTTAGTGATGAGTCAATTCCAACGGAATTGATAATACTTACTTTGATTCGGAAGGAGACATCCTTTTCTAGAAAATCTATTGATTGAAGAACCGCTTCCCACCCTCCTCCCGGACATCTTATTGACAATCACCATCTAAGCTTCAAGTTTAAGCTTAAAATGTCAAACCGGTGATTTGCTTCTCTCGATGAGGAATGGACTTGCATTCTCATGTACGCCTTTATTCCATTCTTCACGAGATGGTGTGGTTGCTCTTTCCTTTTCTCTTTCGGAATGAGGACACCATCTTTGACCCCGTATCATCCTTTATAGTTTCTACTATTAACAATACAGCGGTTATATCTCGTCGGTGTGGAACTTTCGATGTTCATATGTTTATCAACATTGTGAACGAAAGTCCGATCGAGATTGGTTTTCCACGCTACTTTCCCATGAACAAATGAATTGGGTCGAGTCAAGCTAGCGACTGGGATCAAAAACAAGAGCATGCCATATGGGTTTTCACCCGTATTTCGACTTCTTTCTATCTTTCTACCACCCTAGTGTGGGGGTTTCCACATGTTGTATATAAGTTTCAAAAAAAAAAAAAAAAAAAAAAAAAAAACTTTCAAAATAAAGGCCGTAGTATTTCCCTTTTCGTTCTTTGTTTCGGCATAACAGCCGGTACTTTGAATATTGAGGCAATATTCATTTCTAAGTGTGGGGGAGGAATTCTCACTAATTTTATCATGTAATTATACCGCCTAATTCCCGTTTTGGCCAAATTTTTTTTTGGAGTAAGTGTTCGCACTTACTCAATTGGTTATCGATCCGCCATGTCTAATAAACAAAAGGATTGGCTAATCCAGAGCAAACGGCTCTTGGTAAAGATATCTCAAATCCGTTGACGGCTTGCAATTTGCCCAAAATTGTATCGTATTCACCACCATATCCTTAAAAGTGAAGAGTTGGCTAGCCCGCAAGTTTATGGCTTGTGGTAAAGGCGATGGAAAAACCATAATTGGTAATTAGCTCACCAAAGATAATATTGATAATTTATCTAAGAGTTGGCTAGTCCAGAGCAAACGGCTTCGGTAAAGACAAATCAAATCCGTTGGAAGTCGGTGGTTTGCTCAAAATCACATGGTTATCGATGTACCATGGTTCTTACTTGAACTAAAACATTTGGCTACTCCGAAGTAATGGCTTTTGGTAAAGAGATTCAAATCCATTAAGTTTTTCTCAAAAGATTGCTAGGGACTAGCAATAGTTTAGTGTGGGGATTGATGAGTGTGTAAATACTCATCATTTTGGTTAAATTTGAACTAAAACGTTTAAAATGCTCAAAATGCATCAAAATATCGAAAATATCTTAAAATTGCATTTTATATGTTTTAGATGCAAAATGTTTAAAATCGATGAAAATGAGCTAAGTTTGCATAATTGGCGCTTTAGTCCCCAAGTTTCAAAAGTTGTCGAAATAGTCTCGAGCACTTAATTTCAAAAGAAAATCATCAAAGGTCCTTTTAAAATCATAAGTTGTCAAAATTAGTCCTTTGGTGAAAATGTCAAAAGTTTTGAGAAATTACAAAATTGGTCCTTCAAGTTTAAAATTGGCAAAATTGGTCCTTGGAAATTGTAAAATGTCAAGTTTGGTCCTGTACTATTGGAGCTTGTCACTTTTAGTCCTTTGGAGCAACTTTGCATTAGCAAGATTGGTCTGTATTTTGAATTTGCAATATAGGCCTCGATTATTAAAACCTTTAAACCCCTCGCCTTGTCAAAACACTTGTGACCCCTGCCATAACCCATTTGGACCCTTCATTTTGACCCCTTTATATTAAAACCACCAAATGCAGGTCAAACCACCCCTACGCCAAATCTTCTTCTTCCCCCATGTCTGCAAACACTCTTCCACCCATCCCCCTCCTCACCTTTACACTACCTTGTTCCCCACCTCAACTACCTTCCAAGATACATTAAATGCACCCCTTCCCTTCACTCAACCCACAACTGGCTTATACAAGTTTTGGCGCCAAAATCCAATCAAACGGCCAAGATCATTTTAAGCTATCCAATGGCTATCAATTAAAGTGGGATTAGCTCAGAGATGAAAGAGAAGATGTTTTGCTATAAAAAGGGAGCAAAAGAAGAAAGAGAAGGCAGTCTTTAGTTTTTAAAATTTTCATTAATGTCGTTTTTAATATAGAAGTTTTAGTTAAGTTAAAAATCTGTAATCTTTTGTTGTAATGTACTCAATTTAAGTTATTTAATCAATATAAACCATTTTCAAGTACCAATTTAAGTTGCATTATCAATTTATATTGTTGTGTTCACTGTTGCAAAATTCCATTGCAAATTCTCATATTCAAACTCTAAATAGCTTATTTTCTCACTCAAACAATCTTATATAAGCTTATTATAGCTTTTTGTAAGCTTGCTTTTAAGTTTCAAGCAGTTTTGGATTTTGGTCAACAAAAGTCAACTGAATCATCAAGTTGAAATGGAAATGGAAAATGGTGTTGCAGTGCTGGATTTGGGTTGATTCAGGTCAATTGGGTAGATAGAAATAGGCTAGTGGTTCATTGGTTCACAGGTTTCAAGCCATTGTGGCTAAGGACCAAATGTAAGTTGATTTTCAAGGTTTTATTGCATAATTTTTATTTGTAGTTATAAATAGTTCAATTCTGTCTATTAAGTGGTATTTAAGTTAGTTAAACTCAGTTTGATCATTAATATTAGCTAGTTAAGTGTTTAGCTCAGTTTTACTTACAACAGTTGGTTAAAGGGTGTTTGGATTTGATACTTAAACTGTATTTGAGGTTAGTTCAGTGGGTAATGCATGTTGGTTTATGCTTGTGTAGCTCTAATATACTCAACTCAGTCGTCATATTGCACCTGTTAAGGCTCAAAGTCAAATCCACCATTTAACTGTCTTCATTTGCTTATCTGTTGGATTTTAGAAAAACCAAGCACTTGATTTGTGTTTAGCATTCATAGATATAGTTTGCAGAAGTATCATTTTATCATACAACATCAATATCAGTCCAAAAATTGATTGCAAATCTAACAAAAGTCAACTTCTTCATAACTGTCAAAAAAGTCAAAAGTGTAAAAATCTGTTTTGAGCCCAACTGAGAGGAATTTTCATGAGCTCATTTCTAAGTCAAAATAAGTGAAATTGTGGGTTCATAAACTTCAGCTGGTCTCATTTCTTATTACCATTTTTGTGGATTTTTACAAATTTTTATAAGCCTCAAACTGGCTTGTCAAATAGGCTTAAACTGCCCTGTGCACTGACTCAGTATTCACTGAGTCTGGACAGGGTCTTGCAGGGTTTGCCACAAGCTCAGTTGAGCTTATATAGGCCCCATCTTTGGTTTACTAGCTCTTGGCCAGGTCTATTTCAAGTTCCAACTTTTGTTTTTAAATTTTAGCTTATTGGGAAGCTTGTACTTAAGCTCAAACTTAGTACCTCACAACTGTTTTTGCACATTAAGCTCTTATTATCAAATCTGTTCAAACAACACAATAGTGGTTAAGAGCAGTTGATACTTGTTGCATTTTAGTAGTTTTAGCATTTTATAGCCTCTGTAATCAGTTGGTGGCTTTTGGTGCCATTTGCTTATTCCAAGTGCTTATTTATAAGCACTTGTGCCTGCAGTTCCATATTCTTGCACACAACCTACTGTTTTTCTATTTTTCCTAGATTCTCTATATTATTTTAGACTTATCTTTAATTTTTCAGATTTTTCTAGGTTAGTTTGCTATTTTTCTTGATTTAAATCAGTTTTTAAGTCATTTTAATTAGCATTTAATACAATTAATTAAGAAAAGTTTCAAAAAAATAATTTTTCATTTTTCTTAAGTTTAGAGAAATATAAAAAGTCAAAAAAATATTTTTTCAGATTTTTCTTAGTTAAATTTGTATTTTTAAGCAATTTAAGTAGTTTTAAATAGTTTTTAATTCATAGAAAATAGAAAAATAATCAGAAAAATACAAAAATAGTTTTGAAAATTCTCTTTTGTTATTTTAGATTTTTCCAAGTCATAATTTCATTTTTCAAGCTTTATTTTATATTTTCTTGTATTTTAGGCTATTATTAAATAGTTAAAATAGTTTTTAATTAATAATAATTAATTAAATTGTTATAAAAATAATTTTCTTTTTCTAAATATTTTCTTTTATCATTAGGTTTGTAAAAATATCAATTTCATATTTTTTGGATTAATACTGCTTTAGTTTCACATTTTCTTTAGTACGTCACGTAGTTTTAAATTCAAGTTTTATAAAAACGTAAAATCAAAAACATCATTTTGCAAATAGTGATAGCGTTTATTTAATATTTTTTATCTTTTTAATTTCCTTTAATTTGCATTTAAGCCTTTTAATTTATAGACTTTTTCTGTAGTTATAAATAATCAAAATCCTCTTTTCCGTTCAAATCTCTCGATCACTATTCGTTTGGTGATTCTTCGACATTACCGGGACATAACGACCCGGGGAAACACTATACTCTCCTGATCTTCATTGCATTCGTTTCCGGACTGTTTTAAGTTTGTTACGGTCGGCCATTCACAAGTTGCCGGCTTGAGTGATAAAACTTGACTGTCTGGGAGCGAATCAATGGCCATACAAACATCTTGTCAACCCTACGAGGGGCCCAAATATAGTATTATGCTTTGAAACAAATTCAAAAGAACAAATTCTCTTGACTACAAACATAACTCATGAATTTTGCAACACTTCCGAAAATAGCCCTTATAACTACCAGTTACGGATAGCGTTAGACTATCTTACACAAATGCACTACATTCATATCGCTTATCCGGTATCTCAAGTCCGAGGATAAACACTTCATGATATACTTAATGACAAAATCCAAAAGTATCATCATGTAAAGTTGGGATGAGTCCTATATTCAATTCATTGAATATCATGTGAATCTGGTATGTCCCACGATCAATATACTTTAAAAGTATATTCTACCAAAACTCGATTTGTCTTAATTCAATGACATTCCCACATCATTGATTGACAACGGACTATTTAGAATAACATAAAGTTATTCACGGATTAAACATGCAAATATATGATATAATATTAAGAAAATGAAAATAAACATAAACAACTATTTTATTTCATTAAAGTAATATTTGTTCATAACATCCTTTATCCAAATACTAATCACGGATCCGCATGAAACTACTAGCTAAGCGAAGTCCTATCCCATCGACATGGTCGGTAAGTTTATCTTTGGGCAAAGGCTTCGTAAAGGGATCGACTAGATTATCATCCGTATGAACTTTGAGTAGATTGATTTCACCTATGTCGACTTGTTCTCGAACATAGTGATATCGACAGTAAAATGTCTGGCGCCTTCATGACTTCAGCTCATTGGCAAATGTTATTGCAGCAGAGTTGTCACAATACACATTTAAATGCAATTCGATTGAGGGCATTACTCCGAGTCCCGAAATGAATTTCCTAATCCAAACACTTCCATCGCAGCTCAAGCAGCGACTATGTACTCGACACGAATAGACATCGCAACCGTTGTTTGCTTCTTGCTTTTCCATCAATCGCTCCTCCATTAATGACAAAGACATAACCCGTCGAGACTTCAGATCATCTTTATCGCTTTGGAATGACGCATCGCAAAACCTCAGAACATCAAGTTCGCATCTGGATTTCCTCCATACACTAGAAACATATCTTTAGTAGCCCTTAGATACTTAAGAATGTTCTTAACGACTGCCATGATTTCACACCTAGGTTCTGTTGATACCCTCGGTAATATTACAGTGCAAACGCCACATCAGCGTTGTACATCTCACAACATACATGATAGATCCTACACCAAGCATAAGGAACTTTCCTCATGTATTCCACCTCAAAGTGTGTTGACGCATAGTTTATTACTTAAGCCATGTTCAACTTGCATTGGCAAATATCCTGCTTGGAATTTTGCATACTAAATCTCTTGATATTTTATCAATGCAAGCACTTTGGCTTAGTCCAATTAACCGCCTTGATCTATCTCTCAGAGATCTTGATTCCCGAATAAATCTTGCTTCCCTAAGTCCTTCATAGAAAAGCACTCTCCAAGATAAGACTTTACATCTTGCATACTTGGAATGTCTTTTCCCATGATCAATATGTCATCGCCATATAAGACAAGGAAAATAACATTACTCCCACTAGCTTTGTGATACACATGGCTCATCAAGATTTTGAGTGAAACCAAATTTCTTGATTTCTTCATCAAACTTCTTGTTCCATTGCCTTGATGCTTGCTTCAACCCATAAATGGATCTTTGAAGTTTGCATACACGCTCGAAACTTTGGATTCACAAACCCTTCAGTGCGCCATATAGATGTCCTCATCTAGGCGACCGCTTAAGAAGCGCTTTGACGTCCATTTGCCATATCTCATAGTCATAGTACGCAGCTATGGCTATAAGAATCCTAATAGCTCTAATGTCCGCACAGAGAAAATGTCTCCTCGTAGTCTACCCCATAGGTTTGAGTATAACCTTGAGCTACAAGACGAGCTTTATAGGTATGTGCATTGCCATCCATGTCAAGATTTATCTTAAAGAGCCACTTACTTCCAACTACCTTAGCATTTGGAGGTAAGTCAACCTCTATCCGAACTTCGTTATCTTTCATGGATTGCATTTCCCCATTCATTGCAACTCGCCATTTTCCTTTTCGTGACTCATCATGGCGCTTTATAGTTAGCGGTGTTCACCAAGATCCCCTAACATATTTTCCTCGCCTTCTACGTTGAGACATAGACGCCAGTGCACGCGTAGTCCTTGCGGATCTACGAATGGGAATCACTTCAATCTCGTGGAACGCCCGGACTTTCGTGTTCTACTGAGGTTGGCTAGTGTTTTCGAAGGTGTTGTATCTTCTTGATCATCTTCCGGATCATATACTCTCCCACTGAATTCATGAGATATGTGATCCTTTTCAAGAAAGTCTCCATACCTAGCAACAATTACTTTGTTTTCGTGTGGAAAGTAGAAGTAGTAACCCATCGTTTCCTTTGGGTATCCTACGAAGACACACTTAACAGATCTTTGTTGCGACTTATCGCCAGAGTCACGTTTAACAAACGCCTCACAACCCCTGCACCTTTAAGTAAGACAAATTGGGAGGTTTCCCATACCACATTTCATAAGGAGTCTTAACAACCTTCTTTGTCGGAACCATATTCAATATGCGAATGCGGTTTCAAAGCATAATCCCAAAAGGATAAGGGAAGAGTCGTAAGATTAAACATCGATCGCACCATGTCTAGCAATGTACGATTCCTTCTCTCGGATACACCATTTTGTTGTGGAGTATATGGAGATGTGAGTTCTTGGACAATACCACACTCGACTAGATAATCTTTAAACTCTTGGCTTAAATATTCACCACCTCTATCGGATCGAAGAGCTTTAATCTTCTTTCCTAGTTGCGTTCTACTTCACTCTTAAAACCTTAAATATTTCAAAGACTTCATGTTTATGTTTAAGTAAATAAACATAACCATAGCGATCAAATCATCGAGAAAGGTTAAAGTAGCTAGCACCCTTTCTTGACACATGTCTTAGTGGTCCACATACGTCGGTATGTATCACACCAAGAAGATCGAAGCCCTTTCTAAACTATTTGTAAAGTTTTCTTGGTCATCTTCCCGGATATGCAAGATTCGCATTTATCAAATGATTCATCATTGATGTCTTGCAAAAGCCCATCGTGTTGCAAATTTGTTGCATGCGTTTCTTGCCTATATGAGCAAGTCTACAATGCCAAAGAAATGAAGAATCCAAATCACCTTTGATTCTTTTATTATTGATGCTAAAGATGTAATTATTTTTATCAACAACATTATCATGCAAATCAATTTCAAACACACCATTTATCGGAATAACATTAAAGTAAAAACATCATTTAAAGAAATGAAATTCCATAATCGGTAAATGTATGAACGAAACCAATATCTTTTAACAAGGAAATGTAAACAACACCCCTAACAATGGAAGGTGCGTAATGACAATCGTTTAATGACGATACTAAACCCGAAGGTAAAACTAAATCAAACGTGCCTATAGCTTCAACGATCGCATGTGCTCAATTACCCACGTGCAGGTGTATTGTCGTCCATAGGCAAGCTTCCTTGCTCCTCTAAGTCCCTGCGATGTATTACATATGAATACCACATCCAAGATCATATACCGAATTTATTTTATGAGGAAAAGCAAATAATTCTATCATCAAAGAGTACACAATCGCCACGGTGCGATATTTTATACCTCTTATTTCGCAACTCATCAAGGTACAAAGTGGACAATTCCTCTTCCAAAGGTCCAATCTGCGGTCTGATGATGACAAGCTGATCCTTCTTCGGATTCTCACGCTGTTTGGGAGGGTACTTCTTGGGTTCTTGCCGATAAGTCATAACTTGTTTTCCTTATCGCCTTTACCCTTACCTTTCCCTTTCTTGTTCGCTAGCGGCTTATTAGGCTTAGAAATTCTACCCTTCGGATGGTCAAAACCGCAGTGTAGAGGCCTTCTTGGGCAAACCTTTTCGTAATCAATGAGCATTGCATGTACCTCATTGACTGTCTTCCCGTGCAATGCATATTATAATTGCGCACGAAACCATCAAATTCCTTGTTAAGGGATCCGTTGATCGTGCCAATTTGTATGTCATTAGGGTAGACATAGTTCAAACGCCCAACCGGTCCATGTAACTCATCATTTCCGTGAAGTGGCGCTATGTGTTTCCCTTCTCCTTGCTTGCAACTATGAAGAGCATCAATCAAGTCATACATCTCTACAATCACGGGCTTTTCAAACAACCTTTGCAATTCTTCCAAAGATGAGATTAGGGAAGTAATTCTCAAATTGCTTTTGCAAGCTTGAGTTCATACTCCCGAGCATAATGCAAAGCTACCTCATTATACTTGTCATACTCAGTTGCCATGCGGCTCGTGCTTCAAAGAAGTAGCATCACCGCAGTTTCGGGAGGACAAGGCGTGGTCAAATAATTGAGTCTTTTGGCAACCTCAAGACAATTACGAGTTGCCGATACCAATCATTGAAATTCGCTACGGTAAATTTCTCTCGATCAAACATAGATTTGAGCACGAGGCTAGTGCGATGAGATTCACTTGAGCCATTTCTACGAAATAAAAGTTCAAAAGTTAGTACTTTCGATAAGTAAACATTCAAGAAAATAAAATACCCTTTGGTCAATATTCATATTAACCATAGAATTTTCCTTGAATTTTGGATCCTCATTATCATAGTTCCACCACATCGCTTGATCGCTAGTGGTGAAAGTATAGAATAGGTAATCGTTGAAAACGATAATTGACAAACAAGTTTTCAATTCCAAAAGTTATGGGATTTACAATTTTGCCAAAACAATTAATGCAAAACGTAAGCATGCTTTATCCCATCTTATGCCTTAAGTTATAGGTCTCACTAACTAACTTAATTAAGTTGTCTAATTTAGAAACTGCAAATCATAAAGCTGAGGTCTCACACAACAAAATAATTCACCTCGTTATTGTAATCTAGATCAAGGTCTCACATAACTAAATTACAATTTCAAGTGTTTCATATCATTAGATGGCATAAACTTAAATTTAAAGGGTACAATTTTTGATGTGTAATCAAAACTTATGTATAAAGGAGCATGCATACAACTTTATAACATAATTTTTCGAAAAACTTACTTAAAAATTTTAATTGCTAAGATTGAATTCTACAAAGTTTTAATCGATGCGTTGAGAAACTTACAACTTTGCACTAAGATGCTTCGTACATAGAATGGTTATACTAGGTAGCTCCAATCGAACGCATACGGGGGAGAGGACCGTAAGTGTTGAAGCATAACCTTAGACATCCATTCGGTGAGACCGTGCTCACTTAAATACCCTTTATAGTTTGTTCTAGTGGGTGAGCCGTTCTAACCATTTAGTACAATCGCATCATCGATTAAAAGTTCAAGAATAATTCTTAGATAACAAATCAATTTCGTCATTATTTAGTCCATTTAATTTTCTATTCATAAAAAACCCTTTTGCTTACTAACATGTCAAACAATATATAAACAAAAAGCATTTTAATAAAAATTAAACACACTCAAATAATATAAACATATAACTAAACAATTTAACATATGTAAAAACAATTAGCCACATGCATAATTATTTCAATAAACTCTAATAACAATTCTAGGCGTAAATAAATGCATACATTAACTAGGACTTTCATCTCGAGGTAGATGAGCCACATACATCGACAAGTCGATTGCGTAAGTCAAGTTAATAGTATACCAATTAGCACATAACAAATTTTATTAGTTATAATTGAGGTCTTCCCAATTCAATAATTATTAAATAAATAAAACATGTGTGTATCACTTAACAATTAATCAATATACAATAAACAATATTCCATGGCAAAACATGCATGTTCCACCATGGATTCCGTGATAACAATTATCACCCAAGATACGATATTACATGGCACATAACAATTATTCATTAATTAACCACATAAAATAAGCATGCAATCCTAGGGTTTCTACAAGTTTTACAAAATTAAAACTTAATTAAATAAATTGAGGGTAATCGACCCATAATAAATAAAATTAGGGTTTCGAATTCAAAACCCTAGAAACCATAAAAAGCATGCATATAATCATAAAGATCCAATTTTTATGTGTTTCGGTAATTAATTACATCATATTAACCTGGCTCTGAAACCACTGTTGGAATTTTATACTCATAACAATTATACATAAAACAAATACATCATCAAAGCATGCAGCGGAAGACAATAGGAATAATATATGTAATTAATTAACCAAACAAGAAAGTGCGTACATTTTAGCAATTCAAGTAAACAAACGATTATGTGATCAAGTAACAAAACCCAAAACCCTAACAAAGGGTTTCACAAAATCGTCCCACCCAAAAAATCAACCACCAAGGAATACAAGCTCAAGTGTGCTTGCTCTTCGTTCTTGTACACACGTACTAATAGCGATTTGATGTGGAAAAGCTAGTTCCTTGAATCACAAATAAACCAAATACTTTATCTTTGAGTTAGACAAAATCGAAAACCCTTGGGTTGGGTGTTTCGACCGGCCACACAAAGAGGAGAGGAGAAGGAGAGAAATTTAGGTTATTGGTAATCCAAGATTAAGTTATGAATGAATACAAGGGTTTGTATTTATATGTAACTTAACTTGATGACCAAGTTTGTGTGTGATTGGGTTTGGAAACCCAACCGATCGGCCAAAGCATTCCCAAGGGAATTCTAGAACTTTCCCGACTTGTAATTTCATCTCTAGTCCTTCTAGTTAATATTTAACGACCGTTAACCAAACCTCGTTAATTATTTAACTATCGTTATGTTTTATTTAGTGATTAATAATTAATAATAATATAACGTTTTATTTATGTACATCAATTCTCATACGTAATGTGTGCAATCCCGAAGTCTCGAGTTCGAATCCGGACATACTATAATTTAAATATCCATTAAAACATTTCATTAGGAGTATAACATAATATAATCTTCATTTTTTAAGCCAAAATAACCTGGAGTATCATATATCAATAGTTTATGTGAATTATTAGAGAGACACTGAATTGACATCATACATGATAAATTAACGCATAAAGAGATAACTATCGACTACTTAACTTGCATTCTTCATTAGCATCTTTTCTTCCAGCTAGTAAGATATCTAATCACATTGTAGATCGATCCAACCAGATATCAACTAACTTGATCCTCAATTTTTTATACATGTTGTATCGCTACTAAGTACTAATGTATTATGTATCAATATACACCAAACAACACTCTAAAATCAAAACAAGAATCAAAGAACCTTCATTTAACAACAAATTGAGATAATCTTTACGTTTGTCCTCAAGATCACACCACTCATCATCTGTTATATATTTGGTTTTGCTCTTGCACACCAACTGTCTTACATACTTCAAGTTGTTGTTTAACAAACATAAGCTCACTCTCTACCTCTTTAATCTTCAGTACGTTTTGATAACATCCACCAACTTGGTCTTTAGCACGAGTATTAGCTTCGAATATTATACTATGCAGTACGTGTTTCATCTTTTAGTTCTTGATCATCAAGATTTTTAATCATATTTCTCAAGTTACCAACACGAAACAATTTGTTGGCACTTTTGTATTGATCGATGTTCTAGGACGTAACTCGTAACGGAAGTATGGTGCAAGAATGCAATGTGGGCCCCATTATTTGGAGGGCACCAAATTTGTAAGAAGCCCAGCATATACTTTGGACAGGTTTGATTTAAAGCCCAATAGAAGAATCATACACAGATGTCGAGTTATATAGTAGGACTAGATTCTATTCTCTATATTATATAACGTCCGATAACAAGAAAAAGAAAAGAAAAAACCCTACGATACTTCTGAGTTTTTATATCGCGATTGGAACAGTGATACCATTGTATAAGGTAAAACTTCTACTTGTTTACTTTGTATTTTTAATTGAGATTTTCAATTTGCTAGGGTTTATCTTTATTCTTTAATAGTTTAATGTTATAATTTATATGCCTGATTAAACCATATATAAGTAGCGTGATATCATTGATATGTCAACTTCTTCACTCTGATTAAACCATAAATAAGTACTAAGTAGCATGATATCATTATTATGTCAAGTTCTTCACTCTATATATGGACTGTGGAAGATGTGTCGTAAATACTTTATAATGAATAAGAGACCTGGATATTGTATGTTTATCTAAACATAAATATTAATATCTTCTTAGAAAGCCCATTAAGCCCTATGTAAACACGTAGAAAACCCGCCTTAAAGAAAAGGGTACAAAATCCTCAAACCCTAGCTATGATCGCTCGATGTTGTTTATTCGATATTGTTGTTAATCACCAAAAAGGTAATTCGTATCTTGGTTTGTGTTCATTCAAAGTTAACTTGTTTATCATCAAGGGAAACTGTTAGCAAACCCCAACAACAATTAATAGTACATTATCACAAATACCTAACATACCCTTCATTCTCTTTACGCAGCTTTACCCTCGATTTCGATGGAGCCCTTAACAAAGGAAGCAATTCTTTCGCTCAACAATGGGACAATAACTTTTGAGCAAGCCCGGGCTTTGTTTAATGTTGACTTGTTGACTTTCAAAGCAAGGCTTGAGCAATTAAACATCTTTGTTTGGAAGGAGTACGGAACACTAGTAAGGATTCATGGGGGTGATTATAAAATAACTGTTGTTATTAAGGATGTGCGGACGTATGATGCCAGTTATTATTATACTGTGACGTCCACTTTTGCGTTTGCAAATGTTATCCGTATGATTGAGAAGGACCTTAAGCTGTCTCCTGGATGTTACAAACTAACCGTCAAGCATCCTAACAAATCATTTGGGAATGTTTGGGTCAAAACAGATCGTGATTGGCACTTTCTGGTTTTGTTTTCCAGGTTCAGAGGTTATTTTGTGTATTTGGACCTGGAGGTCTTTCCATCCAGCCAGACTACCGATGAGGATGCTTGTGATGAGGGTCCTTGGGAGTCTACTTGGTATGACGAACCTTCTGATTTTGATTTTTCTGATGAGGGTGCTTCTGATGAGGATGTTGAGGAGGCTTATGTTAAGAATGTTTTTGTTGAGGATGCTTGTGACGAGAATTCGATGGAGCTCTTAACAAAGGAAGCAATTCTTTCGCTAAACAATGGGTCAATGACTTTTGAACAAGCCCGAGCTTTTTTCAATGTTGACTTGTTGACTTTCAAAGCAATGCTTGAGAAATTAAACATCTTTGTTTGGAAGGAGTGTGACGGGAGACTAATAAGGATTCATGGGGGTGATTATGGAATGACTATTGTTATTAAGGATTTGCAGAAGTATCATGCTGTGCAGGCCAAAAATTATTATACTGTGGAGTCCACTGATGCGTTTGAAGATGTTATTCGTATGATTGAGGAGGATCTTAAGCTGTCTCCTGGATGTTACAAACTAACCTTCAAGCATCCTAAGAAGTCATATGGAAATGTTTTGATCAAGACAGATCGTGATTGGCACTTTCTGGTTTTGTTTTCCAGTGTCAGCGGTTATTTTGTGTATTTGGACTTGGAGGTCTTTCCATCCAACCAGACTGCTGGTGAGGATGCTTGTGATGAGCCTATCATGATGCTGAAGTGAGATTGAATGTCGTTTTTAACACCTGGATTTTATGCATGGTTTTCGGTTGTCACTAGTACAATCGCCACTTCTCCCGGCGATATTTTTTTAACCATGCCGGCGCCTTGTCGTCGGCAAGATGTTGTTGGTTACTAACTTATTAGTAGAACAACCGATATTGTTATGATGAGCCTGTTCTACTTATTCTTTTAGTGGGTTAATGGTTTTTTAATCTGCATGTTCATTATTGTTGGTTACTAACTTTGTTAATAGAACAAGGCACTATCTCTTTATGTTTGCAGTATCGGATGTGGTTCCTTTTATGCATGAGTCTTGTTTATTGACCTTTTTAGTTTCCTAAAAAAGATAGTACATTATCAAAAACTATATAGAAAATATCATAAAAGGATAAACTCATCCATCAAGTATAAATGTTTTTCTTTCTTTCTCTTGATAGTGTCTCTTTTATTATTAAGGGGTACAATTGCGATTTCTTTTTCAATTGGCCTAGAAAACAAGTACCTAACTAAGTCAAACATGAAGAAATTGTGTTTGGGGTTGAAAAGGTTACTGCAATCTAAATGAATATACAATAGTTACTCCCAAGTGACTTTGATTTAGCAGATTCCAAACAATGCTTATAAAGCTAACTATTGGCCGTGTGTTAAAAATCCTGGCACACAAGCTAATTACTCTCGGTGCTAAATCTCTAGTACATGATTCTCTTATTAGACGGTTAAGTTATTCAATACTGTATCTTATTTTCCTTTTGAGTTCAGTTTACCAAATCCAGTCTTGTTTGTCAATCATGTATGTTCAGATTGATTGTGCTCATGTTTGTCATATCTCCTGTGAACCATTTGTGTGGTCATGCACTTAAAGATGAAGTCTTTTCTTGAAGACTATTGTCATGATCAGTGACAGACACATGAATACTGATTTTAGATATAGGTGACATTGCTCTTTGTTTGACAGCATTTTATGTTTTTGTAATAAACTAGAAATATATATATACACCTTTGATGTTTACACAGTTGTGAGGTAGATGTGAAATATAAATCGATATATACTGAGACAAGTGTAATGTTTTTGAGCTTCATCGTTGCAGGAGTCCATCCTCTCAACATCCTAAGTAACTGTTAATTGAGCTATATATCGATTTTTTATTAACATTATAGTGATAAATGGACTTTGGCTAGGTAGCTCGTCCATCATCTTCTTTCTCTTCGTCATATGAACCTTTGTTGGTATGAGACAGCATTCGGTGGAGGTTAGGATATGAGACTCATATTTTGATCTCTTTTGCACTGTTTCACACTCAAGAGCAAGTTTATAAATTCTTGTCTTTCAATACATTTACACTATAGATAAATGGGTCAAATAAGCACTACTAATTCTTTTGGCGCTTGATCTTAGATTCTAAGATTGCCTTTTACCACAACTTATTTGTCATTTAAACTAAGAGAAAGATGAATTGTAGTTCGTAGAAGCTAATTTGCATACTACGAGGGTGTTTGTTTAAGCTTATTTTTTGCTTATAGCTTATGTGATTTTGGCTTATGTTTCATAAGCCAATTTTTCGGCTTATTTCGAAACTTATGAGCTTATATAACTTTTTATGACATAATAAACTTATATAAGCTCATAAGTTTAAAAATAGGCCGAAAACATTAGGTATACAAAACATAAGGCGAAACCATGTAAGCTCATAAGCCCTAAAATAAGATTAAACAAACATCCCATACGAGTTTTGGTGTGCGTTGTGCACCTATTGTACTATGCAATGTATGAAGTAACATGCTTAGTTTGTTGTCGCAAAGACTATATAAAGATAAATTTTATGTAGCAAATGAACTATTCGGTGCATATGTCAAACTTAGACCGACGAGATATAAATACAATCAAGAGGTGCTTTGAGATGGTTTGAAGCTCGAGCTTTCATAACAAGTGTTTCAACTCCTATATTAATGGTTTTTGTTTAGAGCCATATCAAGTGTATCATTTTTGGGATTTTTATGATTCCATTTTAGTACAGGGAATTAGCTACAACTTTTCCAAGAAGAGTGGAGCCCACCAGTCACTAGCAGAGACACCAAACCATAATACAACCAAAAAAAAACCAAATTACCAAAAAAGGACCAACCAAAACTGAAGCACATAAACCTACAAGAGCAGAAATAACCAAAAATAGATCAACAACACCTGCACTGCCAAAACCCACAGCAGCAACAAACTCACTGCCATCAACCAAAACAGCTGCATCTGGAGCAGATAACTTGCACAGAATTTGTCACATTCAAATATTATAACCACATTTAAGCTTAACTTAAGAGATCAACTTTTACTATCTTTCAAAATATAATGCTAAAAAACACAACCAAAAATGCTAAATAAGTGAGAATTTCTTGATCAAGAAAAAGTTTCATACAAACCTTTGTTCATTAGGCTTTAAACTCAAACTTAAACACAAAGTCATCAAAAAGCTAACACCTAACTCATTTTTAACCGCAATAGTAACATTGAAAACACACAAACTAACTAAAAAAAACTTGAACATTAAGATTAAATCCTTTCATCATTTAATATCTGGTTTTCGGTCTTCTTCAACTGGTTTATAAAAAGCCAGCAACTGCTTAACAAACTTAAGCTCATCTTCTGCCTCTCTAAGCTGCTGCTCAAGTTCAAGCACGATACGAGTACATCCACCAACCGGGTCACGAGCACGAGCATTAGCTTCATACTTTATACTAGCCATTGCATCATCTCTTTGTTCTGGATCATTTATACTTCCCATAGTAGTTGTGATAAAACTAACACCAAATAGTTTATGGGCATTTTTGAATTGTTCTTTTTGGCTGAGTGGGAAGTATGGTACGAAAATGCAGTCTGGGCCACATTTTCGACGTATGTGACGACACGCTGCGCATGCGGGTTTGGTTCGTTTTCTTATTGCTGATGGTTGGTTAGGGGTGTTAGGGTGGTTGTTTTGGGTGGTCATGCTTAGTTTCAATGGTGAAGCTAGCTATGTTGCTTGGAAGAATATGGTCTCATTTTAGCTATAGCTTCTTGAGATGTTTAATAAGATGGCTGTCTAACTTTGAGACTGGGCCTTCTTTGTATGGGCTTTAAGTTATATGTGGACTGACCCAAGTTATATTACAAATTAAATTTACAAGCACTAATCCATAGCTTCTACTATTTTGATGGTGAGATATTGGCACGTATAGTATACTAACTATCTACACTATGAGTATAACATAATTTAAGTGAGACATTAGATAACACACAGTTGAAATCATCCATGATAACTCAACGCGATAGAAGAGGTTATAATCGATTTGCTATCTTGCAATCGTAGCATCGTTTCTTCCTACAAACAAAGTGATTTCTCTTCATAGTGTAGATCTAGTCAGAATTAATATATGCTTTTGCTACTAATTGTGGATCAATATGCTAAACAAATCTATCAACTGATCGAAAACAAGAACTAAAGAACCTTCATTAAAAATTCTATCCCTAACTTTACAATATGTGAAGTCCCCTCCTCAAGCATTATCACAAACAACTAAGTATTAAAAATTCGATTTCGTTTAGTTAGCTATACTTTCAAACCAATAAAGAAGAAAGGGAACTAGTTTCTTGATCATGTAATATACCTACTTAACGAAATTAACTAAAAGAGAAACAAGAAAATGACTTCATTCGAACCTTGATACAATTCACTCGACTCTTTGAATCAAACTTACATCCATACACATATCTCTCGATATAGTAACACGTCATATCTTGTTCGTTTAACATACGCTTATATCAAGATCAAAACCTTGATCATTTACTATATCTTGCTTTTGTTGAGTTTATGATATATAAAATACAATAAAATATAAAGACATCAAGAGTACACAGCGGAAGACTTAAAGATCATAACAAATAAATTAATTAACGAAAGTATGCGTAACGTACTCTTTGCGAATGTCGATCCTTTGAGCAAAACAAAGAAGTGGTTTGAAGAGTTGTCCTCACCGCTTCTACAACTCAAACCAATATGGTGTAAGAATAGTGTCTTACTACCACGTTCTTGTACACACGAATTAACCAACGAATCAAGCGATTGCTAGATCTAACACAAGTCCTCGTTTAAGAAAAACGAAACCAAACTCCCTTACAAGGGGTGTTCGGCCGAAATAGGGACAAGAGAGATGAGAGGAGAGATCTAGGTTAATTCAATGCACAAGTGTATGAAACCCTAGAACCTAACCCTCTTTATATAGTAGATGGAATACTTTGGGAACAAGTTATGGATTAGGGCTTGGAGAAGCCCCCTTGACCGGCCATGAGGAAAGCCCAAAGGGAAACCCATAACTTTTCCAAGTTTTCCATTTCTAGTCCTTTCTCTTTTCATTTAACGGTCGTTAGTCATTTTTCAGTTAAATACTTAACGATCGTTAACCGGACTTAATGTGCAATAATTAATCGTAAACATAAACATTAATTATTAACTTTAATTCTCATTCGCTAATGTGTGCAATCCCGTGATCACGAGTTCGAATCCGGACATTCACATGTTTGTAAATATATACATTTCCAACACTCCCCACTGGATATGTTTACAAACGTGAAATGACATTGGTTAGCGTCTAGCAACACGCCAATGCCCCGGTACAACTCGTGTATGATTTTCCGGAGAAAACCAAGTTTAATGATTCATCATCATATTCATCATTTTGTTTCTAATACCATGTTAATAAGAATATGGATCTCACTCATTTCTTAATTAACTATTCATTTCTCGCTTTATGTGATTGATCAAGATTACCAATTCTTCCGAACATATTCCGAAGACCTTGGGCATGGCCATGCAAACATCTTAACAACCCTACGAGGGCCCAAGAGTATTATACTTCAAAATAAATTTGAAGGAAACAAATCCCATTTGACTACAATCGATTCATAAATTTCGCAACACTTCGAAAACAACCCTTATAACTACCGATTCGTATAGCGTTAGATTGCTTCACAAAATGCACTACATCCATGATCTATCTCGGTATCTCAAGTCGAGGATAAATATTCATGATATACTTAATGACAAATATCCATAAAGTATCATCATGTGGGTGGGATAAGTCCTATACTTAATCCATTGAATATCATCTGAAATTAGTCATGCTACGCATCAATATACTTTCAAGTATATTCTAACTAATACTCATTCTCATGTTATTGATTGACAATGGACTATTTAGAATAACTTAAGTTATTCAAGGATTTAAACATGCAAATACATGACACAATATTATAAATGAAATTAAACGTATACCGTACTTTAATTCATTATAAATAAGAATTGTTTAACATCCTTTATCCAAATACTAAATAGATCAATGCATGATAATACGAGTTAATGAATTTTTCCACAAGTCATAAGAATCATACTTGTTGACAAGACATAATTTCAATTAACTTTGACATATAGGAATTTTGAGAATACTTATTTCAAGAATTCAATAAGTGAATTTCTTGTATATTTTTACACATATCTTGATATTGTCATATCATTCCATAAGGTGCGTGATAACCTGAACCACCCTTTTATGACAATCATCTTTCAAAACTTTAAAGTTTTAAAGTATTCTTTATTCTTTAATGTATAATGCAACTATGCCCTTAGCGGAACATAATTAGTCAACATGGTCATCATCAAGGATACCATGACTAGAATTGAGTGTCATCTCAATTATACTAGGATCATTGTTTACAACAATATGCTCTTTAAACATCCGTAAACTTCAAACAGTTATAGTGTAATGTTGGTGCCTACCAAAACTCAAGTTTGTTGGCAATGACAATTATGAAACACTTGTCATATTTTCATCCATAGAATCTAGGAGCATTTTCAGATTGTGGAATGTGATTCTAAATCCAAACATATTCCTTTTAAAATATTTATTACACTAACAACTTTCAATGTTGTCAAATCATCTTGTAATCAAGTATGATACAACAACCTTATACACAATATGATGTACAAAATGAATCTTCAAGTTAGACTTTAAGATCTCATTCATATTCTATCTCGTCAAAGATATGTATTCATCATATTCTATTAGACTCATTTATTTACCACATATGTTTATAACAATAAACATATATTCCAAGGTTGTATGTCTTATTTCCAAATCTTATAAACGAAGTTTCATTCCCAACTAAAACTTAATTTAGGTGGAATGTAGTTGCCCATACAACATATAAGATTTAAGAAAATAAAAAATAATACTCCCACTAGCTTTCAGGAATACTTATGAGCTATCTTATTTTAATTATTAAATCAAACATGGATTTAATATTAAACATAAGAATCATCTCCTAGATGCATGCATATATCCATTCATGGATTCTTGCAGTTTGTACATATTCAAAGATTATTTGAATTCATAAAACTACTTTGTATTACTTATCGTCCTCGCAAAAGTAATTCCACAACAAATAGTTTTGATATTCATTGTCAAAATTTCATATCAATGAAACTAAGTATGACAATTATAATCTTTATACTTCTATTTAATGTATCTAGGAAAGAATATTCAATCATAGTTAATTGCTTAAATATGATTAATATTATTATCACTAGACATGCATTAAATATGTGTACAACATTGTCCATATGATTCCTACACAAAGATTTAAACCACTAGGGTTTCCATCCTTTGAAGAAACTCATTTTTATTATTAAGATAAACCAAGTATCTCAAGTTGATTATCTTTATGGACAGCATCTCAACATTCATAGTACGATTGATTTACCACAATTCAACATTTGGTAAATTCATCATCATGATTAACAGGCTTACCATGATCCTGTAACTCATAATCCTCAGCATATTAAATATCTGAGATATCCTTACGGATATATGAATGAAAATTCCATCATATTGAGGTCTATCATTTACATGTTTAACCTCATCATGATATTTGCTAGTGTATTTTAGAAGATTATCTATTTTGTAATTTAATCTTTCAAGATCTAAACAAAACTCCCTCTTGCCTTTAACAATTTAAAGATTACCTTTAAATAGTTTAGCAAGTAGAGCAACAATACATTGTTCTCTTTTGGGACATTACAGAACACATTGACAGTTCCTGACATTAGTTTGTTACAACTCACTCTACAAGTAGTTTAACAAATTCAGAACTTCATTTATAAGACTTAATGTGATTCATCACATTCCATAAACAAATGTTGTCTTATCAATCTTCTAGGTTGGAGTCTTATTGAGTATATTCAATCTATACTCAATCTACTAACCTTGATAACTTTTGGAAGAAACTATAGTTATCTTGAATCAAACAATGCCAATAAATTTTGATTCTTCTAACTGAACATACCATAAGACTATGGTATTTCATTAGAATTAATATTGTAAGATTAATCTAACAATATTTAAGATAACCATCTACTCTTTGGTTTATCCTATTTACCAACAAAGTAAAACTTAATGGTACAATAGAATTACCAAATCAATTGCATGCATTATAACTCAAGTATTTTGACCAAGTCAAAAGACATAACAGATTATAATCCCACTATACGTTATAAGTCATTGATCAACTCATTGACTTTATGCATATGTCTTAAAACATAGCAAGTTAACGTCTTACTTTATACTGTAAGTCTTGTATTAAAAGACTTCATGTTTGTGACTTTACAAAATCATAAACATTTATAATTAAAGTAATTATGAACACCACCTCAGGTTTCAATTAATATTTCAAGTTAATATTTACTACATATATTTAAGTCATTCAACGAATACTTAAATTCAAAGTAGTATTAGATTACTTCATTTAATTATGTCATCCCATGAAAAGTTCAACGTAAGAAACTACAAAATCATTCATGCTCGTTCTCACGACACGTGGATATTTTACCTTGGGCTATAATCTAGTTCACGTTTTCACGTAACTTAAATTGTAACTACAAGTGTTTCTTAAATATTGAATGACATAAATATTTAAAGTATTCTTTGTTATAATCTTGACACAAGTTCTTAATAGGGCAATCATACATATTTAAATGTATACTTCCTATTAGAACGTTACTCTCTTACCTTGCGGTCAAGAGAATCCATTTAAATCATATTTATATGTGTTGTACCTTGCACACAATAAAGATTTCTCCCACTTGTGCATGGAACAACATCATGTAGCAAATAAACAACACGATACACGTTCGTTTATTTGACTAATATGATTTGTGTCATAGATATAACAAGTAGATGTAGAACTATATTGTTTAGTAAGGAAACGTACATGACTATCCTTAAAAACATAAGTGTCTACAATTGGAAAGTAATTATCTTTGAAGATAATCTGGGTTACTACACAGGAAATAAAACTTGTAGCTCCCACTGAATTAAAAATCAATAAAATAACTTCTTATTCAGTAATGCAACACAAATGCTCCCACTGAATCTGACAACATTGGAAGTGTTGCATAACCAGTGAAAACAAGTTGCTTGCTTTTTACTTTCCTACACCTTTGAAGAACCATACGTAATCATTACTTAGGTACTAAAAGGTGTAATCTACTCTGTGAATGATGGGTTATCCATCAATGTTATTAACTCGAAAAATTGGGTATGCAATTTCTTCCTTACTAGGTCTACCATCCCCATACTGGTATGTAGCACCTTTAAAGGCTAAAGCAAACCAACTAGATAAATTAAGCTAGTTTGCCTTTTACCAATTTTCGCGGTACTTAGTCAAGCTTCTAATTTAGTAACTCATATACATGTTTTCCAGTTAACCAACATTCATGTTTGTTACAAAAGGATTCATTCACCAAATGAGGGTAATAAAATCTTTATGGAAAATAAGATGTGCAATTCATTGCTATGAGTTACATTAGAATTTAGACAATTCAAACGTTCCTATTATACCTTTCTGATTCATGAAAAGGAATAGGATTGAGTCTCATGCTTTTCCCATGGAAAAGAGACTTCGTTTGTCTTTTCGGTAAATTATTCTCGATCAAACATTTGTTTGAAACCAGAATGGATCAATTTACTGATCAAAGACTAAACCTTAGGGTTACGCATATACACATAAAATTGCATGCATCTTAGGGTTTCTAATCCAATTAAAACTTTAGTTTACAAAACCCTAATTAGGGCACCAAAATAAACGCCCCCCTAAAATTAGGGTTTAGGTTTTGCAAACCCTAGATCTACGCATACAAATAATAACACAACATGTTTATTTTATTTATGTGTTTCAGTAATTAATTACTTGTTATACAAGGCTCGTGATGCCACTGTTGAGTTTATGATATATAAAATACAATAAAATATAAAGACATCAAGAGTACACAGCGGAAGACTTAAAGATCATAACGAATAAATTAATTAACTGAAAGTATGCGTAACGTACCTCTTGCGAATGTCGATCCTTTGAGCAAAACAAAGAAGTGGTTTGAAGAGTTGTCCTCACCGCTCTACAACTCAAACCAATATGGTGTAAGAATAGTGTCTTACTACCACGTTCTTGTACACACGAATTAACCAACGAATCAAGCGATTGCTAGATCTAACACAAGTCCTCGTTTAAGAAAAACGAAACCAAACTCCCTTACAAGGGGTGTTCGGCCGAAATAGGGACAATAGAGAGGAGAGGAGAGATCTAGGTTAATTTAATGCACAAGTGTATGAAACCCTAGAACCTAACCCTCTTTATATAGTAGATGGAATACTTTGGGAACAAGTTATGGATTAGGGCTTGGAGAAGCCCCCTTGGCCGGCCATGAGGAAAGCCCAAAGGGAAACCCATAACTTTTCCAAGTTTTCCATTTCTAGTCCTTTCTCTTTTCATTTAACGGTCGTTAGTCATTTTTCCGTTAAATACTTAACGATCGTTAACCGTATTTAATGTGCAATAATTAATCGTAAACATAAACATTAATTATTAACTTTAATTCTCATTCGCTAATGTGTGCAATCCCGTGATCACGAGTTCGAATCCGGACATTCACATGTTTGTAAATATATACATTTCCAACAGCTTTTGTTTTGCAGACCCATACATTCCTTTACACAATGCATTTAGTTGTGTAACAAACTCAAGCTTTCGTCTTGCACTAGCATATTGCCCTTGAAGTGCACACACTATTCTATGACATCCACTCATGATAGGATCTCGACCACGTGCATCAGCTTCGTACATTAAGCTAGTCATTGCATCATCTACGTGTTTCATCATCAATATTTGTAAGCATCTTTCTGATATTCTGAAAACCAAAGAATTCATAGACATTTTGGACTTGGATTTGGATATCGTATTGGGCTTGTGAGAAGTAGGGTGCAAGAATGCAGTCAGGGGGGACATCTTGTATTATGGAAACGCGCGACACACTGCGCATGCGGGGTTGGTTGAACATTTTCTTGATGGCGGATGGTTATTATTATCGTTAGGGTGGTTAGAATGATTGTTTTGGGTCGACAATGCATGTTAGTTAGTTTCAAAACGCTTGAAAGAATTAATATGGTGAACGGTGGTATGTAAATAGTGGTTATTACTGGTGACGGTTATGGTCGTTGGTCGGTTGGTGGTTAACGGTTATGGGAGTGTTTGAGAGTAAGGTACCTTAAAGATCAATAGTTTCAAAAGGCTTGAAAGAAATAATATTATTTATAAAGTTACAATTCATATATAGCTAATGGTTGTATGTTACATCTTTGCGTAACGTCACATTTTAAAGATTAGTGATTACTTTGGAAATTCATATATAGCTTATGATTGTAAGTATGTTTGGCACGGAGCGGTGTGAATCTTTTTGGAGTGATGAGCAATGAGCATTTTGGTTTTTAGTAGTCATTTGGTAAAAGAGCAGTGAGCTTTGCAATTTTTTAGGAATGCTCATTTTTTCAAAGCTTCTTTAAGAGGCGGTGAGCTGTGACTATTGTTCACTGATATTGCATGGGCGTGGTTTTACGCCAAAAAAATTACGTATAAGATCTCATCTAAATCAAGTTTTAGTTTTTACTCGTAACATGTTTTAAGTACATACAAATAATTTCTAAATTTTAAACTTAGAGATGATTTTCGAAATGTTATTATGAACGGATTATGTTACAAATGTAGTCTTTATGGATGAATTACGTAATTCAAGCTAAAACATGAGTAGTATTTATGTAAATTACGTAATTTCAAAAATATAAAAGTTTATGGATGATTTTTGCAAGATCAGGTAAACTGCATGGACCAACTATGTAAATTTATGTTACATAGTTGGTCTTTAGGGATGGATTTCGTCATGGCTGTTAAACGACAAACTATTTTATAATTCTTGTAGCAATGATTTTCGCAATGAAAGGTAGTATGAAGGGACGGTACGTAAGTTTATGTTACATGTTTGTTCCCTGAGAACTGATTTTTGATACATTGTTAGTCCCTGAGGCCTATTTTGAAATGGCAGTTAAAACTCAAGGACTGTTTGAGTAAGTTCTCAGAAATAGACAAAAATTGTTGTAACACGTTTAGTACCTGAGAACTGATTTTTGTTACATCGTTAATTCTCGGGGGCCTATTTTGAAACTACAGTTAAAACTCAAGGACTTCTTTTGTGAATTCTCAGAGATATACAAAAAAGTTTGTTAGATGTTTGGTCCCTGAGAACGGATATTTGTTACATGTTTAGTCCCTTGTTGACCTATTTTGCAATAGAAGTTGTTTAGCCTTACGGGCTGTTTGATTAAATTCAAACTTAAACTCGTGATTCTTATACCCCCAATGTATCAATTAAATAACAACTCAGTATCATCACAAAAAGAAGCATGATTTTACACATAAAAATCTCCACCTATTTGTATCCATCTACTATTTTGATGGATGATATTGAGACATGGGGTGTCTGAAGGATAAAGCCGGTAAATCAACCGTTTTAGGCTTCCGATTTTTGAAAGCCTCCGACTTTTATATCTCTTGTATATATTTAGGCTTCCAATTTATAGAACTTGTGATTTTCCAAACTCATGTGTATAAATATTAAGTTTTTCATCCAAGAACGTTTGAATAACTTTCTGTTTAAACAATTTAATTACTAAGAAAAAGTATCTTTTAACTCAAAAAGGCCTCATCTCCGAATAGTAATGGGATTTCTATTCATATTGTAGATCTAACCAAGATATATACTTTACAATCTGTGAAGTCCTTCCCACCTCATGCACTTCTTCATTGTATATTTTGTAGGACACTCTATCTAGTATCAAACATTAAGCATGTGAATCTTCGCGATTTCATCACTCTAGGAGCTGAGATCACCTCACTATATTCATATTTCGCCTTAAAAATGGCACAAATATACGAAAAAACTAGCAAGAAGCTACGTGATACAAAGATGAATAAAGAGATTCACCTAAAAAGACCTATAACATCACGAAACAAACGAAAAACTAGCCTTATAAACACAAAAAAGACCTATATCTCCTAGTGTAGTAACATCATCAATCAACAACAATTTGATCATCATACATAAACATGATCTTGTTCATTTAACGCATATATCAACGACCCATTTGATCATTTATTCTTTGGTGTAGTTTCTGCAAGCCAATTCTTTTACATAACGCCACTAGTTTTTAACAATATCAAGCTCACTTTCTGCCTCTCTAATTTGCTGATCAAGCTCAATCAATATGCGAGAACATCCACCAGCCGGGTCACGAGCACGAGCATCAGCTTCATAGATTATACTAGTCACCGCATCATCTTTTTCTTCTTGATCATTATGGTATTTGATAGTCTTTGTGATAAAACTAACACCAAACAATTTACGGACATTTTGGAATTGTTGTAGTCTGTCGTGTGGGAAGTATGGTGCAAGAATGCAGTCGGGGGCACATTTTTGACGTCTGGAATGACACGCTGCGCATGCGGGGTTGGATGGTTTTCTTCTTGGTGGTGGTAATTGGCTATTATTATTGTTAGGGTGGTTGTTTTGGGTGGACATTATTAGTTTCAAAAGACTTGAAAGGAATAATGGCGAATGGTGGTTATTGTCGTTGGTGGTTATTATGGTTAGGGAAGATGCTCTTTGAGATTTTCATTCGGCTATCTTTGTTGGGGCTTCAAGTTATACATATTGGGTTAATCACCATCGACCCAACTCAACCCAACACAACCCATAATGACCCGGTCAACGAAAGTCAACCAAACGAAAGTCAAACTGTAGAAAGTCAACTATAGCAGTTAAAGACAGTTACATGACAGTTATATTATAACTGCCATATTTATTTGAACCGACACAATGGTTCAATCACACCTTTTCATTCAGTATATATTGTAAACATTTCTGTAAGAACAAGATGATGACAAGATTAATATAAAACACATTTACGTTTCATTTAATCCCTGCTTTTACTTGGTATATTTGTGATTTTACGTTAAGACCATAGATCCGTATCATTGAGGCCAACAATTGGTATCAGAGCGGTTTGGTTTACTAACCAAAATCATCACTTACCATTTACTCGTTTAATTCCAGAATCAAATCAAAAGGAAAAACGGTTTCGACAAAAAAAGGTTTCTGCAAATCGACAAGAACACAAAATCCAAAGACGTCATTTTTTGTGCTTCTCACTTCTGTCACAACGGGGGTATAATCACAAAGTGATCACTGACAACCCGGCATCAGAAAAATTCACAAAATTTTTTTCTCTTTTATCCGAAACAAATTTTTCCGTTTTACCCAATCCAATAGGATCAGAAAATGAAAAGAAAATCGTTTCATTTGATTCAATCAAAAACTAAACGAGCGTCATCAATTAGGGCACAAACAAAGATTCAAATTAGAACAAACACACCTGTTCTTAAAAGGAATCAAGCCCAGAAGGATCAATTGAGACCCAAATGATTCATTTGCAATACTCCAATCATAAAACCTCTCACGGAAAAGAAAACCCCCAAATCAACCGAAACCCTAGGTTTCAATTGGAGGAGTAACAATGCTCGCGAAGAACACCCATCACCAGAGAAGGAGAAGAGACGGTCAAACACAGCCAAAACCATGCGGTTGACCATCATTCATTGGAGAGGAGAAGAAGCAGATTTCTTCCCAAGAGAGAGAGACAGAAGAAACTTGTATCACAAAAAAAAGAGACGCGTTATATTTTTTATCTCAAAAGAGATAAGAAGCCAAAGAATAGGAGAGGCGCGTACACACAGTTAGGGCCACACACAAAGAAAGGATTTTTTATTAGGGCATCAGGTTAGACCATTAACCCCTCCAGGTTCTAAAAGATTACAAATACCACATTTTATTTTACTTTATATATTACCTTTGATATATATTGTTTTTATTTTTGATAAGTTATCTTTAAAAAAAAATTAGAATCTTATCATTTTGATAGTATATCTAACCTAGTGATTACACTACTTAGTATACTAATTAGGAATAATTTGTAAGGAGTAATTAACCTTAGGTTATTCACTGATTGAATTTTATAATCTCCAAGGATAGTTTAAAACTTTAAAACTATACCTAGAAAGTTTTACACCCATTTGAGGAAGATAAAACATTAGAGCTCATTTTTATAAGAATTTTTTGAAACACACTTCGTGTTAAAATTCTTTTGGAGATTTATTGTCATTATCATTTAAGATATGACGAAAGGAAGTGGTAAGGAACCTAGTACTAACATTACGAATAGTACACCCCAATTTCAATGCCCAATCCTAAAGCCCACGAATTACTCATTATGGGCAATTCGAATGCAAATCATTCTCGGCGAATGGTTTATGGGAAACAATTGAGCCGATCAAACGACTCAACCCGATAAGAAAAGGATAAAACCGCTATTGCTTTCCTTTATCAAGCCTTACCCGAAGAACAATTACTTCAAATAACAAAGCACAAAACCGCGAAGGACATTTGGAGTGCTTTGAAAACCAGACGCGTTGGCGAAGACAGAGTTAAACAAGCAAGAATACAAACACTCAAATCCGACTTTGAGATCTTATATATAAAGGAAGAAGAAACAATCGACACCTTCACCACAAAACTCACAACACTCGCAAACAAAGCCGCTAGTCTAGGACACACAATAGAAGATGACACCTTAGTTCGAAATTACTAAATGTCAGACCGAAGGTATCGCAAATAGTCGCATCTATAGAACAATATTCCGATCCAAGTGAAATGACAATGGAAGAGGCAATTGGAAGACTTAAGACCTACGAAGAAAGGATTAAGTTCAAGAAAGGAAAACAAGTGGACAATAAAGAAAAACTGATGTTCACACGACATGATAATAGAGGAAAAAATTTCAGAGGACGTGGACGTGGAAAATACAAAGGATGGAGAAACCACGATAAAAATAACCACGAGAAGAAGGATGGAGAAAATTCTCACAATCAATTCAACAAACATAATATTGATTTTAGCAAAGTAAAATGTTACAAATGCAATAAGACTGGTCATTATGCATATAAGTGTTATGCAAAACCAAACACTAGTATGCAATCTAATCTTGTCGAGGAGGACTTAGAACCTACCTTATTAATGGCAATATTAGAAGACCCACGTGTAAAAAAGCTAGAAGATCAAAGGTCTCGCTACACGAAGAAGATGTAGGATATAAAGAGACAACTGTCGATAGGCTAGCAATCATATGACTGGGATAAGAGAACACTTTAAAGAACTAGATGAGAACGTTAGTGGAAAAGTAAGATTCGGAGATGGATCTCACATAGAGATTAAAGGAAAAGGTTCAATCCTATTAGAATGCGATGACAAGAAACAAAGAATCATATCTCAAGTCTATTACATTCCCAGCTTAAAAAGCAACTTATTGAGCCTTGGACAATTTACCGAAATTGGTTGTAAAGTTGTAATGGACGATGATGAATTACGACTTTATGACATGGACAACAAAATATTCGTGAAAGTCACAAGACAGAGAAACCGTCTGTACAAAGCAAGTTTGAAGATAGGCACACCTGTTTGCTTATTAGCAAACTTAAGTGACAACACTTGGTTATGGCACGCAAGATTAGGACACCTCAACTTTGAATCATTAAAATCTATGACTCAAAGAGAGTTAGTTCATGGAATACCAGCCATTAAACATACAACATAAATTTGTGATGTTTGTTTAGTTGGTAAACACAGCAGAGCACCATTTCCCAAGAAAGCAAAAACTAGATCAGCATCACCTTTAGATTTAGTCTACGGAGATTTATGTGGACCAATCACACCAGCAACACCATCTGGAAAGAAATACATATTCTTGTTAGTAGATGATTACTCAAGATATATGTGGGCGTATTTCATAAACACGAAAGATCAAGCATTCGATACTTTCAAGGAATACAAAGAAACAATAGAGAAGGAGCTAAGGACAACATTGAAAATGTTGAGAACTGATCGTGGAGGAGAATTCACATCTAACGAATTCACTCAATGTTGCAAAGAAAACGGCATAGCACGACAACTAACCGCACCTTACTCACCACAACAAAATGGAGTAGTTGAACGAAGAAATAGGGCAATTATGTCTACTACAAGATGCATGATGAAAGAAACTAACATGCCACAAAACTTTTGGGCTGAAGCTGTTAGACACGCTATATACATTCTAAACAGCGTTCCTACAAGAGCCTTAGAAGACATCACTCCATATGAAGCAATCAAGAAAAGAAAGCCAAACTTAGAAACTTTAAGAGTTTTTGGCTGCATAGCATATGCAAAGGTACCATCACAACATCTGACAAAGTTAGATGATAGAAGCAACAAAATGGTATACTTAGGAAGAGAACAAGGATCAAAAGCTTATAGACTATTTCATCCAACAACACATAGGATATGTGTTAGTAGAGATGTGAAGTTTAAAGAGGATGAAACATGGGATTGGAAGGATTACCTGAGTGAACACACCAACGATGAACCAGAATGGTTTGAATTCAAAGTTGAGAACCTTGAAGCAACGAATGAACATCAGGAACAAGATATCCAACCAGATGAAGAAGACAAGGACATCCCTACAAATGATGATCATGAATATGAAACATCAACAACAGACTCACCCTCACAATCACAAACACTTCACACACCATCTACAACTTCGTCGCGAATAAATACTCAACTCACACCAACTACCTCAAGACATTCAACCAATCAAAGTAACTCAACTACAACCCGGAATCTACATCCAGGATTTGATCATACACGATTACAAGGTTTTAGAATGTTTAATGATTTATATGAAAACACCGAGGAAGTTTTACCCGAGCATTTATTACTAGCTGAAGATGAACCCAAGAATTACAAGGAAGCATCGAACGATCTAAAATGGATTGAAGCAAAGAAGGTCGAATTAGATTCCATTAATAGGAACATGTAACACCCCCAAAATTTCACAGCGGAAGCGTTCGGGTCAAGGGGTGCTACTAAATCAATAATCACAACACAAGGTAATAAAGAATGGAAATTTTATTCCATTTTCAAAATATAGATTTATTTAAGAAATAGTTTTACATCATTGTTTCAAAGTGCGGAAGTAAAGCCCATAAGAATATATGTTGTCCCATTAAAAGTTGTATTAGATTTGCTTGAAAACACTTCGAATGCCAGTCTTCAACGAATGCCTTTGCCAATGCCCACGCCAAGAAATAAACCTGAGAAAAACATGCTAAAATTTCAATACAAAGGTTGGTGAGTTCATAGGTTTAAGTAATCAAGCTTTCAAGTTGGACCACAGTTGCACATATAGCATCTCCGTGAATGACACTATATGCAAAAAGGCTATTACGATAGTACCAATTTCATGCGACCGAAACTACGACAGTGTGCATGCATCTAGAAGCATGATAAATAAAGCCCAGCAAGTGTATTTCCAGTACACTCAATCAATACGATATGATATACGCTCGACGTTTGCCTATCCGGTCAAACTCGAACGGGGGTGTCATCGCCAATAGATCTATTCATAACAATCGCGCCTCCCCAAAGGGAACTAACGGTAGCATAGTTGGGATTCAAGGTTGTTTCACGTAATAGTGTTTTCAGTTTCAGGTCCGAAAAGAGTTTTGCATGTTTCTCACCCCATAGTTTTATAAAGCAAGTAATAAAAGTAAAAGTGGGGCTATAAACTCACCTTAGCAGTTCGGTGAATCAAGCACAAAGAGATCAAGTGTGATATAGCAGTGGCTCTTACCCGGAACCTAAGAATGAGATGGCAAGACTCAGTTTGCAGTTTTGAGTACTCACGACTCGAAGTGTGTGAATAACTTTAAGTGCTTACAAGTGGTTGTGTTTAACGTTGCTTGTGTGGCAGAGGTTACGTTTAAATATTTTCAAAGTGTTTGTAAGTATTTGGCTCAAGTATTACCAAAGAGTAATTAAATACAAATCGAATTGTATTTATTTGATTTATTTGGTTTCGAGGTATAAAAATACATATTTATTGAAATCGTGGTTAAATAATATATTTTAACTATTATATTATTTATAGTTTATGCCGATGTGGTCGTAATATATGTTTTAAACATATTTATTTAGTGAAACATGCTAAATAATATAAGTCTTATCAATCTTATAAAAGGTTTAGGGCGAAATGTTCCAAAGTTAATCTTGAGGGACTTAATATTGTAAAAGTTATAAAAGTTATAATCTTATAAAAGTTTTTAAGAAAAATGATAAGTTATTCAAAGTTAAGGATTGAAAGTGTAAAAGTTTTTACAAGTTACAACTTATATATGAGTTTTTAAGAAAGGCAGCAAGTCTATTAAATTGGAGGGGCTGAAACTGTCAAATGGTGAAAGTGGTAAAAATAACAAAAAAATGCAAAACTAACGCTGCTGTGGCTCGAACTCATGACCATTCGCTTAAGAGCCCAACACGCTAACCAACTGAGCTAGGCTACTTGTTATATTTTATTTTACAGTTAAATATATTTAGCAAGTGTCTACTGTGTATATTTATCTTTTTACTCAGCACTTTGGTCGTGTACATGCGTATGGATTGTATTTTTCTTCTTTGTGTGCTCAAGCCTCAACAAGTCAATACTTAATTCATGTTTCCTTTAGTTGTTTTAAGTTCAAAAGCTCAAATATGCTCATGATATAAATGTGTATGTCGATTTGAAAACAACGCGAATATTAGTTTATATATTTCGAGATTGTTTATTTGTTAACGAGATTTTTGGTTACTACCACACAAGCTCTTCTAAACACAACAAAACCAAATTCACATATACTTGCATGTATGTACAAAACTTAAAGTGATAAAGAAGTAAACAAATAAGGAAGTTTGGAGGCTCACAGTGGGTCGAGACTTAGCGTGTCGAATGAGAGTGTGAGACCAAGAACGAGTGAGACGATAAACAACCTAGCTTCCAATGCTTAACCCGACTAGAAACTAACCCGAAGATGCTCTTATCTTATGAAAATGGAACCCAAAACTTGTTTCTTTTTCCTTCTTCTTCTCGGCAGTGAACAAGGGTAAGGTGATATGTGTTTGAGAATGTGATTGTGAGAGAGTGTTTGTGAGTTTGCATTCGTGTAATGTGGATAGGAAAAGTTGTATGTGTCAATCTTGTGGATCGACCAGATTTTTAGGAGCAAAGAGGGGAGGGGTTTTGCTTTCACTTTTGTGCATGAAATTTTGTGATTGGATATTTTGAGGAAACATCATCTTCAAGTGTTAACACCAAGCTCCTCATGTGACAATTGACCAACAAAATAAGTGTGTCGGTGCTTGTGATTCTCGACAGATTAGGAGCTAGAGGGGTGAGTTTGTGTTGTCTTAGTCTAGTCACTAGTGAAAGAGATGGTTCATGCTTGAGGTCAAACTAGGGTTCTTGAGTTAAGGTATAAAATATAAGAGTGGCTAGGTTTGTCCCCTATTACCCATACACGCATGCTAAAAAAATGTCAAGATTGTGCTTTGCTTTTTGGGTTCTTTGATTTTCGGCAGTAAAAGGGCAAAGGAAGGCAAATTTTGACTAAGTTTTCTAAATGTGTAAAGTGTGTGTGTCTACATTTAGTTAAGGTTCAAAGTTAGTGTCAATGTCCAACAAATCCAAGGCAACCATGTGAGTTTTGTAAAAAGAAATGTGTGTTGGTATCTTGCTTTGGTCCCATGCAAACATGCAAGATATATTATAACCAAAAGTAGGATTTGAGTTTTGTGTTTGCTTTTGTTAAGATTCGTTCATCACAGAAACATAGTAATAACATGTATCAACTTTGCAAAATATTTTGTAGTATCATTCATTAGGGTGCGTTTGGGCTGAGAAGAAAAGGAGCTAGGCCCAAGTGATTTGTAAAAGTGTTGGGTTGGATCGGGTTGAACACGCGAGTCTAATAAAATGAATTGGATCGAGTCGGGTTTGGGCTTAGAGGCCCGGTAGATAAATAAAAATATAAAAAGTTTATTATATATTTATTTTATGTAATTTTTTTATTATCGAGGTCGAGGTGAAAAAAAATATTCCGTGACTAGTCGTATTTAAAGTTCGAAACGAAAGAAAAAAAAAATATAGCCGCAAAAAAAAAATGGGTAGGGAAATTTACAAGTTGTTATAGAACAATACATGTAAACTAACCACTCTACCAAAAGGACATAAAGCCATTGGATTAAAGTGGGTATTCAAGACCAAGAAAGATACTAATGAAAATATAGTCAAGCATAAATCAAGACTAGTAGCAAAATGCTACATACAAGAGCATGGCATAGACTTTGAAGAAGTCTTTGCACCTGTAGCAAGAATGGAAACAGTCCGATTACTATTAGCTATAGCTGCTAATAACAAATGGGAAGTACATCACTTAGACGTCAAATCTGCATTTCTGCATGGATACTTAAAAGAAGAAGTGTATGTTACACAACCCGAAGGATTTATAAAAGATAATGGAAAATTCTACATACTGATAAAGGCTCTATACGGTTTAAGACAAGCACCACATGTATGGAACATAAAGTTAGACAATACCTTGAAGTCCTTAGATTTCAAGAAGTGCGCTTTGGAACAAGCTGTCTACACGAAGAAGTCAAAAGACTCAATACTTCTAGTAGGAGTCTATGTGGATGATTTAATCATCACTGGCACACCAAAGAAAGAAATAGACAAGTTCAAAGCTCAAATGGAAGAAAAATTCGAGATGAGTGACCTAGGATTACTATCCTACTACTTAGGAATTGAAGTCACACAAACTAGAGGTGACGATCAATAAAGCAATCCGCCTCACGCAAGCAAGATCCTAAAGGAAGTTGGAATGCTAGATCGCAACGAAACTTTAATACCTATGGATCCGTGAACAAGACTAACAAAGAACATCAAGACACAACGATCAACTCAATCAATATAGAAGCTTGATTGGATGCTTACGATATTTGCTATATACAAGACCCGACTTAAGTTATTACGTTGGATTACTTAGTCGTTTTATGCAAGAACCAAAGGAACACCACATGAAAGCTATAAGGCAAGTACTACGCTATGTTAAAGGAACAAAAGACTATGGGATCACCTACAAGCACAACGGAGGAAACCAGATACAAGGTTATAGTGACAGCAGCTACGAAGTCAACACTCAAAAAGGCAAAGGCACTACTGGAATTATCTTCTAATATGGTGAATCACCAATCACCGAGTACACAAAAGCAAGCCACGGTAGCTCTATCATCATGTGAATCCGAATTCATTGTAGCAACAAAGAATAAAGAACACAAGCATTATGGTTAAAGAGATTACTTAGCAAGCTTACACACACTCAAGAAGAAAAGGTTACAATACTGGTCGACAACAAGTCTGCCATTGAACTAATGAAGAATCCCATATTTCACGGAAGAAGTAAACACATCGACATCAAATACCACTTTATAAGAGAATGCGTCGAAAGAGAAGATCTACAAGTCGAATTCATAAGTGGAGAATTTCATAAGGCTGACATACTGACAAAGGCATTACCGAAGATCAAATTCCTCACAATGAGACAACTAATTGGAGTCAAAGATCTGCAATAAGACGATTGTGATTAAGGGGGAGAATATTGGGTTAATCACCATCGACCCAACTCAACCCAACACAACCCACAATGACCCGGTCAACGAAAGTCAACCAAATGAAAATCAAATCAGAAAGTCACCACAAGATTAAAGACAGTTACATGACAGTTATATTATAACTGCCATATTTCTTTGAACCGACACAATGGTTCAATCACACCTTTTCATTCAGTATATATTGTAAACATTTCTGTAAGAACACGATGATGACAAGATTAATATAAAACACATTTACGTTTCATTTAATCCCTGCTTTTACTTGGTATATTTGTGATTTTACGTTAAGACCATAGATCCGTATCATTGAGGCCAACAATAAGTGGCTTGAAGTGGACTGGTTTGACCCACCTAAAAATAAGTGGCCCCTCGATCATAAGACAAATCTTTGGCATGCTACTGACCAAATGGAAAATGCTAGACATGGACACCAATGGAAAATGCTAAGACCAAATGTGATAAGACCAAATGAAAATGCTAGGGCTAGATCAAACCAAACCATATTAAGTTAGTGGTTATGTACGCGTTTGGTCGATCAGGCTGGGTCACGGTAATAATGGGTTACGGGCTAAATGGATCACAGTTCATATAGGTAATATTTGAGAATGGGTCAGATCGCCGTTTATTTAAAACTCATGCTTACTGTTCTTCATACACGACACTTTCTCAACTATAAGTAAATCTTCGCAATATTCGTTCATTTCCTAAAACTCAAACTTACTTAAACTCGTGATTCTTATACCCCAATGCAGTAGCATCATCAATCAAATAACAACCCAAAATTAAACAGAATCATGATTTTAATCATTCAAACCCGACCTTCCTACTACCACAATTGACCAGCTATGCATGCATGATCTTTACACGTATATATCATCAACGACCATTCTGATGATCATCTTGATCAAGAATATCATCAAGGTAAAACGCTGCTCTTAGATCATCCAAATCCTTCATACTAAACTCTTCATCATTTATTATCTCATTTTGGTTCTGCACACCAGATTCAGCTGGTTTATAAAAAGCCAAACGTTGATTAACAATCGCAAGCTCATTTCTAGCTTCTCTAACTTGCCGGTCAAGTTCACGAATGATTCGATAACATCCACCAACTGGATCTTTAGCACGAACATTGGCTTCGTATATCATACAACGCATTGCTTCTTGTCTACGTGTTTGATCAATCTTTGTAAGAATCTTGCTGACATTATTGAAACTAAACAGCTTATGGACATTTTGGGTTTGATCAGGATTGTTTTGGTCGTATGGGAAGTAGGGTGCAAGAGAGCAGTCCGGGGGACATCTTTGTCTTTTGTAACGACACGCTGCGCATACGGGCTTAATTGGATCTTTTCTTAGTGATGATTGATTATCAAGATATTCGAAATCAAACTCGTCATGATCATTTATTATCTCATTTTGGTTCTGCACACCATAAGCTTGCTTAAATTCCACCAACAGTTCCTTAACATACGCAAGTTCACGTTGTGCCTCTCTAACCTGCTTTTTAAGTTGCAGCACGATCCGATAACATCCTCCAACCGGGTCTTTAGCACGAACATTAGCTTCATATATCATATTACGCATTGCTTCATCTTTTTTTCTTGATCATCAAGATTTTGAAGAGTTGTTAGCATGTTCTTTACACCAAACAAATTGTGGGCATTTCGGAATTGTTGTGGATGATCTTGTGGGAAATATGGTTCAAGAATGCAATCTTTGGGGCATTTTCTACGGCGGAAATTACAAACGGCGCATGCTATACCTCTATGGCGCATGATTTCAAAAGATTTGAAATTCAAAATGGGTGCGTTAGGGTGGTGGGTCGTGACGGTTATAGTGGTTATGGGTGATGGTTTATTGTTATGTGAATGTTGATTGTTGAGAGTTAGGTAGTTGTAAGTTTGTAACTACTTTTGCTACTATTTTTCTTTTATAATAGCAGTAAAAATTGAATTTTACAGTTTTGAATTTTGCAAAAAGTAGTAACCTTTTAAATAAGTGGAGTTGGGTGGGTTGGGTTTGGGTGATTTTTTTACCCGATATAAATATTTGGTACTTGGTTAGCCAAATTCGACCGAGTCCCATTTAGCATAAATAGTAGAATTGGATTTATTTTTTCAGTTGTTATAGAATGCTAATCATTTTAGTTTCTCCTTCTCTGCAGTTCTTGTAACCAAATTCTGTTACGGCTCATTTAAGCGGATTATCAACGTTTGATTTTGCTTTCCTATCAATCCTTGGGGACTCCTAACTGTTAGTTTAGTTAGTTGTTTTCATTTAGTTATAAAAGTACAAAAAGATTGTTTCAAACAGATTAAGTCCTAACAATTTTATAAGTCCAAAGATAAGCCAAAAAAAGTTAGCTTCTGAAATAAATTAAGTTCAAAAAGCATACAAATAAGCTTAAACAAACACCTCCTGTGATTGTACTTTTATTTGTTAAACCATTTGTGTGATATTAGACCAATGTCCCTCGTAAATAATAAAAAACGGTTATGGATTTGAACATAACTATGGCGGGAAAAGTTTGTTTTGTCAGGTTATCTTGAAATGAATAGTAAAAAGAGGTCATGCAGTAACTAACTCTAACCAACTTGACAGTCATATGCATTTGATTGCATATCCCTCAATCCCTGTGCCTTGTGATTGGTGGGGGGATTGCCGGATTTTTATTTTATTATTATTATTATTATTATTATTATTATTATTATTTTGAAATGATTTTGCTTGTTTTAAACAGTTGTCACTTACATTCGTCTTAGCTTGATAGGTTTAAATCCAACTCCAAATTCTAATCATAAACCCATCTATAAACCATTCGGACCCTTATATTTATGTGGCATGGGAGCTTTAATTTTCTTTAGTTTCTTATCATAAATCGTACGTAGGGGTGTTCATAGAACAAAACTGGAGCCGTAATTAAACAGTGTAGCAGTTTGAAACCATCTTAGTCCCAAGTCCCAGTGGTGCCATAAACTGAATGCAAACTCGGATTTTTATAGTTTGATTGCTATCGTTATAAAAAACGACAATGTTTTAAGTTTGAAAAGCTATTAAGCTTGATAGTTTACTTAAAATAAACCTTTTACTAAGAGGTGTAAAAATGATTAAAAGGACTTTATCATGATTATAACTATATAAAGTTACAATGACTAATCCGTAAAATAATAATTATTTAACAGAACAAAGATTTACAAAGAAAACTAACACAAATGAAGGATTTTCAAACCAACGGGGTGACTCAGTGGTAAGGGCTTAGCCTCTTAGGACGAAAGTGTCTAGATGTGTTGGGTTCGAACATTGGGGAGAAAATTAATCCCCCATTGGCTATGGAGGTTCACCTGCGGCGACTTCGGGTTATCCAAAAAAATAGTCGCCCTGAGATTAGCTGGCTCGCAATGTTGAGTCGGAAACACATATATAAAAAAAATGAAGGATTTTCATAAAGAATCAAGAAACTTGGAGAATATGATGAAAATATCTTACAACATGCAGGAATAAATTAAAGTGCGTGTACAATGTTCATGTTATCATTAGTGTGAATTCTGGCACAAAGTAGATCATAGGTATGAAATTATCCTGATTACTCATTTGAGAGGTGATGATCTATATAAAAAGATGTTTAGTTGTGATAATATTTTACAAGAAGCTACTACTAACACATACTTATACTACTAGTAGCAACACTAATAAACTCGAATTAACTCATCTTTTTCTTAATTAAACAAAATTTTTAGTGGAAGTTTTTCATTTAAAAAAATTAATTCATGCCTTATTTGATAGTATTTCTTAATGATTATATATTATCTTACTTTTTTATTTAAAAGAATAAATATTTCCATATATGTTAAACAAATTTAATAAATTCGTTTTATGAGAAAATTTGAGTACAAAAACATGTGTGTCAAAAGTATAAGAAAAAAACTTTGAAAAAGCGAGAGTAATCTATGAACAATTTAGGGGCTAAAACTAAACTTTAGATAAGCAAAACCACACAATAATTCATAGTCTAGCCACACTTCCAACACTATATTTCTTTCAACTCTCTTCCCAGTCGAACCTTAAATAAACAATTGGGCGAATCTGTTTGAATTCAATTATTGTTGCAGAATATAGTTTTGATAATATTTATAAAAGAACAAAAACTTTTTCGTTGGTCTAAAGTTATGATTTTTAATATCTAGTCTTTTGATTATGTTTAAAATTGATAGTTATATTCTAAAAGGGTTTGTGATCTAAAAAGGTTTGTGAATTTGTTGTTGAGTTCGTTTCAATTTTTTTAAAGGGGGGTGAGGAATTAGGGTTTGATTGAAGCTCTAATCTGATTAATAGAGATGACTAGAAAGAAGATAAAGAAGTAAGAAGATTGGTGATTCTGAATTGATTAATAAATCTGCACAAGTATATACATGTTTCGTTTTGTCTTTGAGGGTTTAATAAGTGTTTTGGTTATTTGTTTTATCTCTCGTGATTTTAATTGTTGATTTATGTTTGAAATTTGTTTATATGTTTTTTGTTATGTTTATCGTATGCATAAGATGGACAAGGTATATAAGTGACTGAAGTGCTCCAACATGTAATTACAAAAATACTTCAACTTCATCACTTATCTCAATTAAATTGGTCACACATTCAATAAAAATCACAATCACACAACCATAAACTAAATTTGAACCCTTTTTTTAGGATAATGCGCGATGTATTTGTGGAACGGAGTGTATGTCAGATGTCGACTTCGTTTTATGTCAGATGCCGACTTCGTTTTATATCAGCAAAACCTAATCGATTCAGCGAAACCTAATCGATTCAACAAACATTAATCGAAATGCCGACTTCGTTTTATATCAGATGCATGGAACGAAGTGTATGTGTATGATAATTTGCACACTACAAAAGAAATGAGGGATGAAGTAACAAAAGGAGGGAAGAAACTTTTAAATTGTACACGTGGAGAGGAGGAAGGTTTCTAGAAAGTGGCGTTACTTTTGTAATGTATACTAATAATATCTTCATGGTCTTAAAATTAAAACTTACAAAATACAAAGCCTATTGTACAATACACAATGTACTATTAATGATCTTTCTCATCAATCTTAATTTTAAGACTTACAAATCTTAAAACTTAATGTACAAAATACAAAGTACTATTAATGTGGTCAAGATATTTAATGTAGTTATTAAAACACCTCATACACAAAAAATACAAATTATCAAGCATATTGTACAACCAACTTAAACATAATTCTTGCTTTTAAATGTCACTAATACAAATAATAAAGAACATTATACAAATATTTAAGCCCGAGCGGACAACGGTCCAAATGGGCCCGAGCCCGAACGGGCATGATCCAAACGTGCACTGACCAAACGGGCTCGAGCCCGAACGAGCACGAGCTAAACGAAAATCTTGAAATCCGTAAATTTATTATCAAAAAGAACATAATAAACTAAAATACATGATTCACCGGAAAATTTATTTCACGGTATCCGCCGCCGCAACGCAAGGGGACCCTGCATTAAATGTCACTAATACAAATAATAAAGCACATTATACAGATATTCAAGCTCGAACGGTCAACAGGCAAAATGAGCTTAAGCCCGAACTGGTGCGGGCCAAACGGGCTTGAGCCCGAACGGGCATGGGCCAAACGGGCTCGAGCCCGAACGGGCATGGCCAAATAGGCACGGGCCAACGGGCCAACGGGCCAACGGGCACGGGTTAAACGAAATTCTTGATATCCATAACTTTATTGTTAAAAAGAACATAATAAACTAAAATACATGATTAATCGAAATTTTTTATTTCAGGGTACCCGCCGCCGTAACGCGCGGGTACCCTGCTAGTTTTGAGTAATGTAGTAACTAGCTTTTTAACAGATTGAGTTTAATTTATTGTTTTCCAATATTGTTTGGTTTAGGTGGCAAAAGTTTTATACAAGCTTTTAAAAGTGATTTACTTAAGGTTTTAGAATCAAAAGCTACTTAGTAAATGAGTTATAGCTTCAGCCTTCGCTACAACACTAGCTTTAGCTAAAGTCACAATATTAGCTAATTTTGTCAAACATATTTTTTCAAAAAAAGAAAAATAATAAAATAAATCAAATATTATTATTCAAAGGTAGTGAAACTCGTTATATAGCTACAACGAGTGTGGAAACCCCGCGCGATGCAGCGGGATTGCTTTTGTAGACGTGAATTTGGATAGGGACTATTTTTGCCAAATTGCTATAAAGGACTTACTTTGCAGCGACACTTAAACCTTAGGGACTATTTTTGCCAACTTGGACTTACTTTGCAACGACAGTTAAACCTCAGGGACTATTTTTGCCAACTTGCGAAAGTTGGCAATTAATGCTGGACACGTGTCGTGAGAAGAGCTAATGTCTTGGCTAATAGTATATATAGTAATAGTTATGTCATGCGTTCGCTATATGCGAATTGCACCTGCTAGCGAAACATAGAATGTTCGCTATATTCGAATTGCACCCTCAAGATTTATTGTTGCTATGTATAACTTAGCTGTAATTTAAGAAATGTAAGTCCGAAATGATCATAATTTAGAAAATATGATAGTATTTATTAATGGCTCGGTCTTGCAAAAAGACATTGACACTATAATTTGCCAAACTCAATCCATGTAAATCTGTTCTATAACGAGAACATATACAAGTTTCTTTGGAATTGGTTTAATCACACCATCACGTATATACAAGTTTCTATAATAGTTTTAGTTTTTCATAATCAGCTAATACCACCATATATATATATAGGATAAAGATCAAATAAAAAGATAAATAACCGTAACAAGATAAAAAAGATTTTTTTCTCAAAAAAAGTTCTCGAAAAATTCTCAAAAAATTTCACAAGATCAGGTATGATGGTGCATGAAAAAGTTGTGATTTTTTTTTTTTTTTTTTTCTAAAAGTGGATACTTTTTCCGAAAAAAAAAATTATGAAAAAATAAGTTTGCGCATTAAATCGTTTTTTTGTGCATCAAAAATTGGTTTTTGCAACCAACTTCTTTTGACTTTTTTCATCAAAATAACATTGCGCATATAACTAAAATAAGTTGAAAATTTTGTGCATCAAAATTTTTTTGCGCATCAAAATTCATTTTTTTTTTGTGCATTAAAAACAACGTATCAACACTCAAAATTATAAAATATGTTTTCATAAAAGTTTTATGCACCAGCATACCCGATCTTGTGAAATATTTTGGGAATTTTTGGAAAACTTTTTAAAAAAAAATCTTTTTATTCTTTTTACGAATATTTGTTGGGAATTATACGTTTGAGTTGATAAGACAAAAAGAATGAAACAAGAGGGACTTAATACGACAAGAAGGAAACCTACAAAAAGATGGAAGGACTTGCTTGCAAAGAAGTTTTATTTATTAGTCATTTGTAGTGTTTTGTAAACCTTAATCCTCTAGTATATAAATAGGACATAGGTGTAGGTTCTAATATAAGTCTTCTAAGATGTAGTCGACTTAAAGGTGTGTGTGTGTCCTAGGCGTATAGTCTTGTAAATGCCTAGGTTATTAGTTAGTAGTTTAGTTATCTAGACGTGTTCCTATAAACGTCTAGGATTAGTTAGTTAGTTAGTTAATGGTGATGAAAACCTTGTTCAATAACAAAGAATTGATTAGTTTATTCCGTTGTGCATGTTATTAGTCTTCCCCTAGTTGATAAGATCGTTTATTCGATATTGTTATTAATCTTCCACTCAAATATAATTCCCAACAATATTTGTCTTTTTATTTTAACTTTACCCTATATATATATATATACTAGCAAAGTACCCGCACGATGCGGCGGCATGTACCATGTGACTATATTTTGCGACAAGTAAATGTTATCCGGTTACATATGTTTTCTAACAATAATTGTACCAATGAATGGTAATTTATTTTAAAATAACTTTAAGTAATAATAATGCAAAGTATTTTATATCTTAATAAACATAAGGTGCAAACGAAAGAAAGGAACATAAGTAGCACCTTTGAAACGTAAGTTAAAATAGACGGGGCGACGAATACTCGTATAATTTAATTTTCCGCGAGCAAATATATACGTTTTTAAACACCAAATAATTTGATCACCGTTAAATTATCATTTTAAACTTAATAACATCAACCATATAATTAAAATTTTGTTACAATAATTTTAAGCCGCCCATGCATAAATAACTTATTTTCAACTAAATGGGTCAAAAATGGCATTTAGGATTACAAAGGGCGATGCTATGGAATTGAGCCTGTTCTTGGAGAAGAGAATCAATATTGCTTGTTATGTACATAACAGATGGTCAATCCATAAAGACATAAATAATATATTTGGTAAAGATGTAAATTTTCTGAAACACATGAAGCAAAAGAACCTTCAATCCATTAAATTCCCGATCAATTACTATTGTTTGAAACCATAAATGATCAAAAACATTAAAAACATTGCAGGCATCATCCAAATAAAACCAATTACCACATCTTTTGCAGCTTAGAGAAGTGGTTAGGAGAGAGTAATACATAGACATAGCTTGAATTGATACTTTGTTAATATAATATGATATGGTTACATAATAATGTGATTTTGTTAACTGTAACATGATACAATATGGTAAAATCAATCTTGCATAATACAACAATAATCTCTAGGGATTTGTTAACTGTAACATGATACAATATGGTAAAATCAATATGGTATTAAAGAGAGAGAGATAACAAAATCACATCAATATCATTTTACCAGATTGATTTCACACAGCCAACACACTATACAAGGGATTTTCACACAGACATTTGTAACAGCAAATTTGTAATCTCTCTTTAATACCATAACTATAACATGGTTACATAATAATGTGATTTTGTTAACTGTAACATGATACAAAACTACTAATAAATTTCATGACATAACAAACTTTCGACCCATCAAAATGTCCATAACTTTCGGATTAAAACAAACAAAATAGCCCATTTTTATCACAACTCCAATTCAGATTGTAGACCCGGTTTATCACAACCATACCCAACACAACCTTTTATCTTATGTCAGCCCACAATTAACCCACCCTGACCTTTGAGAACTATGTAGTATATAAGATACAAAACCTAATATTTCTCATTTAGATAACCCTAAACCTACACACATACATCCGCCTCTTTCACTACTCAGCCACCAAATACTCTACCAAGCAACAATGTTTTTCCTTAAATCTTATAATCGAATCACATATACCTGTTTCTTTCTTTTACCAATTGAACGAAACACAAACACAGACCTTTGTTTGTTTTTTCTGCTACAAATGAACCACAAGGCTGCTAAACTTATTTTGTTCTTTGAATAACACCAAACCAGGAACTTGTCAGATCCGATCAAAAACCATACAAATAAAAATCAAAAACACCATAATTACCACCAAACACACTGAAAACCACCAGTCAAACCGGAACCACCCTAAGACACCGAAACCACAAACATGGTGGCAACAGAGGGTGGTGGTTGTGAGGCAGTGACCAGCGAAGGTTAAAACTTTGTTGTGTGAGTTTTTACTTTATAGAGAGAGAGAGAGAGAGAGAGAGAGAGATTACAAATTTGTTGTGTGAAAATGTATAGTGTGTTGGCTTATATTTGGACTAGGGGTGTTCATCGGTTCAGTTATCGGGTTATTCGGTTTATTCGGTTCGGTTAGTTTGGTTATTTTTTTTTTCTGGGTATAACCGAAAACCAAACCGAACCGAATTCAAATTTGATTCAACCGAACCGAAAACCGAACCGAATAACCGAAAACCGAACCCTTATAACCGAAAACCGAACCGAATAACCCGAATTACATAATTTTAATTATTTATTTATTTAATTATATATATTTTTACACAAAATATTTTTTTCAAGCTTAAATCATGTTATATTTAGACTAAAAAATAGTTTTAGTGATCTTTTTTTCATATATATACATAGAAAAAATATATATTTTATATAAATTCGGTTTTCGGTTCGATTTCTGTTTTCATTGTTAAACCATATCCAAACCGATAACCAAATATTTAGTTCGGTTCGGTTCGGTTTTGACCAATTCGGTTCGATTCACAATTCGCCCGCTTATTTTCGGTTCGGTTCGGTTTCGGTTTTCGGTTACTGTGGATATTACCCAATCCGTGAACACCCCTGATTTGGACAACAGCTAGAGGGAGTAACGGATGGTGATTATGGTATTAAAGAAAACACTATAAATCCGTTTCAACTTGCGTAAAGCTGTTACAGTTTAGTGATGTTCGGATGTTGCAATATGTGAGAACGAATTTTTGTTACTAGCATTGTGGAATTTGTAGTTTGTACAACAGTATATTCAAACAACTAAAGTTTTAGGTACTGATTAAAAATGGTGATGTTATGTGGAACATCTAATTAACCAAGACTCACAGAAGCAAACAAATGCTTATCCACTCTTCATAAGATGTTACTAAAAGGACATGTTTCTAGATTGCAACAAAAGTGTACATGCCATAATTTCTTGTGGGGGAAATTACAACTGCGATACTAGTTTTAAGATAAACAAAAGAGTACAGCAGTACAAGCCATAATTTACATTAAGCAAACCATCTAGAGCCTCATAAATATCTTACTATAAGCTTAGTCTTTTGAAGAAATAGTTTGATCATTAGATTCCACATGACATCAGTAATCTAAATAGCATGAGATCTTATTGGAGCATCCATCTAAGCTCAAGCCAAAATCCATAACAAGCTTATCCAAAGCATCCATGTAACCTGCTAATAAGCCCATGGTTACTTCATGCATAAAATCAAAATGCAATATTATAGTGAAGCTCATATGAAAGAATAGATGCATTTTCTACCTTTAAGCCAATTTTTTTTTTTTTTTTTTTTTTTCAAATTTCAATCAACAAACTCATGCCTTTCTTTTTAGTAAAGCCTCATCTTCCTGATGTAAAAAGATATTAAAATCAATATTAAACTAATGAAAATACGAATGGCTAGAAAGTAGTAGGTATTACGTTCACCTTCTTTTTTTTACAAGCACTTTTATAGTGACCCAACACTTTGCAATAAGAACACCTTCTCTTTTTTGGTGCTTCAAGGGGAAATTTGATCCTCGTAGCTTTTCTAGGACGACCTTTAGTAGTAACTGGAACTTGAGGATCCCGAATAGATATTTGAGGATCTTGTCTACCCATGAACTTCCTGCACCTAGATCCGGTGATGCATTGGTGCAAAACCGAGTTCAAGTTTTCTCACGCTTCTTCGAGCTAGCCACTCAAATTCATTCAACATGAATGACCAACCGTAAGGAACTTAAAAAGAAAACATCAAACACCAAATGCAATTTAGATCAAAGAGAATACAAGTGATTCCCGGTCGTTAAGTCCCACGCTTGAGGATGACCGTGTTTAACACAATCGATGTCGAATAACCACCAAGGATAGTGATCAAGAAGGATTTTGAGTTAATTTATAAATTACAAAGGCTTAAATGCAAATTAAAGGAAATTAAAAGATTAACTATATTAAATAAACGCTATCACTAATTTTAAACCGATGTTTTTGATTTTATGTTTTATAAAACTTAAATTAAAAACTACGCGACGCATAAATAAAAACGTGAAACTTACACAATATTAATCCTAAAAATATGAAAATGATATTTTACAAACCTAATGATATAAGAAAATTTTAAGAAAAAGAAAATTATTTTTATAACTATTTAATTAATTATTATTAATTAAAACTATTTTTAACTATTAAATAATAACCTAAATTACAAGAAAATAGGAAATAAAGCTAGAAAAATAAAATTAAGACTTGGAAAATCTAAAATAACAAAAGAGAATTTTCAAAACTATTTTTATATTTTTCCGATTATTTTTCTATTTTTATGAATTTTAAACTATTAAAACTAATTAAATTACTAAAATTACAAAATAAACTATGAAAAATCTGAAAATTACTTTTTTACTTTTTATATTTATCTAAACCTAAGAAAATTGAAAATTATTTTTTGAACTTTTCTCGATTTAATTGTATTAAAAGCTATTTAAAATTACCTAAAACTGCTTTTAATTAAGAAAATAGCAAACAAAGTGTTGGAAAATTATGAAAATTTCAGGAAAACTCTAAAATGATATTATGAATCTAGGAAAATAGAAAACATGGTGTTGTGTGGAGGAAATTGAATCATATACAAGTGCTTATCAATAAGCACTTAAATAAGCCAAATGATCACCACAAGCTACCAAACCAAACACGAAGCTATAATATGCTAAAAGTGACCCAAATGCAACTTATTTCAACTACCCTTAACCTCTTTTAAGCTGATTACCAAGATTTGGTTGTTTTGAGTTTATGCTAAAAAAAGCTTGAGGATGCTACTTTGAGCTTAAGCACAAGCCGAAAATAAGTCGAAATGAAAACAAGAAGTTGGAACTTATACTAGACCTGGCTAAGTACTTTCAAACCAAAATTAGACCTAGAGAAGCTCAGGAGCTCGGACAAGCTATGCAAAGTTGAGAAAAGCTCACTTCGATGAGTTTGAGCAGGCAATAAGCCCCGCTTGATGAGCTTTTTGAGGCTTTTAGAAAATTAATAAAATCTAAAAAATGACCATAAGAAAATAGACCAATGAACTTTAAAACCCTAAGTTTCACTTGATTTGGCCCAAGAATGAATCATGAAAAATCCTCTAGTTGGGTGAAAACCGTATTTTCAAGTTTTGACTTTTGACAAGCTTGAGAAAAGTTGACTTTGTGAACTTTAATCCTAATTTGTTGACCGATTATGATGTTTATATGATGAAATTAAGCTACTACAAGCTATGTCTATGAATTTTAAACACAAAACAAGCTTTTGATTTTTCAAAATCAAACAGCTTGAGATTTAAAGACAATTAATAGAGGATTTTGACTTTTAAAGTTTTGCAGTGCTCAAAATTATGACTCATATGAGTTAAATTGAGCTAAACAAACATAAACCAACAAGTAACACTCATCGACTACACTTCTAAGACAGATTTAAGCAAGCAGATCCAAACACCCTTTTTAACCGATTAGATGCTAAAAATCTAACCAACCATGAACTAGCACAAACAAATGATTAATATAACTATAATTACACTAATTACTACTATTTAAACATGTTTAAACTATTTAATGACCACAGATTTCAAACATGAGCACAATATGGAAATTGCATAAAAATGAAAATGAGAAGACAAGCTCACAAGTGTCCAAATATGTTTGCAGCTTAAACCAAACCCATACACTACTATTCTAAGTCAAATCCAACCCAAATCCATCTCTCGCAACACCCATGCATCCATTTCCAAACTTAATTGAACCAAAATTCCTTCACAGTTGACTTTTGTTGACTTTTGTCCAATTTTGATTGAAATCGAATAATAAGCTTACAAAAGCTATTTTAAGCTTAAATAAGCTTGTTTGAGCTTAAAATAAGCTCATTGAAGCTTTGAACACAAGAGTTTGACACTAAATTTGCAACAAGAATTATGAAAATATGAAATCGAAATAGAAACTTGAATTAACACTTGAAAACTTAAAATACACTTGCACAACTTAATTTGATATATTGAAACAAAGGATTACAACTTAAAGCTTAATTAAAACATAGAAATAAAATACGACATACATGAAAATAAAAACTAAAGACTTGCTTTTTCTCTTGTTCCTCTTCCTCTTTATGCTCTAAAATCCTTCCACGTGGCCTTCGAGAGATCCCACCTTTTTGTTCGACCAATGGTCGAGTTTTGAGCATTTTCACAAATTTGGCGGAAAATGGATTTGACTTGTAGGCTCGATTTTATCAACTAGGGGTGGCATTTATTGTGGGGGTTGATGATGATGAGGGTGGTGGAAAAGGAAAGGTGATGGAGGAGGAGCAGCAGTGGGTAGCAGAGGAGGGAGAAGAAGAACAAGGGGGGCGGGTATTTTGCTTTTTGACTTTTGTTGACCAAAGGTTCAAAATGGGAAAGTGACAGGGTCAAAAATGGGTATAAAGGCGGGGGTCAAAATGGTTTTGACAAGGCTTAGGTTTAGTTTATGACAAGGACTAATCTTGCAATTTTCTCCAATTATGAGGGACCAAACCGCCATTTTCCAAAGTTAACATAAGGACTAAATTTGACAAACTTTAATAGTACAAGGACTATTTTTGACATTTTCAAATTCTCAAAGGACTATTTTTGCCAAATTTCAAAGTTCGTGGACCTAAGTTGTAATTTTGTAATTTTAAATCTCAAGGACCAATTTTGACAACTTAGGAATCCTTAGGGACTTAAAATGATATTTTTCTTTATTTAGATTTACCAGGACTGCTTTTGACAACTTTTGAAACTGGGGACTAAACCGCCAATTATGCAAACTTGATACGCTTTTCACCGATTTTGATATTTTTGCATTTAAAACACATAAAACACTTATTTGTGATATTTTTATCATTTTGATGCATTTCGAGTGTTTTCGATGTTTTTGCGCTTAATTTGATAAAAATGATGAGTATTTACACACTCATCAATCCCCACACTAAGATATTGCTAGTCCCTAGCAATGTTTTGAGAAAATTTAATGGATTTCATCTCTTTACCAAAAGCCATTACTCGAGTAGCCAAATGTTTCAGCTCAAGTAAGAACCTTGGTACACCGATAACCAAATGATTTTGAGCAAATCACCGCCTTCCAACGGATTTGATTTGTCTTTACCGTGCCGCTTGCTTCGGACTAGCCAACTCTTAGATAAAATATCTTTGGTGAGTCGATTACCAATTATGGTTTTCCAATCGCTTTACCACAAGCCATAAACTTGCGGGCTAGCCAACTCTTCACTTTTAAGGATATGGTGAATAATACCATACAATTTTGGGCAAATTGCAAGTCGTCAACGGATTTGAGATATCTTTACCAAGAGCCGCTTGCTCTCGGATTAGCCAATCCTTTTGTTTATTAGACAAGGCGGATCGATAACTATAAGATGAGTAAGTGTAAAACACTTACTCCAAAAAAAATTTTGGCCAAAATGGGGAATTAGGCGGTATAATTACATGATAAAATTCGTGAGAATTCCCCCACACTTAGAAATGAATATTGCCCTCAATATTCAAAGTACCGCGGTTATGCCGAAACATAGAACGAAAAGGGAAATACTACGGCCATTATTTAGCAAGGATTTTTTTTTTTTTTTTTTTTGAAACTCTTATATATACACAACATGTGGGCAACTCCCCACACTAGGGTGGTAGAAAGTAGAAAGAAGAAGCTAAACCGCAAGTTTTGTCACACAAGCTAGCCACTTGTGAATGGCTAACCGTAACAAACTTCAGACAATTTCGTAAATATGGGTGAAAACCCATATGGCATGCTATCGTTTTTGATTCCCGAGTCGCTAGCTTGACTCGATCCCCGCATTCATTGGTTCATGGGAAAGTTTGTAGATCCGGGACAATCACAGGAGGAATGTCCTCTCCAAAGTAGTGCTTCAATCGATGACCATTCACTTTAAAGTTTGGACCATCGGGTTGAGATAACTCAATGGTGCCATAAGGATAAACCTTAGTGATAGTGAATGGTCCGCACTAACGGATTTAAGCTTTCCGAGAAAATCTTCAATCTTGAATTGAAAAGAAGGACTCGATCACCAACGTTGAAAACGCGGTTCTTGATTTTAGAGTCATGAATCTTCTTTGTCTTTTCTTTATAGATCAAAGAGTTCTCGTATGCTTGATCACGGAGTTCATTTAATTCATTCATTTGAACTTTCCGGTGATCACCACCGTCTCGAATATCGGTTGGCATGTTTCAAGGCCCAAGATGCCTTGTGCTCTAGCTCAACCGGCAGATGACACGCCTTCCGTATACAAGCTTGTATGGAGTACACCCGATGGGTGTTTTATAAGTCGCACGGAAGGCCCAGAGTGCGCCATCTAGCTTATCCGACCAAGAGGCACGGTTTTCACCAACCGTCCTCTCAAGAATTCTTTAATCCCCGGTTGGAAACTTCCACTTGCCCACTAGTTTGGGGTGGTACGCAGAGAGAGACGGTGAGTTACACCATACTTCGCATGACTCTTTCAAACCGGTCATTGCAGAAATGCGCACTACGATCACCGATTATGGCTCGTGGAGTTCCAAACCTAGCAAAGAGAGATTTCAAGAATTTCACAACAACTCGGGCATCATTGGTATGCAAAGCCTTAGCTTCAACCCATTTTGACAAGTAGTCAACGCCACGAGTATGTACTTATTACCGCGAGAAGAAGGAAATGGCCCCATAAAGTCAATGCCCCAGGATGTCAAAAATCTCACACACTTGAATGGCGCTTTGTGGCATTTCATTTCTTTGTGAGATATTCCCGTGACGCTGACAAGCGCCACAAAGCTTTGACAAATTCGTGGCATCCTTGTAGATTGTGGGCCAATAGAACCCGAATCAAACACCTTCTTGGCGGTGTAGTTGGGGCTATGATGTCCCCAAGAGGTCCGTAATGGCAAGCTTTGAGAATGTCAATAGCTTCCCGACCATACACACATCGCCTCGATGACTTGATCCGCAAATTTTAAACAAGTAGGGTCGTCCCGTAAGTAATGTTTAACATCTTTGAAGAATTTGTTCTTCCGCTGGGACGACATCCCTTTCACTATGAAGTTACCCGCATGGTAATTTGCAAAGTCAAGAAACCATGGGGTAGAAGAGTCTCCACGAAAAGAAACCGCATTGAGTGTTTCGAGAGGAAATGTTTCATTTATTTCCTTTTCTCGAACACATCTTGGTGAGGGTTCTCTAATCGACAGATGATCGCAGCCTGTGTTCTCGCTCCTTTTTATCACGATAATGATATCAAATTCTTGGAGGAGGAGAACCCAACGGAGCAATCTCGCTTTGCATCTTGTTTTGCAAAGAGATATTTGAGAGCCGAGTGATCCGTATACACCACGATTTGGTCAAGATGAGGTATGGTCGAAACTTTTCAAACGCATACACCACATGCCTAATAGTTCTTTTTCCGTAGTGGTGTAATGGGTTTGAGCTTCACCATAGTCTTACTTATGTAGTGGATAGGCCGAAAATGCTTGGTTTTATGTTGCCCCAAGACCGCACCGATAGCAAAATCACTTGCATCGCACATGAGCTCAAAGGGTAAATCCCACCGGGGCAACTAGAATGGGTGCTTCCGTAGTTTTTCTTTAGTGTTTCAAAAGCTCGACGCACTCGTGAGAGAAGATAAAAGGAGCTTTTTTTCAAGAAGATGGGTCATAGGCCGAGCGATTTTAGAAAAATCTTGTATGAATCTACGATAAAACCCGCATGACCAAGAAAACTCCTAATACCTTTGACGGTAGTAGGATGAGGCGCTTTAGCAATAACATCAACTTTTGCTCTATCGACCTCAATCCCATTTTTGGAAATCTTATGGCCAAGGACTATGCCTTCTTTGACCATAAAGTGGCTCTTCTCCCAATTTAGACATAGATTGGTGTCTTCACACCTTTTTAGCATTTTGTCTAAATGGGAGAGACATGTCCGAAATGAATCCCCAATGACCGAGAAGTCATCCATAAACACCTCCATTGTTTCCGATCATGTCGTGGAATATGGCCATCATACATCGTTGGAACGTGCCAGAGCATTACATAAGCCAAAAGGCATACGCTTGTAGGCAAAAGTTCCGTATGGGCAGTGAATGTGGTCTTCTCTGATCCCGTGGATCAATGGGGATCTCAGTAACCCGAGAAACCATCAAGGAAACAATAGTATTCATTTCCCGCTAATCTCTCAAGCATCCGTCCATGAAGGGTAGAGGAAAATGGTCTTTACGGTGGCGCCATTCAACTTACGATAGTCAATACACACACGCCATCCCGTAACCAATCGAGTTGGAATTAACTCGCTTTCTTCATTCGTGACAACAGCTTATGCCACCCTTTTTGGAACACAAAGAGTCTCTATCGGGCTATCCTACCCAAGGACTCGGATTGGGTAAATCAATCTCGGCTAACCCAAGGACTATCTTGCTTGTGAGATTGGGTAAATCAACCTTCGCATCAAGAAGTTTGATAACCTCTCTTCCGCTTGATAACATCATGGATTTTGGATTTACTCTTCTCGATGTTGAACTCATTGGTTTGAAGTCATCCTCCATCAAGATTTTGTGAGTACAAAACTCGTGGTTGATACCCTTAATGTCGGAGAGTTTCCAAGCAATTGCTTGCTTGTGTGACTTCAAGACCTTTATGAGAGCAGCTTTTCATCTTTACTCAAATCTCGAGCAATAATGACGGTAATTTATCATCACCTTCAAGAAATGCATACTCGAGATGAGGTGGTAAGTCCTTAGTTCGACTTCAGAAATTCTTCGCTTTCTCAACCGACTTGACTTCCTTGTTATGAAGGTTGACGGAGGGAGGGAGGAGAAGTGTCCGATTTAACAACTTCTCAAGAATAAGAATATCTCCTCCGGATTAATCTCATGGTGATTAATCTCTTCCGAATTGCATCACTAGTGTGAGGGTTGATGAATGATCATCTTTAAGCAACTTCTCAATGAGAAGTATGTCCCCTCGATGTCAATTGAGCGTGATCAATTTCCCATGGAATGTAATCACTAGCCAAGTATGCTTCAATCTCTTCCAAGATGAAGTCGCCTCAAACGGAGCGAGAGAAGGAGTAGAATTGGCTATGATAGGTTGAGAAGATGTGGTGGGATCCCCACCACACGTAATTATGAGAATAACCAAGAACTTCGAGAGTACTCTTCGTAGCAACATCAATGATATCTATTCGGTTAACCGACTCGTAATCATAGTTTGCATGGAGTACCTCAAGTTTGATCAAGGTTAAAGGTGACAACTTCATTACCAACACGTAATGTGATTTCTTGCTCAAATACATCAATGAGAGCACGCCTGCTCGTGAATCCTCTTCCAACAATGAGAGGAACCCGTGGATCAAGATCGAAATCAACAACTACAAAGTCACCGGAAAATGGAACTTTCCTACTTTCACAAATACGCCCTCGGCAATTCCAAGAGGACGGATATTGTACGATCCGCAAGCTCGAGAGTCATGCATGTAGGAGTAAGATCCGAAGAGAAAGTTTCTTCCATATCGAATGAGGCATCGTGTTTATGCTTGCACCAAGATCGGCTAAGGCAAAGCATTCAACCATTCCCGAAATACACAAGGTAAGAGGAACTTTCCAGATCTCCAAGCTTCTCGAAGCTTTTTCAAGATAATCGCAGAGCGCTCTCGCTCGAGAGGAGTTTTAGCCATTTCAAACAAATTTTTCCTTGTTGCTTAACATGTGTTTGAGAGTTGATGCAAACTTGGGCATCAACATGATAGCATCCGCGGCTTATGTCAAAATGAAGTTCTTGGAAAATTTGAAAGAATTTTTCCATTTGTTGACCGGCTTTCTCATGAGCTTTTGCTCATGTAAACGTGATGGGTAAGGAATAGAAGATTTGGATTTGGTATTTTCAATGGGAGCTACAGGAGGTTCAAAACAACTCTCGGATTGGATTTTGGTTTCGGACAACCCGAGGATGGACATTGTTGGTACTTCCGTTATTAGTAGGAAGTTCCTTGTCCTTTGTCGCCTCGTGTTCACTTTCCACTACCTTCGGGAGAGAAGAAGAAGAGGTAGTAGGAATAGCGGTCCATCATATGAAACACCACTTCGTTGTGATCGCCTTTGCATCGCCTCGGATTAGCGATCGTGTTGCTAGGTAAAGTACCGAGCCCGAGGGTCGATCATTTAAAGACTTCTTTAATTCAACGATCCGACCGACCAACAACCTGCTTGTCTCCTCTTGAGTCTTCATGAATTGCTTTAAAAGCTCATCGATGTTGATACAGAGGAGGAGGAGGGATAATTGAGGTCGTATGTTCGTTATAGCCGAATTCCCTTGATTAGGTTCATATTCCCCAAATTGATTCCCCGATTGTAAGTGTTTTGATTAAGATTTCCTTGATGTTGGAAACCTTGATTGGGTCCGAATAGAAATTACCTTGGTTTTGATAACCTTGGTTCATTCTTGGTTGGTTCGATTCGGTTAGGATTCTCGTTGAAACCGGTGGTGCCCGATAAGTGTTAGCACGGTAGTTTGGTTCATTTTGAGGACGGTATTGATTACCTCCTTGATTTGAAGTACCGCTATAGCATTAGCTTCAAACGGACTACCATCGGTGGCGACAGCTTGTAGTATGCATGAGGACCACCACAAGTAACACAAACTTCAACTTTCTTCACTTCACCATATGATGGTGCTTGTGTGAAAGTGACTTTCTTTGGTTAGCAAGAACCAAAGCTCGAACAATATCCGTGAGTTTGTCAATCTTAGCATCGGTGCTAGATGTACTCACGGAGATGAAGTAGAAGGTCCAAGATTAGACTCGAGATGATATGTCTTTGTGCGGAAAGGACGGACCGGGACTTGTTTTCAATGATTTGCAAGGCTTCTTTTGTGGTCTTGCTCAAGAAATTACCTCCGCGGAGGCATTTAAAGAGTCTTGATTAGTCCGGTTCGCACCATTGTAGAAAGTATCCATTTGCATTAACTCGGTAAAACCATGATGCGGACACTTATGGAGCAAGTCTTTGTAACGATCCCATGCCTCCCGAATGATTCATCAAATCTTTGAGAGAATTTCATTATCTCATTCTTAAGACTTGTAGTTCGGGATGGAGGATAGAATTGCTCACAAACTTTGTGACTAGATCTTCCCATGTCTCAATGGAACGAGGGGTTGTTTCTCCAATTCCGGCTTGTCCTCTAGAGAAAATGGGAATGTAAAGCTTGATAGCTTCATGGGACATTCTTGTACTTGATGGTAGATGCAATCTTGTTAAACCATCGAATGTGTGCATGAGGATCATCCCGCCAAAACCATAGAATTGGCTTTGGGTTACCGATTAAGTAACCCGGTTTGAGCTCAAAAGTATCGCCCACGATGGTCGGACAACAATAGCATCTCCGTAACCCTCGATGGGTGCTTGGAGAAGCTCATTCATCGGCTTGTCTTCCGCCATTACGGCAGTGGTGGTGGTGGTAGACGCCTCACCACACTCAAGGAGCGAACGCCCTCACGCTCACGAGGAATCTTTCCAAGTTCGAAAATGGACTTGTAGAACTGAAGAACGAGCGCATGCACTAAGTATAAAAATCGCCAAAACAAATGCGAGGCAAAACGACAAGTGAACTTAACCAATAATCACAAATGAAATGGCTTTTTGAAAAGGTACACCAAATCACAAGGACACAAAGGCAAGTTTTAAATCGATGTTCGAACTTATTATGGTCACACCCCGCTAGTAGGTGTACCGCCTTGATTTGCGGTGGTTGATTTTTATGTATATATTAAGTACCACCGAAAAGACGAGGTATAGATTTGTGCCGATGGGTTTAAAACTTTTGGACAATATTTTTGGTATCGTCTCGTTTAACCAAATCGTATTTCTTTAAGAATCACCTTAAAAGAAACACAAGCTAGAAAACGTTACGATTGTTTTGTTGTTTTATATTTTGTTTGGTGTTTTAACACTTTAGGAAAAGTGTTAATGAACTTTTGATTTTGTTATAACTTTACAAAAACTTTTACAAACCGTGGTATATGTGCAAGTACGGTCCGAAAATGCTTAGAACACGCTTACACCTCCCAAGCAATGCGCCAAAATTTGATTGGTGCAAACCGCAAGTTTTCTCACGCAGCTAGCCACTTGTGAATGACCAACCGTAAGGAACTTAAAACAATCACACACCAAATGCAATTTAGATCGAGAATACAAGGGATTCCCGGTCGTTAAGTCCCACTGAGGATGACCGTGTTTAACACAATCGATGTCGAATAACCACTAAGGATAGTGATCAAGAAGGATTTTGAGTTATTTTATAAACTTACAAATTACAAAGGCTTAAATGCAAATTAAAGGAAATTAAAAGATTAACTATATTAAATAAACGCTATCACTAATTTTAAACCGATGTTTTTGATTTTATGTTTTATAAAACTTAAATTAAAAACTACGCGACGCATAAATAAAAACGTGAAACTTACACAATATTAATCCTAAAAATATGAAAATGATATTTTACAAACCTAATGATATAAGAAAATTTTAAGAAAAAGAAAATTATTTTTATAACTATTTAATTAATTATTATTAATTAAAACTATTTTTAACTATTAAATAATAACCTAAATTACAAGAAAATAGGAAATAAACCTAGAAAAATAAAATTATGACTTGGAAAAATCTAAAATAACAAAAGAGAATTTTCAAAACTATTTTTATATTTTTCTCGATTATTTTTCTATTTTTATGAATTTTAAACTATTAAAACTAATTAAATTACTAAAATTACAAAATAAACTATGAAAATCTGGAAAATTACTTTTTTACTTTTTATATTTATCTAAACCTAAGAAAATTGAAAATTATTTTTTGAACTTTTCTCGATTTAATTGTATTAAAAGCTATTTAAAATTACCTAAAACTGCTTTTAATTAAGAAAAATAGCAAACAAAGTGTTGGAAAATTATGAAAATTTCAGAAAAACTCTAAAATGATATTATGAATCTAGGAAAATAGAAAACATGGTGTTGTGTGGAGGAAATTGAATCGCTATTGTAAGTGCTTATCAATAAGCACTTAAATAAGCCAAATGATCACCAATGGAAACCAAACCAAAACGTAAGCTATTAATATGCTAAAAGTACCCAAATGCAACTTATTTCAACTGCCCTTAACCTCTTTTTGCAACTTACCAAGATTTGGTTGTTTTGAGTTTATGCTAAAAACAAGTTTGAGGATGCTACTTTGAGCTTAAGCACAAGCTTATTAATATAAGTCGGAAATGAAAACAAGAAGTTGGAACTATACTAGACCTGGCTAAGTACTTTCAAACCAAAAATTAGACCTAGAGAAGCTCAGGAGCTCGGACAAGCTCGCAAAAGCGAGAAAAGCTCACCGATCGAGCTTGGAGAAGGTGGCATATAAGCCCCGCTTGATGAGCTTTTTGAGGCTTTTAGAAAATTAATAAAATTCTACAAAATGACCATAAGAAAATAGACCAAGGAACTTTAAAACCCTAAGTTTCACTTGATTTGGCCCAAGAATGAACCATGAAAATCCTCTAGTTGGGTGAAAACCGTTTTTCAATATTTTGACTTTTGACACAGCTTGAGAAAAGTTGACTTTGGTGAACTTTAATCCTAATTTGTTGACCGATATTGATGTTTATATGATGAAATGAAACTACTACAAGCTATGTCTATGAATTCCAAACACAAAACAAGCTTTTGATTTTTCAAAATCAAACAGCTTAAGATTTAAAGACAGATTAATAGAGGATTTTGACTTTTGTTGTTTGCAGGCTCAAAATAAGACAGATGTGAGTTCAAATGAGCTAAACAAACATAAACAAACAAGTTTCAACTCATGAACTACACTTCTAAGACAAATTTAAGCAAGCAAATCCAAACACCCTTTTATTTGACTGATTAGAATTTTAAACCGAGTAAACATATGAACTAGCACATTTAAATGATTAATATAACTATAATTATCCTAATTACTACTATTTAAACAGTTTAAACTATTTAATGACCACAGATTTCAAACATGAGCACAATATGCAAATTGCATAAAAATGAAAATGAGAAGACAAGCTCACAAGTGTCCAAATATGTTTGCAGCTTAAACCAAACCCATACACTACTATTCTAATCCAAATCCAACCCAAATCATCTCTCGCAACACCCATATCCATTTCCAAACTTAATTGAACCAAAATTCCTTCACAGTTGACTTTTGTTGACTTTTGTCCAATTTTGATTGAAACCTAATAATAAGCTTACAAAAGCTATAATAAGCTTTAATAAGCTTGTTTGAGCTTAAAAATAAGCTTGTTGAAGCTTGGATTTAAGAGTTTGACACTAAATTTGCAAACAAGAATTATGAAAATATGAAACTGATAACATAAAACTTGAATTAACACTTGAAAATAGTTTTAATACACTTGCAAAACTTAATTTGATATATTGAAACAAAAATTACAACTTAAAGCTTAATTAAAAACATAGAAATAAAATACGACATACATGAAAATTAAAAACTAAAGACTTGCTTTTCTCTTGTTCCTCTTCCTCTTTATGCTCTAAAATCCTTCCACGTGGCCTTCGAGAGATCCCACCTTTTGTTCGACCAATGGTTGAGTTTTGAGCATTTTCCACAATTTTGGCGGAAATGGGATTTGACTTGTAGGCTCGCTTTTATCAACTAGGGGGTGGCATTAATTGTGGGGGTTTGATGATGATGAGGGTGGTGGAAAAGGTGAGGTGATGGGAGGAGGGAGCAGGCAAGTGGGTAGCAGAGGGAGGAAAGAAGAAACAGTGGGGGCGGGTATTTGTTTGACTTTGACTTTTGTTGACCAAAAAGGGAGGTCATGGGAAAAGACAGGGGGTCAAATGGGTAATATGGCAGGGGGTCAAAATAGTTTTGACAAGTCTTAGGTTTAGATGACAAGGACTAATCTTGCACTTTCTGAATTATGAGGGACCAAACTGCCAATTTCACAAAGTTAACATAAGGACTGAATTTGACAAACTTTAATAGTACAAGGACTATTTTGACATTTTCAAATTCTCAAAGGACTATTTTTGCCAAATTTGAAAGTTCGTGGACCTAAGTTGTAATTTTGTAATTTTAAATCTCAAGGACCAATTTTGACAACTTAGGAATCCTAGGGACTTAAAATGATATTTTTCTTTATTTAGATTTACCAGGACTGCTTTTGACAACTTTTGAAACTTGGGGACTAAACCGCCAATTATGCAAACTTGATACGCTTTTCACCAGATTTTGATATTTTTGCATTTAAAACACATAAAACACTTATTTGTGATATTTTTATCATTTTGATGCATTTCTGAGTGTTTTCAGATGTTTTTGCAATTTAATTTGTACAAACATGATGAGTATTTACACACTCATCAATGCTTATTAATCTACCACGCGTAGTAGCGATGTCGGGTATTTGGAAATACCTTTCGAATTGCATTTCCCATGCCTTTATCTTGATCAGTAATTATTGCAGTGGGGTGCTTGTCAAACATGTACTTTTTGTACTCTTTGAATAACCATTCAAACGTTTATTCTTTTTCATTCTCTAGTAATGCACCACCGAAAATTATGGACTGACCATGATGATTCACCCCAACAAATGGAGAAAATGGAAATTTAAATTTTTTAGTCATTTAAGTTACATCAAACACAAGAACGTCTGAAAATTTAATATATGCATCCCTTGACCTTCCGTCAGCCCAAAAGATATTTCTAGGAGAGCCATCATCAAACAAATCCACCTTAAAATATTGGTTCTTATCTACAAATGATTTATCTTGAAACTGTTTAATAAGCCCATAAAATTCCTTACCTTTTTATTGCTTTCTCTCCTGAGATAAGACATCTGCACATTACTTAGAAGTAACATCAGGTTCAAGTGGATTTTTCATGGAATTAACTACTTTTTTAATATGACAAGGTTTCAACCCTGAGTGGCTAAGTTCCGACATAAGAGATTTGCAAGCCATTGACCGGTGAAACTTGCTATGAGAACGGTGTTTCATTACTTTGGTCGGCATAACTATTAACTCATGATTATGTGAATTCTTAAACTCCTTCACAAACCATTTTCTGTCTTTACTTATGTTAATTCGAAGGAATGCTTCACATTCAGTTCTTAAATCCCTACGTCGTTTCTTATCACCCCCATCAGGTCCTTTACCTTTTAAATCTTTGAAACCTTCTTTATTGCACACAAATTTCCTCCCATAAGCCTCATTTGTTACCTTATTTTTATAAGTCGTGTGGATACGTATACCAAACTGTAGGATCGTGAATATTATGTTGTTTGGATGATTCGGGTGGTCTAGGATGATGATAGTATATGAATGCCATGGTTAGAGAGATGAAGAGAGTAGAGAGGGAATTCTAGAGAGATAAACAAAAGTGTAGAATGTTAGATTAGAACTTCCAACCCTCTACCTCGCAAGGTAGAGGGTATTTATAGGTTACAAACTAAACGACCTCCTGACGACCTGTGGATCAGGTATACAGTGGGTAAAGACCCGTCCTTCCTCCACGGTGTTACACTAAACTATTCTACGCTACTAATTAACTAATAAACTACTTAAACAACGTAAATAACGACACGTCTACGAGCTAACATATGCTAGACCATAATTGGGGTGATCGACACTTTAACATGGAATTTCCAATTCCTAACAATCTCCCCCTAAGGGAGGTCACCCCATGAAATACATTTTGCATCCTAGCATTCTTTCTTTGATATTGTTCTTGAGCTCGTAGACTTGAATTCTTCACTTTTTCAATCTTTGTGCTTTTGAAGCGATTCTTCAAAGTCCGCATAGTTTTGTACTTTAAGTGGAGGTCTTTGAACTGATCCACATCTTAGATGATCTTTGAGCTTTCTTTGAGATCATCAGCCACATTAAATCTCTGGATCACCCTTTATTGTGTTGCCATCATGTGAAGTTGTGACTTTCGGACCGACATGCTCACACTTTTGAATCATGACATCTTTCCATCAGAGTAGCGGAAGCCTTCATGGTTCATCATATTTGCGCAATGAAGCGAAGCATGGTATGAAATATCGAGCCGGGTTATGTAGATATGCACCAATCATGATTTCTTCAAATTAAGTGTAGATGTTTGTGAGCATGCGGCTTTGGATTGACCGCTCAATTACGATCACCGCAACCATCCAAATGTACCGCAAACAACAGTTAGCAATAAAACACATGAAAGTGTCTTTGATCACTTTCATCGAATTAATATACACGCCCACGCCCAAGGTTCCTCGTTGATCAAGACAAGCACCGCCTGTGATCGTATAATTCCGAGGAATCTCCTTGACGTGGTTTCGCAATGCTCTAGCCGTTCTCAAACCGAACGTCTCAAAGAAGACAACACGGAGTGAGTGAACCAGCGAATTAAGTTTCACTGATTGATGAAAAATTCATTTGAAAACAATCGCGTATTGCTTGAAGAAAGAATTTTGCAATACGACGAAGGTTTATGAGAAAGATCAATTTTTTCAATCAAAATACTTTGTGTTTTAAAGAATGAGTACACATTCGATGTGCTAGTGAAAAGAAGAGATTCGCACATCGAATGGTTTTTCTAAAAGTATTTTTCAATCAGAGATACTTTTTGAATTCGAAAATGAATACACATTCCATGTGCTAGAGAAAAGAAGATTTGTACATCGAACGGTTTTTCCAAAAGTATTCGTCAATTCCATTCCTGGACCAAGGTTGATTCAAGAGTGAATCGCCCCATCGTTTATATCCAGTTGTCACAAGCTTGATCTTTTGGAAAGATCTCACATGTCACCCACCAAGAGCTTGTTTGATGTTGGCTCTAGAAGGATTTCCATCTTCATCGTGAATACTTTTACATATCACTCAGATGTTCTGGCAATACCACAAGGATAACGTGTAGGACTCTTAATATATACTTACTTTCCACATTGTGTGAAACAGCAAGTCTTCAAGAATTTAGTGTCCTAATGAGATATTGTGGATGATCTCTTGGCTCTAGACTCAATTGTGCACATTTGGTTCCTATGCCGAAGACTAGGGAGAGGGTCTCCTTCTTCAATATCAACAATCTCTAAGAGAAAGTCGATAGATTATGTCGGTTCCCCGTGAGAATGAAACAAGCCCTTTTAAGAGGAACTTGAGTAGCTTGGGAAGTTTAGTGCGGTCGTCCATTTGGGTCCATGACGTCTTGTCTTCAATACCGGTGTTACCTTAGTAACCACCAAGAGTATATGTATTGAACCCGTTCTCGCCCTAAGGTTGAATTATTGGAGGGCTATTTCTTTTCACCCTTTTCTCATTCATTTTTTTCATTCTTCAACCCCTTCAGTGCTTACCGAGACTTCATTACTAGAACCTTGTTGGGTTTATTCCAGTACTAGTTATGTCTCAGTCCTCACTCTTCTCATTTCTCATTTTCTCCTTTTTTCAATATACCTAAGGACTCTACACTATCTAGTGGATTGTTCCTGGGTAGATCCCTCCGGTTCTGGCGGATCGTGGGAACTAATACATAACCTTACCATCCTTATAACTCCATACATAAAGTAAAATGGTCGTTCTTTTGGTACAGTTCATTCTTCCTTGAAACCAATTGAAAATCATTTGGAAAAACAATCAAAGTACTTGTGATACGAGATCAAAGCATTTTGTACCTTAATAGTTTTGATCATTTAGAAAAACTCCCCCTCAACATGTGCATATGATTTAGAAATTGTTTCGCGCATGGAGGCAAGAGGAATTTGAAATATTTTCTTTGATCACAATTTCGTACGAAAGAGCCATTTGATTTTCTTGGTAAAATCCTCCCCCTCAAAATGTGCGTAAGATATTTTAAAACATTTTTATCACATAGAGGCAAGAGTTCTTTTGAAGTACATCCACGATCACAAAAGCCATTAAGAAAACCATTTGCTCCCCCTCAATATGTGCTTCGAGATTCAAAAGCGTTTAGCACAAATGAGAGAGCAGCCTGCACATTTTCATCAAAACGATCACCTTTTATCAAATTTCATTATTAAATCACAAATTCTCCCCCGATCAAAAATATCAAACCCTTTGAGATTTTGGATCTAAAGTGATTTAATTAGGTTTAGAAAACATGGGAGAATATGTGCCAGGTTTAAATACTCATCTGGTTTTTAGATAAATCCTCCTCCTCAACATGTGCATTGTGTATTTGAAATCGTTTGGCACATGGAGGCAGGAGTGCCAATAAAGGACTAAAACTGATTCCATGAAAACAGATTGAGATTTAAATCACGCTCTCCCCCCGATCAAAATTTCAAACCTTTTGAGATTTGTGATCCCAATAGATTTAAATCACTTAGAAAATTTTAGGGAAAGACGTGGCAAGATTTAATTTTGAAAGATGACGATAGGAATGATTTAGACATTAAAGATTGTTAGTGTCGGTATGATTGTTTTAAGAGACCTTTAAGTAAAATAAAACAATTTCACAATCAAACAAGAACATAAAAAATTTCATTTTGTAAGATCTTTGAGTTTTAAAGAAAATCATACCATGACATAACATTAAATCTTTAGATCACCACTTATTGTTGTACAGACGGACCTTTTAAGAAGAAATATCGTTTGAAAATATCTTAATTTAAATCACTCTCCCCCTCAATCGATGACCGAAGTCGTTGATTGAGTGACTTAAGTTTTGATAAAATAAAGTCCGGTGATTTCCAAAATTTAGTCCAATTAATTTTCAAAACAATATTTTCCATTTTCAAAACAATTTAATCGATTATTTCAAAATTGTTTAAAATGGTATCCTGCACAAAGATACGTTAGGTGGTTGAGAAGCTTTTGTTGTTCTTTGTAGGGCTTGAAGAAAACCGTCTGTGATGCGGTGAGACTTCTTCTTACGTTGCATTTTGAATGCCAACCGAGGTCAAATTAAGCTCCGCTTCTTCAATCACTTAAGAAAACCATCTGCGATGCAAGAGACCTCTTACGTTGCATTTATGCCAACTCTCCATTGAAGTCCAATTAAGCTTCGTTTCTTCATTTGTCAACCCAAGAAATAGTTACCATTTCCTTTCGGCATCCAATCATCTTCATTAGTGGGATCCGGATCGGGAACATTCTTATATCCATGATATCTGCATACGTTAGTGAACACACATACAAATATATGGTGGTCGACATCACCCAAACAACAATCGACTAATTCAAGTCAATTCAACAAATCAATCAGATCATATAAATGTATGGGAATAATGTATTCATCAAACTCTAATCATCTAATCCTAACAATCACATCCTAGAAACCTAGTCCTTCAACATAGGCAATTGTATTTTACAGATAAGCACATAGGATGATTAAGATAATCTCGTTAGATGATACAGATTTGAAAACATTCTCCCCCTCAATCAATGACTTAATTTTTCAAAGTTTAAAAGCGCTGAAGTCATTGATTGAGTTTGCAAATTTTATAAAAACTCTGAATCTGATTGATTTTTCAAGCAACTCATTTTCCACCATTTTTGTTAAAACAACAAATATTTTTCTGAAGAATTTTTAGACGGAAAAATATTTGTGTGGGAACAACAGTCCTTCAACATACTTTCCTCATTTTGTTTTAGGCAAAATGCACGAAATATTTGAAAATTGGTTTAAGCAAAGCACTTTCCTTTCTTGAAGAGCGGGTTGCTATCAGAAATAATAGCAAACCATAATTTTAAGCCTGGGTTACAGTCTGAAGTAACTGTAAGCCATTTTTTTAGACATGTTTAAAAAAGAATATTTACACCTCCTGTCACACCCCCAAAATATCGCAGCGGAACGATAGTGTCATTGGGGTATAACGTCATAGCACAAAGTATGGATACAGAAAACGACCTCTATAATGAGACGTTTTGAAAAGTTTACCATTCGATAAATAAGTTAAAGTTTACAAGCAAGAAATCCCAAAGTTTGATAATACACAAAGAGTTTACAAAACATGTCGAATGGTAATTGTTAAAAGCACAAGACTCAATGTATGCCATGAGACCCAAAAGCTCCATGAAATGCTATCACCTTAAGACCGAGATAAACATGCTAAAAGTGTCAACACAAAGGTTGGTGAGTTCATAAGTTTGTAACAAAATAATTTGAAATACTTTGAGAATGTTCACACAAAGAAAGGCATTGTAAATCCACTCGGTCAAGTTCCGCCCATACAAAACTTGCAACTCGTGTGTTCACAACCCATTGCCAAAATATAGTATGTCAATCAAGTATGCATTTATCATAGTAGTTAAAAGTATAATTGTCACCATTAAGAGTCTTCCAACACTCGTGTTGGGATGTTTGTAAATTAATAGCCTTCCAACAACTTAATTTGGAGCCACTAATTCTTGTATGTTTGTAAATTAATAGCCTTCCAACAACTTAATTTGGAGCCACTAATTCTTGTATGTTTGTTCCAAGTATGCATATGAAATCAAGTATAACCCAATCAAGTATCAAACGCAATCAAGTCTAAAGTATAGGTAATGTTGTTTGGCAAAATAGTTTAAATGTTTTGATAAATAAGCATGTATCTCGCCCCAAATAGTTTATAGGAATTTAAACGAGTAAAAGTGGGGTATGAACTCACCTGGTGTGATTGATATGCTAACAAAATGAAATGCACGAAAGTGAGGCTCGGAAACTATCCGCGACCTAAAATGAATGTTATGACTTGAGTTATGATATGTTGTCGTGAATGCATGATTTGAAAACGTATCACCCAATATGCTACTTGAAAACTAGTTATATAAAAATATTGTTACTTGAATGTGTGACGGTTCCTTGTCAAAATAATCACTTTTGAGCAAATGGTGAAAATATAGTTAAAACTAAGTAACGGTTTTAGTAATTGGCAAATCGGTTTACATCGGACTTGACGTAATATATACATAGGAAAACTAACTGCGTTTTTAAGGTCCGTTTCCCCGAAACGTCCGCTTAGGCCCTCAAAACCTTGATTAAAATCCCGACAGCTTACTAGCGCTGTGAATAGTGTTTTCAAGACATTTTGACTCAAAGTTCGGTTAACCATAACTCACTCGCTTTAAGTCCGTTTTCAAGTTCTTTATATCCACTCAAGGTAATCAAGAGTACTAATATATTTTAAGCTTGAGACTTCACAGAAAGTTTAAAGCCACTGTTTGGTCAGATAAAAATCGGGACTGCATGTACATTTTCCGGAAAATGGTAGTTTTTAAATCATAACTTGAAAACCACGTATCTTTTTCGTTATAACTCCGTTTTAGTCCGTTCAAAAGGCCACATTCATAACTAAAAATCTATTTTCTAAAACTTTAATAAAACTTATAAAATTGATTAACTTTTCGGAAAAATTATAAATTTCGACAGGCTAACTTCGCTTATTTTAAACTTTACCATTTTATTTACTTGTTTAACCACAACTTCACCACAAAAAATCCCTTAATCTACTCATCACCAATCCTACTAGTAAAACAACTTCATTTGATCATAACCAAAATAAATATTCATTGGGAGGCTAAAAATATATATACAAACTTAAATAAACATATATAAAATTTATGTAACCATTTCCTCTAAAAACCACAACTAGACTTTGATGATCCATTTTTCAAACTTATCATTTTTATAAACTTCTAACTAGTACATACTTGTTATAAAAATTAATAGGACACATATGGGTGATAACATTTGATAAACATGAATAAAAACTACAACTTGAGCAAATATGATCATATGGACTTCATGAAAATGTATGAAAAATATATATGAAAAAGTAAGAGATGAAGTTTTATGCTTACAAGTTGCTTGATGAGGTTTAAGAACAAAGGATTTATCCTAAACACCCTAGGTTTTATTTCAAAACCTAAAAAAGAGTGTTACTAGATTGTGTAGAACTTGATTAGAAAATTTTTGGATGATCACTTCTTTGATCTCTATGGTTGGCCGGATTTTGGAGACAAAGAGAGGAGAGAAACATTAACTTTTCACCTTGAATAATTGAGTTGTGTGTGTAAGACTTTGAGTGTAAAATTGTATATGTAAGAAATCTTGAAAAAGTCTAGTGAATCATGCATTTAATGATACATATACATATATTTATTATTAGTGTTATTATTATTATGTAAAAGTATAAATGTAGTAGAAGTAAAGTTATTTGAGGATAGTAGTAACTTGTAGTATTGTTACATAAGATTAGTAAGTTGTATACACATTTGAATATTTAAGGTAGCGTTAGATAAAATAAATTTCACGGGTCAAGATAAAATATATTTAGGTCATAAAATTATAAAAATACATTTCGGTAAAATTTGAGTGATATAATAATTATCGTGTAGTTTTAAGAAAACCGTCGTAATAATATAAATTTAACGATTTATATACCAAATACATTTAAAACACTGGGTAAACTCATTATATTATTTTAAATCTTAATATGAGTATTTAAATATATAGGAATGATTTTTGAAGTGTTGAATCGATTGTTCAAAATAATTAATTACGCGATAGCGTTTATTTTATATGAAATTTACGCTTAATGTGAAATGAAAATCATGAATGAACCGTTATGAAATGATGAATATGGAGTATGAGGAATGACCGAAATTTGAGAATTGTGACATTCTTCCTCGATAGAAGAATCGCGTCCTCGCGATTCAATCGATGATACTTAAAGTTCTACCCTTAGGTTTAGAGAAATCGAATGTACGGTCAAAGTGCTTATGCCAAAACTTACGCGTCTAGGTTTCTTATCTAAGGAGACTCACCGAATATGAATAATATGGTGGATCACTTAATGGTCTAGGAAAACGCGTGCGATTACGCATTGCGGGCTTCCTCGGTCCCTATATAGAATGCTCGACCTCGGGGTGGACTGATATTGAGTCTGTGGTTTGGGTTATTTCCTTCAATTTCCACACTAGAGGAGCTTGCATCGGTGGCTTATTCAATCGAGGACAATTATTCCGAAGTGATTCGGCTGTTACATTCAAAGCAAGTCCTTTGATTATTCCTCATGTTGCTAATCTGTTTTACATCGCTCCTTAAAATGGCCGTGTCGATTGCAATTTGTACACAAGCGCGGCTTGTTCTTCGGTGATGATAAGCACATTTAGCACATTTGGGATGTGTACCGCATACTCTCTTTGTTCAGCATCAGGTTGCCACAAAACTCTTGTCCTTTTGTTGTCTGCTACCATGTCTATCTCGCTTATTCGACCCACTTGCTTCCTTCCTCTTATCATCGCTCTTCAAAGTACCATTTCTAACCATCTCGTCTGCCGTGGTTCCCGCCTCGATGATCGCACTTTGTATTGTAGACGGCTCGGTTGTTTTCACGGTCCCACGGATTTCGGGACAAGTCCATATATGTACCTCGAGATTCTCTTGGACTCGGGGTAACTAGATGAGGAACTAGTCTTGCTAACTCATGAAATCGGTCCGTGTAGGTGCGTGACCAGCCCCTATCATGGAGTGGTGATAAAATTCATCTTCCAATTTCGCATTTCGTTGTCCGGCGACTCCTCTTTCAATAACGCCTTAAATTAGTCCCATGTCATGCCTATAGTCGCTTCTCTCGCCCCTAGCTCAGTAGGTGTGTGTTCCACCATGTCAATGCCTTCCCGATAGCAAACAAGCAAGATACTTCACCTCGATGTGTGGCACAATTGTCGATGTCGATTCATCGACTGCCTTCTCAACCCATCGAGTATACGCCAAAGCACCTCCTATACCATCAAACTCCACGTGTTTGCATGCCGAAAATTCCTTATATGTGCATCCAATTCGTTGTTGTTGTTGTTGGTGTTGTTGTTGTTATTCTTGCCACTACATTGTTGGTGTCGCCATTCCGCTTCCGTGGTTTCGAGTTATTCATATGAATTCCAACTTGTGTGACAATAGTAGGAAGCAAGATTTGAAGTTGTTGAGCGATGATGGCGGCAAAGTCGGGGTTTCCGCCAACGTTGTTGTCATTGTTACCCATGTCGCTACCGCCTTCTCTACCTCCACGCCCACCGTCATTCCACCCTCGGTGCCGCACCACCTCGGCCGAATCGCGTGTTACCTCTTTGGTGCCATGATCTCTGCAGGGAAAGAACCATTGAATTCCACCGCCTATACTTAACGTCCTCAAATATAATACCACGCCACAAATTGGTTCCTAAGGTGTCCACATCGATCTACGTATGCGTGGTCGCATATGTCCACGTGAGTTGTGTCGCATTTATAATTATGTTGGCCACCATAATTATAATTGCTTCATTTCACACATGTACATACCACCAAGCATACATGTCTCGGCGATTGGTGTTACTTAAGTAGGTAGCCAGTCTATCATCCGATTATAAACGGTGAAGGAGGGATTTGGGGTAGGTATCTAGGAAGAGTCGCACTTAGTGTATAGGAAATTCCGTTAGGTGCTAGAGTCACTATGAGGTTTAGTCGCCAGCAGTTCCCAAAGTATCCTCAAGAGAACTCCCATCCTCGGGCAAAATCATCAAATCTATCCAGCTTTATAGTAACACTTATTTAGCTCGATCTCGCATCTCATCAAACAAGAACTCACACGAGATCAAGTTAGATAAGTGCTCATTCTCGAGCTCCATATCTTTGATGACCCAACTAGATTTTGGGACTCCCTATTGGTACAAGGAAACTACGTTATCTAATGAGGTGGTTCTAGAAGGAATACTTAAGAAAACATATGCATACGAAAAGTGTGTAAGGTGATAGGAAAAGAAAGGATCGACGTGAGAGCGGTTATAGTCTAGGAACTAAAATGCACCTAGTTCTCTATAACCAAGGCTCGATACCAATCATCACACCCCAAAATATCGCAATGAACGATAGTGTCATTGGGGTATAACGTCATAGCACAAAGTATGGATACTGAAACGACCTCTATAATGAGACGTTTTGAAAAGTTTACCATTCGATAAATAAGTTAAAGTTTACAAGCAAGAAATCCCAAAGTTTGATAATACACAAAGAGTTTACAAAACATGTCGAATGGTAATTGTTAAAAGCACAAGACTCCAATGTATGCCATGAGACCCAAAAGCTCCATGAAATGCTATCACCTTAAGACCTGAGATAAACATGCTAAAAAGTGTCAACACAAAGGTTGGTGAGTTCATAAGTTTGTAACAAAATAATTTGAAATACTTTGAGAATGTTCACACAAAGAAAGGCATTGTAAATCCACTCGCCCAAGTTCCGCCATACAAAACTTGCAACCTGTGTGTTCACAACCCATTGCCAAAATATAGTATGTCAATCAAGTATGCATTTATCATAGTAGTTAAAAGTATAATTGTCACCACAAGAGTCTTCCAACACTCGTGTTGGGATGTTTGTAAATTAATAGCCTTCCAACAACTTAATTTGGAGCCACTAATTCTTGTATGTTTGTAAATTAATAGCCTTCCAACAACTTAATTTGGAGCCACTAATTCTTGTATGTTTGTAAATTAATAGCCTTCCAACAACTTAATTTGGAGCCATTAATTCTTGTATGTTTGTTCCAAGTATGCATATGAAATCAAGTATAACCCAATCAAGTATCAAACGCAATCAAGTCTAAAGTATAGGTAATGTTGTTTGGCAAAATAGTTTAAATGTTTTGATAAATAAGCATGTATCTCGCCCCAAATAGTTTATAGGAATTTAAACGAGTAAAAGTGGGGTATGAACTCACCTGGTGTGATTGATATGCTAACAAAATGAAATGCACGAAAGTGAGGCTCGGAAACTATCCGCGACCTAAAATGAATGTTATGACTTGAGTTATGATATGTTGTCGTGAATGCATGATTTGAAAACGTATCACCCAATATGCTACTTGAAAACTAGTTATATAAAAATATTGTTACTTGAATGTGTGACGGTTCCTTGTCAAAAATAATCACTTTTGAGCAAATGGTGAAAATATAGTTAAAACTAAGTAACGGTTTTAGTAATTGGCAAATCGGTTTACATCGGACTTGACGTAATATATACATAGGAAAACTAACTCGTTTTAAGGTCCGTTTCCCCGAAACGTCCGCTTAGGCCCTCAAAACCTTGATTAAAATCGACAGCTTACTAGCGCTGTGAATAGTGTTTTCAAAGACGTTTTTGACTCAAAGTTCGTTAACCATAACTCACTCGCTTTAAGTCCGTTTTCAAGTTCTTTATATCCACTCAAGGTAATCAAGAGTACTAATATATTTTAAGCTTCGGAGACTTCACGAAAGTTTAAAGCCACTGTTTGGTCGAGACAAAATCGGGACTGCATGTACATTTTCCGAAAATGGTAGTTTTAAATCGTAACTTGAAAACCACGTATCTTTTCGTTATAACTCCGTTTTAGTCCGCTCAAAAGGCCACATTCATAACTAAAAATCTATTTTCTAAAACTTTAATAAAACTTATAAAATTGACTAACTTTTCGGAAAAATTATAAATTTCGACAGCTTCCGCTTATTTTAAACTTTACCATTTTTATTTACTTGTTTAACCACAACTTCACCACAAAAATCCTTAATCTACTCATCACCAATCCGACTAGTAAAACAACTTCATTTGATCATAACCAAAATAAATATTCATTGGGAGGCTAAAATATATATACAAACTTAAATAAACATATATAAAATTTATGTAACCATTTCCTCTAAAACCACAACTAGACTTTGATGATCCATTTTTCAAACTTATCATTTTTATAAACTTCTAACTAGTACATACTTGTTATAAAAATTAATAGGACACATATGGGTGATAACATTTGATAAACATGAATAAAAACTACAACTTGAGCAAATATGATCATATGGACTTCATGAAAATGTATGAAAATATATATGAAAAGTAAGAGATGAAGTTTTATGCTTACAAGTTGCTTGATGAGGTTTAAGAACAAAGGATTTATCCTAAACACCCTAGGTTTTATTTCAAAACCTAAACAAAGAGTGTTACTAGATTGTGTAGAACTTGATTAGAAAATTTTTGGATGATCACTTCTTTGATCTCTATGGTTGGCCGGATTTTGGAGACAAAGAGAGGAGAGAAACATTAACTTTTCACCTTGAATAATTGAGTTGTGTGTGTAAGACTTTGAGTGTAAAATTGTATATGTAAGAAATCTTGAAAAAGTCTAGTGAATCATGCATTTAATGATACATATACATATATTTATTATTAGTGTTATTATTATTATGTAAAAGTATAAATGTAGTAGAAGTAAAGTTATTTGAGGATAGTTGTAACTTGTAGTATTGTTACATAAGATTAGTAAGTTGTATACACATTTGAATATTTAAGGTAGCGTTAGATAAAATAAATTTCACGGGTCAAGATAAAATATATTTAGGTCATAAAAATTATAAAAATACATTTCTTGTAAAATTTGAGTGATATAATAATTATCGTGTAGTTTTAAGAAAACCGTCGTAATAATATAAATTTAACGATTTATATACCAAATACATTTAAAACACTGGGTAAACTCATTATATTATTTTTAAATCTTAATATGAGTATTTAAATATATAGGAATGATTTTTGGAAGAGTTGAATCGATTGTTCAAAATAATTAATTACGCGATAGCGTTTATTTTATATGAAATTTACGCGTTTAATGTGAAATGAAAAATCATGAATGAAGCGTTATGAAATGATGAATATGGAGTATGAGGAATGACCGAAATTTGAGAATTGTGACACCTCCTGCTCGAACTTCATCTATGGTCCCATGCCATTATTGAATGACATTTATAAGACCGTAGATGTTATCGATACCAGAAGACATGTCTTGAGAAAAACATATTTTTGGTATTTTTAAATTTTCGATTTTATGGGTTTTGAAGGTTTTATATTTTCTATTTTCTTTTGTTGGTTTTATATTTTTGTATTTTGTTTTTGAAAATATATACAAAGATAGAGAAGATGATATAGTAAAAGAAGATGATGATACAGTACCGAGATAAGGATATCAAGCGACCCGTTGTAGAAGATAGAAGTCATCATCTCTAAACATTCACCACCAAAGCAAATCGAGGCTCCGTAATATAAGATGTAACATGAGCCTTTGAGAAAAAGAGACTTTGGCGACTTCCCCCAAACCGAAAATCCATAAGATGAGCGATTCAAAGCTCTATTTCAAGCTTGCTTTAGCCAGTGCACATAGAGGCACACCATTATCATAAATCCACCGCTCCTTTTAAGAACGATAATCTAGATTCTTTGTTGGGGTTATATCATCAACAAGAACAACAACGTATCATCCCACTCTTTAAATTTCTTCTCATATTTCAAGACCAATCAAGTCCAGGCGATCCATTCCAAAAGGTGTCAAGAGAACAATTCCCCAAGTAGTTGAATTGATGCAGTCAGCCTCTTTGTATAATGCTCAAGAACTCTCCCTAATACACATCATGAGGGTAATGAAGAACACCTCCCCTATGTTCACATCTTTCGTCCCTGATGATCGTGTATGAAGCTCAAGAACCCGAAGTACACCAATACCCAAGAACTCTCCCAAATACACATCATGAGGGTAATGAAAAACACCTCCCCAATGTTCACATCTTTCGTCCTTGATGATCGTGTATGAAGCTCAAGAATCCGAAGTACACACATTCCCAACGAGAGAATAACTGATAACACCTCCATCATGTTACACATTTATCTCCACTGAATATGTCATACTTGTGTACCTCTTTTATCTTCAGAAACTAACTCTTACATCTCTTCCCCCACGTAGTTGGAATAAGAACACTAAACGCCTTGATGAGTAAAACCTTGAGTTTCTCTGCGGTCATGACATTTGTTTTCCCGGGATATCTTCAATCACTTAGAAGAATTAAGTTCATCAAGTTTACTCGCGTTTAGATACGTGTCTCCTTCCCCCTTGCTGGTTTTGATACTTCAGAATCAGCAATTCTTTGTAAGCCCATATACATGAAATCTTTTGAGAAGAACACTTGTAATCTTGTAGGAATCAACATGCTGAAGTACAGTGTGAGCAAATCTAATTAGGGATTAAATCATACAATTCACTCTCCCCCAATTAGTGCTCTCCCCTAAATTAACAATCTTTTTGATAAATGCCCGAATTAAGAAGAAGTCTTTAGATCGTTAAATGCAATTCGTCTTTTAGTCTTCTAACATGTAGCAGAAAATGTAGAATAGACTGTAGACTCGACCTTCTTCTAGATTGTCCAGTTGGGGAATAGATAGTTAACATCTTCAACTCACCAAAAACAAGATCATCACCAAAAAGCATCCCAATTAACTTTCATCTTGCAAGTCCCCTTAACTAAAAACTCTCCCAATCAAACAAGAACAGAAAGATGTTCATCAAGGAAATCAGCAATCAGCCCGCTGCGAACACACGAGATGGTAACACCAAAATACCAATCACATCAAACAAGAACAGAGAGATTGTTCGGAATCATCATGTTGATGTGCACCTGAAGCATTAACCGGAAGCACTTGTCTTTAAACTCATCAGCCCGTGTGAAGATGACAACCAACGGCTCTTTGAAGAAACTCCATGTAAAGATGATCTGATAAGAAGAAGATCGGTTCTTACATGAGTTTGGAGCCGTTTGACCATTTATTCTCAGAAATCAATCAACCATGCAGTAAATTCACACTTCTTCTCCCCCTCAAGAATTGCATACGGAGTTGCAATTCTTGATTGAATAAGTGAATATCTTCAATAAATGTAGTCTATTCACACTTCTCCCCCGCAAAATTAGCACATGATGTCTCCATCGTCATTATAGTTGAGCAAGTGGAATAAGAAAACAATCAACAGTAACCCGGTTCACTTGATGACTGAAGCGCATGGAAAAAGTATGAAGCATGTTGATGGCAATGGTCATAATAAGAAGATTTCTCTTCTTCAGAAGATAAAGCGCACTGAAGCGTACACTTTTCTTTTATTTAGAGTACGAGGCGTGAACTGATGTGTTCATACGTCATAAGAAGATTTCTTCTTGAAGATAAAGCGCATCAAACGTACACTTTTCTTTTCTTTAGAGAACGAGGCATGAACCTGTTGTGTTCATACGTCATAAATCTCTCTTTTCATCTACTCTTGGCAAACTTGTAATCAACCCCATTATCATTCAAGAGGCTATTTGTCGTGACGGTGATGGAGAAAACCCAATATGATGAATTTGACCTCAAGTAAACTAACCCGAACTCGTGACTTATACTTGCCCATATGTAACAAAGAGCGGTGCGATTTCCATTAGCATCTCTAAGTACTCTCTATGTACTCTATACTCTTCAACCAACCAACCATCAAGTATAAGACGACATTACCTCTTGAAAATCCACAATTGAATGTGACATTGAGCACTACAACGTAACTCCTTAAAGTGATAGTTATTTTGTGGTGGTATGAGCCCAATTCCCCAAGTGGTAAAAGAAAGGTAAAAGGCACCCAACAATAACTAGATTTCCAAGTCTTCATTTTTAATAATAAGCTCGAACAAGGATCATGAAGAATCTTCATCCAACCATCCCCAATACCTTCAGATACTAAGTACACTCGCCCGTGATATTTCACTTCAACCTCAAATAAACAATAGTGAATTAACTCCGTTGTCACATCTTCTTGGTTAAAAGCTCAAATCTAGCCTCCTTTGACATTTTAAGTGAACTATGATAATGGTTTCATCCCGACCATGGTTAAAAGCACATAACCCCATAAAACCACGCAATAACCAAACTGCCATTACGAATATCCAAACACACATCCAATTTATGAAGTATACCCTTTTATCCCTTCTTTGAAACAGAAACCGTAACACCAAAGATCGAAGACTCAAATACGCTTTCCTTTCTCCAAGATGGTTCCATCATCACGGATTTTACAATTCTATAGTTTAAACCGAGAAATAGTTTCTTTCGCGGGATTTTACAAAACCAAGAATAAACCGTAAGATAGATCCGGAAATGCTCATTACTTTAACCAGGATGTTTTTCATTGTCACGGGATTTTACAAGTCTAACATCAACAACATCATCAACAATTCTTTACCCATATGTAGACAACTTCACAAACCATACTAAGTCGAGTAGTATGCACTACTTCCCCCTGGGGTTGACCGTAAAACATCAAAGTACACGTTTCTCCCCCGTGATGGTTTCGAACTTTCGGAAGCATCATAACGTGTACGACCATTAGCACGAGAAGTTCTTGTCATAAGCAAACATCTTGAAAAGTCATGACCGACGCTTAATATTCTTGAAGGATTTCGCTTAGACTGTGAAGTATCATTATTAATCAGTGTGTCGAATTGTTGATCACATCACACCTATTTAACACTTTGGTAAACACATCTTCCATATATTCTGACGGCTATTGCTGTGACCACTTGGTGAAGTAAACCCGATATACCAAACTTGATCATGAAGTAGAATTCCCCAGATATGTTACTTAAGCTTGTACTAATCCTTGTGAAAAGAAACAGTGTACCCAAAGTACAAAACCTCTTGACGTATCCTCAACTGCGTGAGACACCGAAGTGATAGTTACGTTGTGGGTTAAGCGAGAAGGAATTACCAAAGTAACTAGATAGCCAAGTCTTTATCACACTCAACAACTGCTCAAACAAGTCATCTTCGCGGAAGGGTAGAAAGAAAGAAGACGAAATAAGTAAGCTTGCCCGAAAAACCTCACTTCAAATCCAAATAAGAAATACCGTACAACAACCCCGTAGTCAACCATGTTCAAATATCAATTCAATCCGCTCGTGAGAATGTATAAACCAAAGTATCAAACCGTATAACTCAATGAATCTCATCATCAAATCTCATTATCATCAATAATCATCCGATCAGAAATCTATTAGTCCGATCGATCACAAATACAACATACCCGATTCAATTTCATTTATATCCAATTTGGTCCATCACTGTGCGAGACATACAAGGCTCACAAATATCCATAACCACGTTCACCAAACAAACAAATGTCAAACTTAAGCGTGTACCATAATTAGATCAAAAACATATAGACATACCCAATAGATAGCCCACGGACAAGTCTAATATTCCGGGTATAAAATGCCCACCCTAATATTCTGGCCCATCGCTGTGCGAGATATACAAGCCCATTAGAATTCAGAAACCACTGTCACCCTAATATTCCGAGTATAAAATACTCACCTAATGTAAAATTTACCCTCATACTTCTCACCACTTAACACAAATCTCTCTTAGCCATTTTTTTCTGTCCAACCCGAATCTTCTCACATCAAGTTAATCCGCCTCCCATATTCACTTTTTAACAGAATACATAACGAGGTCACTAACTAGCAAGATCAAACACCTTACATTCCATGATTACCTCGCCACAGGGATGGCTAGAGGCTTGGTTTCAAGAACATGAACATGGGTAGGTTTTCTCAGATGTAGCATTCGACTTTTTATTTCCTTAAAAACGAATTAAAAGAGATGACATAACACTCTTGTTATAGTTATCCTTTTTAAGGTTCGTATATTACCAGACCTTTTAAGCTTGACGATTCCTTTTGTTATTGTGTTATCATTATTGATTTGATTAATCGAACATGAGATTCAAGTGAAGCACCAAATGGGTTTTGTTCTTAGTTACTCATATTCGAATATTAAGGACAAATAAGATCAGTGATGATTAAGTTTTGCGTTATGGACTTTTTATTTGACCATGAGTAATCACAAAACCTTTCTGAGATTGTTGTTGTCTTCACGTTGTGTTGAGCTTTGATCTGTGATGTATTATGTATCGAGTGATTGTCCCTTATAAAGTTTAGATGTATCATTAAAAACACTTGACATGGACTGAGATCTTGATGAAGCTTTTTCCATTTCAGTTTTTGATAGGTCCGAATAATGAATGATGAGGACAATGTTTAGAGTCGAGTCATTGATGTTGCTTTATGTATAGTGATAGTGATCTAAATATGAAATACGAGTTTAGATTTGTATGTTTGAATCTGATGTGGTTGTGATAGTTGAGGCAGATGATGTTTTGATGCTTGAATTAATAGGTCAACACTACGCTTAGTTAATCATCAAAACTATATAGACAACTCGCTTAACCCAACTCGCAACATACTTGTACACACAACTCGCATACTGTCATTAGTAAGCAACTCGCAGTTGACTAAATAGTCAACCCGCATCTTTTCTGCTAGTACCCAACTCGATTCTTTAGAAAATATTGACAACTCGCTTAAAGTTCATTGTATCTGGACAGCATGACAGCAACTCACATCCAAGAATACATTGAGTCAGGACAGTCAATACTGTCAACTCACTTTGATAAAAAAAAATAGTCAACTCGCATCCTTGAATCAGTGAAACTTGCATTCAAGAATCTGCACATAACTCGCATAGATGAATGACAGAGCAGCAGCAGAACAAAACCCCAATACTCAGACCCAAAAACTGCTTAAAGGAAAACCATCATTTGACCCGTATTTGACCACAAGAACTTAACCATTATGACCAAACTGATAGAACTTTTTATAACCACTGTTCTGAAAACTGAAAACAGTTTGCTCATGAAGATTGTTATACCACACAAATGGCATCAAGACTTGTAATAGAACTTAGTTAATAATTTGTTATGACCAACACAAGTATAAAACAAGTGAATGACATTAAAGGATTAAAACATTCAAAACGTTTTCAAGCAACATCAAACTTCAACAAAAACTGCATAAACGATCATACAAACATCACCAATACATATCAAACCGAACGAGTCACAAACCACATCAAAACAAGTGTAAAACCATACGAATCAATCAAAACAACACAACCTTGGCTCTGGTACCAATTGTAGGATCGTGAATATTATGTTGTTTGGATGATTCGGGTGGTCTAGGATGATGATAGTATATGAATGCCATGGTTAGAGAGATGAAGAGAATAGAGAGGGAATTCTAGAGAGATAAACAAAAGTGTAGAATATTAGATTAGAACTTCCAACCCTCTACCTTGCAAGGTAGAGGGTATTTATAGGTTACAAACTAAACGACCTCCTGACGGCCTGTGGATCAGGTATACAGTGGGTAAAGACCCATCCTTCCTCCACGGTGTTACACTAAACTATTCTACGCTACTAATTAACTAATAAACTACTTAAACAACGTAAATAACGACACGTCTACGAGCTAACATATGATAGACCATAATTGGGGTGACCGACACTTTAACATGGAATTTCCAATTCTAAACACAAACCCATGTAGAAGAGCATAACCATTGTAAAACATATATGCATCGTCAAGAGTATGAAAAACCTTAAGTATTACATCATTGTATTCATCTTTCTCTATCCCCATATCAACGTCATCATCGTTTTGGTCTCACTTTCAGATTCTGAACTGTCATGACCCATCAAATACCCATTTGTATCAATTTCTTCGATGTGGTGTGCTACAAATGGTTCGTCATTTGGATGTACTTCTATCTCCATTGAGTTGCATCTATTCAGAAGCAACACCTGATATATATCAACATAACAAGTTCATGTTTAATATCACTATAAGACCACTCTGTTTACATTTCACCCTGTTTTCTCAACAACAATATAAGCCTATTCTAGTATACTTTAAAGTTTGTATTTGTTTTTCTAAGATGCCAGTTCTTGAAAGAAAAAAAAAAACCATATTAACATATCACCATCGTGATCAAAGAGCCATATTAGTTCCTTTTGTTAATTTGAAGAGACATGAAACAATTGAATGAAATCAAATTAGTCATACGAAACATACCTAAGATGAAGAAAATCGAAGATGATGCTCGATCATATGAAACTACTGATAAGGGTCGATCAATTGAAAGTAGGTGATAAGGGAGGGTTTAATTTACGTTTTATGATTTAGAAGGTTTTTTAAATCTAAAAGTACATTGGTACTTTTTGAGTTGGTACTTTTGGATCAAAAAGTAAGTTGGTACTTTTGGCAACCATAAAAAGTAAGTTGGTACTTTTGGGCAACCATCAAAACTAGGTAGGTTGGCATGTAAGGTTACGTGTATTACATGTTACCTTATATTCACTATATATATATATATATATATATATATATATATATATATATATATATATATATATATATATATATATATATATATATATATATATATATATATATATATATATATATATATATATATATATATATATATATATATATATATATATATATATATATATATATATACTAGCTTATAAGACCTGTGGTATCCACGGGTTAGACTCTCATACGCTCATCCCTTCACAACTCTTTGATCGGGATACTATTACCTAGGTTCCTAAACTTGGAATGGATGGTGGAGCGTAGGTGGCAAGCATTTATATGTATACGGTGCTTTACTCGTAGACGCTTCTCCAGCTCTCACAAGAATTGTATGGGAGTCGTGCTCGGAGGGACTTCCCGAATGACCGTACCGAGGAATTCTACCATACTTTTAGAAGAGATACTGCAAAAAAATGAAAAATTAGTGTCTAAACAAAATAAGGAAAAAAACCGAAAGTAAACAGGGTGAATCATTTATCTGAAAGTAATATGAAGTAATAAGTCAATTATAGTATAAAATACAATGCTTGTAAGTAATAATGTAATAAATTCCCATGCACGTGATCTCCAATCTTGACCGCCTTTAAAAAGCAAGTGTATGTAGTGGGAAGTTGATGAAGTGATAAGCCAATAAACATTTATTGACAACCTAATAAAGTATCAAAATAAGGTGTAAGTAAAACATGTGTGTGACTGATAAAATATGTAAAAAAAACAAAGGCATATCTCATGATATGAATATTCGTACATACCTCTTGAAACTTGATCAAAGACCGTGAAGAACCTCTTTGTAGACTACATTTGTAGTAGTCTTTGATAAATTACCATCGGCATCAGAAACAACAACCTTCAAACCCTTTTGACGCGTGAAACAACAACCTACCATGAGACACCAAATTGATATCCAAGCATCGGACTGACATATGATCAAGCATCATCAGCGTTACCATAATAAGTAATATGTCAATGATACGATAAAGAATTTGGTTTGTAACTATAGAAATAAGAAATGTGCATGTATCATCTTCTCTAACTGGTAGATAGTCTTGAAGGGTAAAGGTATGCAGTAAATGTCAAACACATGAGTATTCCATGTTCATTCCATGAAAGACTTGCCAATAGAGTAAAGCATGAACATTTTATCTATAAACACTTGCCAAGAGAGTTGTCAAATTATAGGAAACTTGAGTAGTCGTTTATACTTTCGATTAAGACCCTGGAAGTTATAGGAAACTTGAGTAGTCGTTTATAATTTTGAATAGGACCCTGTTTATAGGAAATATAAGAAGGTATTTAAAAGCACCCTTTAATTAGGTATGACTTTTAGAACTCATGTCAACAAATAAATCCAAACACACAAACGTCTTTATATAACTTTACATTAAGAGAAACCTTGATGACATCCAGGGGACGAAGGATTTTTAATCATGCACCCATAGTTTTTATTACTGCCACTTTTAGTAAATAGCTTGTGACTTTCAAGAAATTAAAAAGAAAACATATGTAGCATTATGCTATCACTAATGTTGACCATTTTAGTCAACTTACCAACCAACTTGTAATTGGTTGAGCACATAAAATAATCTTAAAAAAGATAACAAGATGGCAGTTATTTTTGAATTTATGGCATGTATATTAAGAAGTGATGAAGTATACCCTTTTACTATTAATGTCGAGTTCTTTTAAAATGATTTTGTAACCAAGATCTGCTACATACCATAAGAGTGTCCTTGAAGCTAAGGAAGTACCATCATCCTGTTGACACCAATAAACATTGTCTTAAAATAAATACTTATTATCTTCACGGAGATAGTTAACAACATGTCGTGTCTTATTGTAGACAAACTTTTAAAATTCATATATAGTTTTGGTCAAGGATGTAGTCAAGTCATTATCTAAGTGAGTGCATACATGATACATGTAGTTCTCGAATAATGTTATTTTAGAAAAGAATGAAAATAAGCATGCTATCGTAAAGAATATAAAGTTTTGAAGTGGTAAATCGAAAGAAATTGCGTGCATATTAGATATAAACTCGCCATTATGGTGGGGAGAACTTTTTAAACCTACCTCGTGTTACATTACCTCGTGTTATAAGTCGTAACTTGGGTATATCGGAAACAAAGACGTGTTACATTAATGTAAGAAAAAAGATTACATGAAAGTTAAATAGAATAGTTGTTGGTATAATGAATTTATAGTCAGATAATTACAAATATATTTATACCAACTATACCAAGTTTGTACTTATCTTTTATTTATATAATAAAACAAAACCCCTAGTGAGAATTTTTCATTTCAAAAAAATCAATTTATACCTTATTTGGTATTTTTTTTCAATTATTATTTTATTTATTCTAAGTATGCTTAATTATAAGGTTAATTATTTCTTTATTTAGTAAAACGTTTTGTAAATTCGTATTTTAATAAGAGACGTAAAAAAAATTAAAAATACGCAAGTACTTTGCAGCTCACGTCCAATAGTTTTGGACTAAAGATCAAATTTATAAAAGAAAACGCTCCTCATCATACATCGAGACCTACAAATCTTTTCCCCAAACCTAACAATCGTTCTCTCCATACCTCTGATTCCCTTTGTTCGAGAAATCAAATTCAATTGTACAAAAATCTAATTCCCTTTGTTCCTAAAAACAAATTCAGCTGTCCAAAAATCCATATCATAGATCTCTAATGAATTTGTGTTGGCTTTTCAAATGTATTCATCATAATGGTATGTTATTTATAAAAACATTGTTTTGTTTTTCTTTGATTTTGTATTTTTTTAGATAATATATTTTGATTAGATTTCTTGTGGAAATTGTTTTATCATTGGTGTGTGTTTGTAAACATATTATAATCCATGTCTTTTGAAATTACTAAGTATGCCAGCATCACTAAGAGCGATTCATAATTTCTTCAATGCAAGTTCTTCAATTTATTTATGAATAACAACAATGTTTTTGTTTACATATTATATTGTTACTCTTTCAGCAACTATCGCATCAATCTATATATGGAGATCATCCTTTTCAGTTTTCAAAACTCCATGGAAAATTTTAGGGAGGACGACAGTGGAGAGGCAGAGGATCAAATTAAAAGCATTGTAAGATTAATGTGTTGCTTAGTGGAACTTGACCAATGTTGCTTCTCCGTTTCCAATTATTGTCATGATCCATTGTTTGCCTTACCTCTTCCTACTCACTCACTACTGCTCCTCTAATTATCACACACAATTTCACACTAATAACATGTGGTCCCTTTAGACATAAACCGTTATCTTGTTTCCATTCCAATTGCAAAACAATAACTATTATCTGCACATTGTAGTTTAAAAACATGGACATTCAAACAATGATTTTTATTCGAACAGGAATGTGTGTGACAAAGAAACTAAGTTGTTAAGTGACCCAATTTTAGACTTACCAAGATTTAACAAATTTATGTGATTCAACTTTTTGAATTCCAATAGCACTAATTTACCTTTTTTGATGCTTATGAGGTATGTTGTATATGGGCGAAGGATGATCTTATGATTCCTCACATACATGACACATATATAAAAGTATATATGTTGGTGTATTACGGACCATTAAATCTTTATTACCGTTTGTCAAAGCCCAATAGGAAGACCTGATTGCCTCATACTTGGATCATCGCGGAGACCAAATAGGTATGTTTCTAGAGTTTAAATGCCCAACATCGATAATCAATCCTCATTAATTTTGATGACAACCATATTTAACACAAAAGTGGTGATATGTGATAGTTTTTATTTTGTAATGTGATCATTTGTTTACTGTATGATGCTGGAATTCTGGCTCACAGGCATGTGCTGCTCATCCCACAACTTATGAATCGGGCAAATCATAACTGTGAACAAAAAGTGCAAAATATTACTTTGATTTTTCCTTCACATTTTAAGAATATATCCAAAATTGTTCATTCGCGCAAGTTTTCTGCATTGTTTCAAGGATTAAGGCTAATATGCAGTGAAAAGCCACGTATGATAGTTGTTTGTATTCTACCAAACAAAATCAGTCAAAACATATATTCTGATTTAAAAGTAAAACAAAAAATGTGTCTGTTAACAAAATATTTCTTGCAAGTGTACTCAATCATGCTATTTCTTGCACTGTAGGAATTTGGCTAGCCCTGGATCGAGCATATGTTCCAAGTTCTGTTTGGATTCATCCTAAGAGATATGTCTTGAATACATGAGTGTCACTTAGCGTTATATGATGCTTTTTATTTGACATGAGGAAGAAGTAAAAAAATCTTGGTTTTCAGCCATAGCAAAAATAGATAAAAAAAAAACCACTTTTTGTTTACTAATCTCACATTATAATGGAAAATTTGACATTTGCATATATATTTGATACCTTGCTCTAATGAGTGTAGGCTTTAAATCGACTATACAAGTGAAAATTACCTACATGACTTATCTTTTTTCTCGAAAATGAAAATAATGATCACAACTTAGAAGACAAAGTATAGGGACCAAATAAACAACTTATATTTGGTAGTAACCTTAAGTAACAATTTATATTTTGTAGTAGCCTTAACTAATCTAACTCAGTATTGTTTGGATCTGTAAGATCACAAGTGCAGTCATCCTTTTGGAATCAGGAGTAAATTTTATTTGTATCCTTTTGCATAATTGGCAACTTAATGCATTGGAAATCAGCATTGAAGTTTCATAGCGTGAAAAGGAACGTAGATCTTTCTTTGTTAAGGACCAAGGCTCTTTATAGAGTATTAGTTTACTATAGTGTTATCACATTATATAGAGGTTCTACATCTTTTTAGATTCTAATTTATTTGCATATGATATGTCTGACAAAATACATACAAATTCAGCTCGTGGATAGCAACTGATCTACTCAAAGCCGTGGAGAATGTTCCATCAGATTGGGTTGAACATAGTTCTCACAAAGGAGAAAGGCATTTGGTTTTGTACCTTAGTTTTATTTTTTCTTCTTTTATATGTGAGATGTTACTCTATACAGTCTCATTACAAAACAAAAGATGTTCCATTTATTGATTAACAAATGATAGTTGGAGTGAATGACCAGAATTTGTCCATTTGATCTTTAAAGAATTTGTGATACATGTAGATCTCGTCTCATTTATTATAAAGTTAAACGATATGTTTACAAACCACCAATAGGGAAAAGAGCATGTAAAAGAAACATGGATGATACGTTAAACAACTATTACTGTCACTTAAATATTTGGTATTCTACACATGGTAACAAATCGCTTATCCCACCTCCATCTTAAAATTATTTCGGGTTAGCCCGAACCCGAATGGACTCTACCCGAATTAACCCAAGTTCAAACAGGGTCGGTTTTGAGTATGTTACTTTAAAGCCTTGACCCAACTTTGACCGACCGGAATTGATCCGAACCTGACCAACCAGACCTGATTAACACCCTAAATTGTAAGAATAACTTTTACATTAAGCTATAATGCAACAAATCGTGTTAAGTATACAATATTTCTTTTTAGAGTTGAAGTAATAATATTCAAAACAAAAGATTATTATTAGTGTGAAACTTCCAAAGAAGCAAAGGTCAGTGAGCCGTATGATAATGGTGCAAATTTAATAAAATTGCATTTGACAATATAAACATTAATGTGTTGTTGAAGCAACTTCAATCAACAAATTTATGAATAGATAAATGTAAGTGCTAATATAACTTCTAAGTTTTTTACTATTTTTTGTTTATTTTTTAATGCCCTTCGACCAATCTTAACTTCTATTTAAAATATTGAAATTTAATTTTCAAGGATCCTACTTGATAAACTTACATCGATTGATTTAGCAAGTCTCACTATGTAAGTTTGGATTTTGATCTTCTTGCAATGCCTTGGTTATTGTGGGGGGAATGAACGATAGAAATTTTTCAAGGAATGAAGGCTGAATGTGGAGTTATAATCGAAATGATATGGTCGACATAGGGTCAGCGGATCCAGGACAAATGCCCAAAGAATATAGGCTAGAATACTTATATTGGTAGTTGGAGATTGTAGATTACATAACAACGTAAATGTCAAAGTAATGAATATAAAAATAGATCGTGAAATTCTATGTGGATGAAGCATTGTGCCAATATACCAAAAAGCTTTGCATCGAACTTGAGTCCCTTCGAGTTGTAAAGGGAATTTTATTTTATTTTATTTATTTATTTATTTTTATTTTTATTTTTATTTTTTTTTTCACCTTTAGCAGTTTACTAAGCGAAAACCCACTCAACTTGCTCCGCCCAAGTACCATTTTTTGCTTCCTTAAGGAGAATACAATACTTGAAGCAAAAAATGGAGCAAATTAATCTACCTTTCTGCTTATTAAAAACAAGATGCATAACGAGAGTTTGTTGATGGTCCGTGAATGAGTTTTGAGGGTTGGACTTGAGGTTTATTATAGGTTTGAGAATAGCTCATGAAGAGGTCTCACAAGGACGACATAATGAGGATACGTGGAAATTAAAGCAACAAAGCGGACAAATATTTTTGATCATTTAAATTTAGCAGTTTATAGAAACAAGCAGGGATGAAAATAATAAAATGTTGGGAAAGAGACAATTCTTTTTAAATGTTTACATATGGAGTTAAAGTTCTTAGTTTGATGGGGAATTTAATATCACTCGGGTGTCAATATGCTTTTTGTTATTCCGCACTTTTAAATGTATCAAAATTGAGTGCAATTGAGTGCATTACTTATATGATTTTTACTGGTAAATTTGCATTTGTATCACTTTAAGATGTTTGACCCCAGATCCCGACAAGGAGGATGGGAGTAAGAGCAATATGAGCATGAGCATGCACATACTTTATCGAGGATTGATGGTTATGGCTTTTATGCCCAATGTTATCTTCACCATGGTAGAAACCAAGGAAGTCCAAGTCTTATATTAAATGTGTGTAGTTGTGTTCATTCCTTCTAATTGTAAATTTTGATTTATCAATAGTAGAAGAGGTCAAACATTTACGGCTCTTGTCGTTATTGCTTTAAAAATTTATAGGTATTTATTTCTTTATATTAGACACAAATATTTTTAAAATCACTTCCGCTTTTTACTAAGTTTTTTTCTTTATGCTTTTGACACTTAAAATTTTATGTTTTATTTTTTTTCTTGACTATATATAAGAACGTTTTTTAACTATTTCTGAAATATTTGATTTTTTTCAGTAAATATTTTAAAATAAAAATAATAATAAATAAATAAAATATTACCAAATAAGATATGAATTGATGTTCCTACGTATTCGGTTGCAATTTATTGCAATTTTAAGATGACCCATGTGAAAAGTTACGATTTTGATGATATTTGTAGTTTGATTTGTTAGCTCACTTTTAAATGCCTATTTGTTAAAGATTAGAGCTTTTAGTTTGTATGAATTAGATTTTTGTTTGAAACTTGCAAGATGTGATATTGGTTATAGTTACTATAGGTAATGATTATTTAGCAGAGATTAGGCTTATTGGCATTGGTTTGAATTGACATTATCTCATTTTTCTTTATATTTTATATGGCGTGTAGATTTACATTCAACAATTCATGAGGTTTAGCTTTATGCTTTGGGCATGGTAGAACCTCATAAAACAAAGGGCCGAAGGTAGTTTGGGTTGACTTTGTTAAAATCAAATTCAGTATCAAAACAAGTAGACAAGAATCAATTGTTGCCATTGTTTGATTGATTTGATAAATTTTGTAGAGGTTAATTTGTTATGAACAAATTTAAGAAGAGAGAGGGTTCAGGTCATGAACTAAAGTAGCAAAGTTGATGGAGATCGAGAAATGTAAAATCCACATGACAACAATACAATGTATCTTAATGACCTATTATAGTAAATGTGCTTTAAATATAACCTACATTAACCGATTTATGTTGGAATTTAAATTACAACAGGTCAAAATACATTATTCGAAAAGTTAGAAAAAAACCCGCGCATGCGCGAGTATTATAACTAGTAGTTTATAAGGGAGATCAATATTATCCCTAACTTCACTTATCCATAGCTTAATTAGTGACATATATCATCTACTATTTTGATGGTGAGATATTGGCACGTATAGTATACTAACTATGTATACTATGAGTTAAACATAATTTAAGTGAGACATTAGATAACACACAATTGAAGTCATCCATGATAACTCAACGCGATAGAAGAGGATATAATCGATTTCCTATCTTGCAATCATGGCATGGTTTCTTCCAACAAACAAAGTGATTTCTCTTCATAGTGTAGATCTAATCAGAATATATGCTTTTGCTACTAATTATGGATCAATATGCTAAACAAATCTATCAACTAATCGAAAACAAGAACTAAAGAACCTTCATTAAAAATTCTATCCCTAACTTTACAATATGTGAAGTCCCCTCCTCAAGCATTATCACAAACAACTAAGTATTAAAAATTCGTTTTCGTTTAGTTAGCTATACTTTCAAACCAATAAAGAAGAAAGGGAACTAATTTCTTGATCATGTAATACCTACTTAACGAAATTAACTAAAATAGAAACAAGAAAATGACTTCATTCGAACCTTGATACAATTCACTCGACTCTTTGAATCAAACTTACATCCATACACATATCTCTCGATATAGTAACACGTCATATCTTGTTCATTTAACGTACGCTTATATCAAGATCAAAACCTTGATCATTTACTATATCTTGCTTTTGTTTTTCAGACCCATACATTCCTTTACACAATGCATTTAGTTGTGTAACAAACTCAAGCTTGCGTCTTGCACTAGCATATTGCCCTTGAAGTGCACACACTATTCTATGACATCCACTGATAGGATCTCGACCACATGCATCAGCTTCGTACATTAAGCTAGTCATTGCATCATCTACGTGTTTCATCATCAATATTTGTAAGCATCTTTCTGATATTCTGAAAACCAAACAATGCATGGACATTTTGGACTTGGATTTGGATATCGTATTGGGCTTGTGAGAAGTAGGGTGCAAGAATGCAGTCAGGGGACATCTTGTATTATGGAAACGCGCGACACACTGCGCATGCGGGGTTGGTTGTTAGAATGATTGTTTTGGGTCGACACTGCATGTTAGTTAGTTTCAAAACGCTTGAAAGAATTAGTATGGTGAACGGTGGTTGTTACGTAACTGGTGACGGTTATGGTCGTTGGTCGGTTGGTGGTTAACGGTTATGGGAGTGTTTGAGAGTAAGGTACCTTAAAGATCAATAGTTTCAAAAGGCTTGAAAGAAATAATATTATTTATAAAGTTACAATTCATATATAGCTAATGGTTGTATGTTACATCTTTGCGTAACGTCACGTTTTAAAGATTAGTGATTACTTTGGAAATTCATATATAGCTTATGATTGTAAGTATGTTTGGCACGGAGCGGTGTGAAGCTTTTTGGAATGATGAGCAATGAGCATTTTAGTTTTTAGTAGTCGTTTGGTAAAAGAGCACTGAGCTTTGCAACTTTTTAGGAATGCTCATTTTTTCAAAGCTTCTTTAAGAGGCGGTGAGCTGTGACTATTGTTCACTGATATTGCGGGTGCAGGGGTTTACGCCAAAAAAATTACGTATAAGATCTCATCTAAATCAAGTTTTAGTTTTTACTCGTAACATGTTTTAAGCACATACAAATAATTTCTAAATTTTAAACTTAGAGATGATTTTCGAAATGTTATTATGAACGGATTATGTTACAAATGTAGTCTTTATGGATGAATTACGTAATTCAAGCTAAAACATGAGTAGTATTTATGTAAATTACGTAATTTAAAAAATATAAAAGTTTATGGATGATTTTTGCAAGATTAGGTAAACTGCATTGACCAACTATGTAAATTTATGTTACATAGTTGGTCTTTAGGGATGGATTTCGTCATGGCTGTTAAACGACAAACTATTTTATAATTCTTGTAGCGATGATTTTCGCAATGAAAGGTAGTATGAAGGGACGGTACGTAAGTTTATGTTACATGTTTGTTCCCTGAGAACTGATTTTTGATACATTGTTAGTCCCTAAGGCCTATTTTGAAATGGCAGTTAAAACTCAAGGACTGTTTGAGTAAGTTCTCAGAAATAGACAAAAATTGTTGTAACACGTTTAGTACCTGAGAATTGATTTTAGTTACATCGTTAGTTCTCGGGGGCCTATTTTGAAACTACAGTTAAAACTCAAGGACTTCTTTTGTGAATTCTCAGAGATATACAAAAAAGTCTGTTAGATGTTTGGTCCCTGAGAACGGATATTTGTTACATGTTTAGTCCCTTGTTGACCTATTTTGCAATAGAAGTAGTTTAGCCTTTCGGGCTGTTTGATTAAATTCAAACTTAAACTCGTGATTCTTATACCCCCAATGTATCAATTAAATAACAACTTAGTATCATCACAAAAAGAAACATGATTTTACACATAAAAATCTCCACCTATTTGTATCCATCTACTATTTTGATGGATGATATTGAGACATGGGGTGTCTGAAGGATAAAGCCGGTAATCAACCGTTTTAGGCTTCCGATTTTTGAAAGCCTCCGACTTTTATATCTCTTGTATATATTTAGGCTTCCAATTTATAGAACTTGTGATTTTCCAAACTCACGTGTATAAATCTTAAGTTTTTCATCCAAGAACGTTTGAATAACTTTCTGTTTAAACAATTTAATTACTAAGAAAAAGTATCTTTTAACTGAAAAAGGCCTCATCTCCGAATAGTAATGGGATTTCTATTCATATTGTAGATCTAACCAAGATATATACTTTACAATCTGTGAAGTCCTTCCCACCTCATGCACTTCTTCATTGTATACTTTGTAGGACACTCTATCTAGTATCAAACATTAAGCATGTGAATCTTCGCGATTTCATCACTCTAGGAGCTGAGATCACCTCACTATATTCATATTTCGCCTTAAAAATGGCACAAATATACGGAAAAACTAGCAAGAAGCTACGTGATACAAAGATGAATAAAGAGATTCACCTAAAAAGACCTATAACATCACGAAACAAACGAAAAACTAGCCTTATAAACACAAAAAAGACCTATATCTCCCAGTGTAGTAACATCATCAATCAACAACAATTTGATCATCATACAGAAACATGATCTTGTTCATTTAACGCATATATCAACGACCCATTTGATCATTTATTATTTGGTGTAGTTTCTGCAAGCCAATTCTTTTACACAACGCCACTAGTTTTTAACAATATCAAACTCACTTTCTGCCTCTCTAATCTGTTGATCAAGCTCAATCAATATGCGAGAACATCCACCTGCCGGGTCACGAGCACGAGCATCAGCTTCATAGATTATACTAGTCACCGCATCATCTTTTTCTTCTTGATCATTATGGTCTTTGATAGTCTTTGTGATAAAACTAACACCAAACAATTTACGGACATTTTGGAATTGTTGTAGTCGTCGTGTGGGAAGTATGGTGCAAGAATGCAATCGGGGCACATTTTTACGTCTGAATGACACGCACATATGCGGGTTGGATGGTTTTCTTCTTGGTGGTGGTAATTGGCTATTATTATTGTTAGGGTGGTTGTTTTGGGTGGACATTGTTAGTATCAAAAGACTTGAAAGGAATAATGGCGAATGGTGGTTATTGTCGTTGGTGGTTATTATGGTTAGGGAAGATGCTCTTTGAGATTTTCATTCGGCTATCTTTGTAGGGGCTTCAAGTTATACGTATTGGGTTAATCACCATCGACCCAACTCAACCCAACACAACCCACAATGACCCGGTCAACGAAAGTCAACCAAACGAAAGTCAAACTGTAGAAAGTCAACTATAGTAGTTAAAGACAGTTACATGACAGTTATATTATAACTGCCATATTTCTTTGAACCGACACAATGGTTCAATCACACCTTTTCATTCAGTATATATTGTAAACATTTCTGTAAGAACAAGATGATGACAAGATTAATATAAAACACATTTACGTTTCATTTAATCCATGCTTTTACTTGGTATATTTGTGATTTTACGTTAAGACCATAGATCCGTATCATTGAGGCCAACAATTGGTATCAGAGCGGTTTGGTTTACTAACCAAAATCATCACTTACCATTTACTCGTTTAATTCCAGAATGAAATCAAAAGGAAAAACGGTTTCGACAAAAAAAGGTTTCTGCAAATCGACAAGAACACAAAATCCAAAGACGTCATTTTTTGTGCTTCTCACTTCTGTCACAACGGGGGTATAGTCACAAAGTGATCACTCACAACCCGGCATCAGAAAAATTCGCAAATTTTTTTTTCTCTTTTATCCGAAACAAATTTTTCCGTTTTACCCAATCCAATAGGATCAGAAAACGAAAAGAAAATCGTTTCATTTGATTCAATCAAAAACTTAACGAGCGTCATCAATTAGGGCACAAACAAATATTCGAATTAGAACAAACACACCTGTTCTTAAAAGGAATCAAGCCCAGAAGGATCAATTGAGACCCAATTGATTCATTTGCAATACTCCAATCATAAAACCTCTCACGAAAAAGAAAACCCCCAAATCAACCGAAACCCTAGGTTTCAATTGGAGGAGTAACAATGCTCGCGAAGAACACCCATCACCGGAGAAGGAGAAGAGACGGTCAAACACAGCCAAAACCAGGCGGTTGACCATCATTCATTGGAGAGGAGAAGAAGCAGATTTCTTCCCAAGAGAGAGAGAGACAGAAGAAACTTGTATCACAAAAAAAAAGACGCATTATATTTTTTATCTCAAAAGAGATAATAAGCCAAAGAATAGGAGAGGCGCGTACACACAGTTAGGGCCACACACAAAGAAAGGATTTTTTATTAGGGCATCGGGTTAGACCATCAACCCCTCCAGGTTCCAAAAGATTACAAATACCACCTTTTATTTTACTTTATATATTACCTTTGATATATATTGTTTTTATTTTTGATAAGTTATCTTTAAAAAAAAATTAGACTCTTATCATTTTGATAGTATATCTAACCTAGTGATTACACTGCTTAGTATACTAACTAGGAATAATTTGTAAAGAGTAATTAACCTTAGGTTATTCACTGATTGAATTTTATAATCTCCAAGGATAGTTTAAAACTTAAAAAATATACCTAGAAAGTTTTACACCCATTTGAGGAAGATAAAACATTAGAGCTCATTTTTATAAGAATTTTTTGAAACACACTTCATGTTAAAATTATTTTGGAGATTTATTGTCATTATCATTTTAGATATGACGAAAGGAAGTGGTAAGGAACCTAGTACTAACATTACGAATAGTACACCCCAATTTCAATGCCCAATCCTAAAGCCCACGAATTACTCATTATGGGCAATTCGAATGCAAATCATTCTCGAAGTGAATGGTTTATGGGAAACAATTGAGCCGACTGAAACGACTCAACCCGATAAGAAAAAGGATAAAACCGCTATTGCTTTCCTTTATCAAGCCTTACCCGAAGAACAATTACTTCAAATAACAAAGCACAAAACCGCGAAGGACATTTGGAATGCTTTGAAAACCATACGCGTTGGCGAAGACAGAGTTAAACAAGCAAGAATACAAACACTCAAATCCAACTTTGAGATGTTATATATGAATGAAGACGAAACAATCGACACCTTCACCACAAAACTCACAACACTCGCAAACAAAGCTGCTAGTCTAGGACACACAATAGAAGATGACACCTTAGTTCGGAAATTACTAAATGTTGTACCCAAAAGGTATCTGCAAATAGTCGCATCTATAGAACAATATTCCGATCTAAGTGAAATGACAATGGAAGAGGCAATTGGAAGACTTAAGACCTACGAAGAAAGGATTAGGTTCAAGAAAGGAAAACAAGTGGACAATCAAGAAAAACTGATGTTCACACGACATGACAATAGAGGAAAAAATTTCAGAGGACGTGGACGTGGAAAATACAAAGGATGGAGAAACCACAATAAAAATAACCACGAGAAGAAGGATGGAGAAAATTATCACAATCAATTCAACAAACATAATATTGATTTTAGCAAAGTAAAATGTTACAAATGCAATAAGACTGGTCATTATGCATCTAAGTGTTATGCAAAACCAAACACTAGTATGCAATCTAATCTTGTCGAGGAGGACTTAGAACCTACCTTATTAATGGCAATATTAGAAGACCCACGTGTAAAAAAGCTAGAAGATCAAAAGGTCTCGCTACACGAAGAAGATGTAGGATATAAAGAGACAAGTGTCGATAGGCTAGCAATCATATGACTGGGATAAGAGAACACTTTAAAGAACTAGATGAGAACGTTAGTGGAAAAGTAAGATTCGGAGATGGATCTCACATAGAGATTAAAGGAAAAGGTTCAATCCTATTAGAATGTGATGACGAGAAACAAAGAATCATATCTCAAGTCTATTACATTCCCAGCTTAAAAAGCAACTTATTGAGCCTTGGATAATTTACCGAAATTGGTTGTAAAGTTGTAATGGACGATGATGAATTACGACTTTATGACATGGACAACAAAATCTTCTTGAAAGTCACAAGACAGAGAAACCGTCTGTACAAAGCAAGTTTGAAGATAGGCACACTTGTTTGCTTATTAGCAAACTTAAGTGACAACACTTGGTTATGGCACGCAAGATTAGGACACCTCAACTTTGAATCATTAAAATCTATGACTCAAAGAGAGTTAGTTCATGGAATACCAGCCATTAAACATACAACACAAATTTGTGATGTTTGTTTAGTTGGTAAACACAGCAGAGCACCATTTCCCAAGAAAGCAAAAACTAGATCATCATCACCTTTAGATTTAGTCTACGGAGATTTATGTAGACCAATCACACCACCAAAACCATCTGGAAAGAAATACATATTCTTGTTAGTAGATGATTACTCAAGATATATGTGGGCGTATTTCCTAAACACGAAAGATCAAGCATTCGATACTTTCAAGGAATACAAAGAAACAATAGAGAAGGAGCTAAGGACAACATTGAAAATGTTGAGAACTGATCGTGGAGGAGAATTCACATCTAACGAATTCACTCAATATTGCAAAGAAAACGGCATAGCACGACAACTAACCGCACCTTACTCACCACAACAAAATGGAGTAGTTGAACGAAGAAATAGGACAATTATGTCTACTACGAGATGCATGATGAAAGCAACTAACATGCCACAAAACTTTTGGGCTGAAGCTGTTAGACACGCTATATACATTCTAAACAGCGTTCCTACAAGAGCCTTAGAAGACATCACTCCATATGAAGCAATCAAGAAAAGAAAGCCAAACTTAGAAACTTTAAGATTTTTTGGCTGCATAGCATATGCAAAGGTACCATCACAACATCTGACAAAGTTAGATGATAGAAGCAACAAAATGGTATACTTAGGAAGCGAACAAGGATCAAAAGCTTATATACTATTTGATCCAACAACACATAGGATATGTGTTAGTAGAGATGTGAAGTTTAAAGAGGATGAAACATGGGATTGGAAGGATTACTTGAGTGAACACACCAACGATGAACCAGAATGGTTTGACTTCAAAGTTGAAAACCTTGAAGCAACGAATGAACATCAGGAACAAGATATCCAACCAGATGAAGAAGACAACGACATCCCTACAAATGATGATCATGAATATGAAACATCAACAACAGACTCACCCTCACAATCACAAACACTTCACACACCATCTACAACTTCATCGCGAATAAATACTCAACTCACACCAACTACCTCAAGACATTCAACCAATCAAAGTAACTCAACTACAACCCGGAATCTACATCCAGGCTTTGATCATACACGATTACAAGGTTTTAGAACGTTTAATGATTTATATGAAAACACCGAGGAAGTTTTACCCGAGCATTTATTACTAGCTGAAGATGAACCCAAGAATTACAAGGAAGCATCGAACGATCTAAAATGGATTGAAGCAATGAAGGTCGAATTAGATTCCATTAATAGGAACAATACATGGAAACTAACCACTCTACCCAAAGGACATAAAGCCATTGGATTAAAGTGGGTATTCAAGACCAAGAAAGATGCTAATGAAAATATAGTCAAGCATAAAGCAAGACTAGTAGCAAAAGGCTACATACAAGAGCATGGCATAGACTTTGAAGAAGTCTTTGCACCTGTAGCAAGAATGGAAACAGCCCGATTACTATTAGCCATAACTGCTAATAACAAATGGGAAGTACATCACTTAGACGTCAAATCTGCATTTCTGCATGGAGACTTAAAAGAAGAAGTGTATGTTACACAACCCGAAGGATTTATAAAAGATAATGGAAAAGTCTACAGACTGATAAAGGCTCTATATGGTTTAAGACAAGCACCACATGCATGGAACATAAAGTTAGACAATACCTTGAAGTCCTTAGATTTCAATAAGTGCGCTTTGGAACAAGCTGTCTACACGAAGAAGTCAAAAGACTCAATACTTCTAGTAGGAGTCTATGTGGATGATTTAATCATCACTGGCACACCAAAGAAAGAAATAGACAAGTTCAAAGCTCAAATGGAAGAAAAATTCGAGATGAGTGACCTAGGATTACTATCCTACTACTTAGGAATTGAAGTCACACAAACTAGAGGTGACATATCAATAAAGCAATCCGCCTACGCAAGCAAGATCCTAAAGGAAGTTGGAATGCTAGACTGCAACGAAACTTTAATACCTATGAATCCATGAACAAGACTAACAAATAACACTGAAGAAACAACGGTCAAATCAACTGAATATAGAAGCTTGATTGGATGCTTACGATATTTGCTATATACAAGACCCGACTTAAGTTATTACGTTGGATTACTTAGTCGTTTTATGCAAGAACCAAAGGAACACCACATGAAAGCTATAAGGCAAGTACTACGCTATGTTAAAGGAACAAAAGACTATGGGATCACCTACAAGCACAACGGAGGAAACCAGATACAAGGTTATAGTGACAGCAGCTACGAAGTCAACACTCAAAAAGGCAAAGGCACTACTGGAATTATCTTCTAATATGGTGAATCACCAATCAGCTGGAGTACACAAAAGCAAGCCACGGTAGCTCTATCATCATGTGAATCTGAATTCATTGTAGCAACAGCAGCAGCAACACAAGCATTATGGTTAAAGAGATTACTTAGCAAGCTTACACACACGCAAGAAGAAAAGGTTACAATACTGGTCGACAACAAGTCTGCCATTGAACTAATGAAGAATCCCGTATTTCATGGAAGAAGTAAACACATCGACATCAAATACCACTTTATAAGAGAATGCGTTGAAAGAGAAGATCTACAAGTCGAATTCATAAGTGGAGAATTTCAGAAGGCTGACATACTGACAAAGGCATTACCGAAGATCATATTCCTCACAATGAGACAACTAATTGGAGTCAAAGATCTGCAACAAGACAATTGTGATTAAGGGGGAGAATATTGGGTTAATCACCATCGACCCAACTCAACCCAACACAACCCACAATGACCCGGTCAACGAAAGTCAACCAAATGAAAGTCAAACTGTAGAAAGTCAACTATAGCAGTTAAAGATAGTTACATGACAGTTATATTATAACTGTCATATTTCTTTGAACCGACACAATGGTTCAACCACACCTTTTCATTCAGTATATATTGTAAACATTTCTGTAAGAACAAGATGATGACAAGATTAATATAAAACACATTTACGTTTCATTTAATCCCTGCTTTTACTTGGTATATTTGTGATTTTACGTTAAGACCATAGATCCGTATCATTGAGGCCAACAATACGTGGCTTGAAGTGGTGGTTTGACCCACTAAAATAAGTGGCCCTCGATCATAAGACAAATCTTTGGCATGCTCTTGACCAAATGGGAAATGCTAGACATGGACACCAATGGAAAATGCTAAGACCAAATGTGATAAGACCAAATGAAAATGCTAGGGCTAGATCAAACCAAACCATATTAAGTTAGTGGTGACATTATGTACGCGTTTGGTCGATCGGTGGGTCACGGTAATAATGGGTTCTGGCTAAATGGATCACAGTTCATATAGGTAATATTTGAGAATGGGTCGGATCGCCGTTTATTTAAAACTCATGCTTCTTGTTCTTCATACACGGCACTTTCTCAACTATAAGTAAATCTTCGCAATATTCGTTCATTTCCTAAAACTCAAACTTACTTAAACTCGTGATTCTTATACCCCAATGCAGTAGCATCATCAATCAAATAACAACCCAAAATTAAACAGAATCATGATTTTAATCATTCAAACCCGGCCTTCCTACTACCACAATTGACCGGCTATGCATGCATGATCTTTACGTATATATCATCAACGACCATTCGATGATCATCTTGATCAAGAATATCATCAAGGTAAAACGCTCTTAGATCATCCAAATCCTTCATACTAAACTCTTCATCATTGATTACCTCATTTTGGTTACGCACACCGATTCACTCGTTTATAAAAAGCCAAACGTTGATTAACAATCGCAAGCTCATTTCTAACCTCTCAACTTGCGGTCAAGTTCACTAATGATTCGACAACATCCACCAACTGGATCTTTAGCACGAACATTGGCTTCAGATATCATACAACGCATTGCTTCTTGTCTACGTGTTTGATCAACTTTGTAAGAATCTTGCGACATTATTGAAACTAAACGACTTATGGACATTTTGGGTTTGATCGAGATTGTTTTGGTCGTATGGGAAGTAGGGTGCAAGAGAAGCGATCAGGGGACATCTTTGTCTTTTGTAACGACACAGCTGCACATACGGGCTTAATTGGATCTTTTCTTAGTGATGATTGATTATCAAGATATTGAAATCAAACTCGTCATGATCATTTATTATCTAGTTTTGGTTCTGCACACCATAAGCTAGCTTAAACTCCACCAATAGTTCCTTAACATCGCAAGTTCACGTCTTGCCTCTCAACACCTTTTTAAGTTGCAAAGACGATCCAATAACATCCTCCAACCGGGTCTTTAGCACGAACATTAGCTTCGTATATCATATTACGCAATTTTGAAGAGTTGCTAGCATGTTCTTTACACCAAACAAATTGTGGGCATTTCGGAATTGTTGTGGATGATCTTGTGGGAAATATGGTTCAAGAATGCAATCTTGGGGACATTTTCTACGGTGGAAATTACAAACGGCGCATGCTATACCTCTATGGCGCATGATTTCAAAATATTTGAAATTCAAAATGGGTGCGTTAGGGAGGTGGGTCGTGACGGTTATAGTGGTTATGGGTGATGGTTTAATGTTTTGGGAATGTTGAGAGTTAGGTAGTTGTAAATTTGTAACTACTTTTACATTTTGAATTTTGCAAAAAAGTAGTAACCTTTTAAGTAAATTTTTTTTACCCCGCTGTAATTTATTATTATTATTATTATTATTATTATTATTTCCTATTGTAGTTGGCTATAACCAGGGTCGGACTAAGATATTTTCGTGAGTCTTGTGAACCACATCGATTTTAGTCATTTAATGTACATTTTTGTTAAAAAGTCCGATTTTTTCAATACGACTCAAAATTTTGTGTTGGTTATTTTGTTTAATTGGTCGATCACTGGTATACTTATTATGGTACTCCTAATATGGTCAATAAATGGGAGCCTAAATTCGTGACATCTTTCAAGAGTTCAAAACTTAAAATAAGTACTTAAGCCAACTAAAAACCAAATTGGCCCACCAAATGGTTCGCATTTACTCAACAATTTCGAAATAGTAGGCTAGCATTTCAAATGGGTCTTGATAGTTTTACAAACTGGGATTATGCAAACTGGGCTTATGGTATACAATGAACTCGTTTGCTTCTTTGATAATGGTTATTCATAAATATTAGATTAGAGGTAATGGGTGTCAGTGGTCACACCAAAACCCGCTTTTCACGCGCCACCCCACTACCCTATCATCAAGTCACGCGTGAGGTGAGATGCATCGCTGCTTAGTTTGTGTGCAAAGTGATGGGCTTTCATTATTTAATATTTTGTTTATGAGTGTGTGTGAGTTATTTTGTGGGATATGTTTATAAAATTAATATTTTAATGAAAGATGAGGGGAGGGGTGAATGTTAAGGGTGAAAGGTGAAAGGGATTGAGAGGAAGTAAGAGGAGAGAGAAGGTTGAGGTGACGTTGACGTGAAATGTGAGAAAGTGTAACCATTACCTCTAGTCTTAGATATCTTGTACAGTTGAGTAGTTGACACTATAATCATTGGCATGATGATCATTGTTAGTATAAGAGCTTCTGCAATGGTAAAGCTTTACACATGACTTTTAACTATTTGAAAAAGCTATTTGAGTCATTTGAAGCATTGCGGTAAAGATTTGATAAAAAGTTATTGCAAAATGACTTGTAGAACCTCAAGTCTTTGACAAAAAAAGCAACAAACTATTAACACTAAATAGATTGTGCATTAATTGTAAAAAAAAAAACATTAAACGTATCGAGTCTTCAAAAACTTAATGCATTATAGATGCTCTAACAATAACAAAATATAGAATAGTGGTTGCTAGTACAAGACATGACAAGTAAGAACCATTATAAATTGACACGTGAAATGTAAATTATCATATATACTATAGAGCAAGACATTAGCTCTTCACAAGCCATGTGTCAACTTCTGATTTGCCAAACATTAAATGCTAAGTTTTACAAGTTGGCAAAAACAGTCCATGAGGTTCAAGTGGCGCTGCAAAATAAGTCCTGCATCATTTATTGCTATCTATAGCAATCTGGCAAAAATAGTCCCTAAGGTTTAAGCGACGTTGCAAGGTAAGTCATGTATTGCTAACTATAGCAACCTGGCAAAATTAGTCCCTAAGGTTTAAGTGTCGCTACAAAGTAAGTCCTTTGAAGCCAATCCCGCTGCATCGCGCGGGTTTCCACACTCGTGTTAACTAAACGAAGTTTCTACTAAATTCTACCGAGTCCCATTTATAAGTATTTAACATTTATAGTAGAATTGGATTTATTTTCAGTTGTTATAGAATGCTAATCATTTAGGGCACGTTTGGTAGAGAAAATTTCAAAGAAATGAAATGATTCAGAGAATAAAATCTCAGAGAATATAAATCAGCAGAGAATTTTGTTCAATTATAATGTTTGGAAACAACAGAGACTTGACCCGAGAAATGAATTTTTTTATTTAAATAATATTTTGTCATATAAGACTCACACGTATCTATTTGTTAATTTTTTTTATTAAAAATTATTTTTTATTTTTTCTAAATAATAATTCTTAAAAAAAAAATTAAAAAATAAAATTATTTTAAAAAAATATATTTTTTTTAAAATTTATTTACTTTCTTAAAAAAAAATTTATAAAAATATATTTATTTAAAAAAAAACTTGTTTTTTCTAAAAAATAATTTTTTAAAAATGTATTTATTTAAAAAAAAAACTTATTTTTTTAAAAAAAATATTTTTTTAAAATAATTATTTTTTAAAATATATTTATTTAAAAAAAACTTATTTTTAATTTTTTTTTTAAATATATGTTTTGAACTAAAGTACAAATATAAGTTGAAAAAGAAAAAAAACACATCATGAAAAAATATTACGAATGCTAACAATTCTCATTTCTCTAATTTCCCAACCAAAAGGGATGGAAATCAAACTCTAAAATTTACACTACCAATTCCTTACCAATTCTCCCAAATTCTCCTCATTTCTCCACCTTTTAATTTCTCTAACCAACCAAATAAGAGAATTCTATTCATTTCCATTTCTCTTTTACCATTTCTCTATACCAAACACACCCTTAGTTTCTCCCTCTCTGCAATTCTTGTAACCAAATTATGTTATGGCTCATTTAAGCCGATTATCAACATTTGATTTTGCTTTCCTATCAAACCGTAGGAACTCCTAATTGCTTGTTAGTTGTTTTCATTTGGGCAAATGTTTTAAAATGTATCATACTTGTCATCATTTATTTTTGTGAGTAGCAAACAATTTTTTTTGTTTTTGTGGGTACTTTTCTTTCAAATTCATCATTTTTTGAGTATTTTGCTAAATATTTGGACATTTTTACCCCTCTTAGCTAATAGAAATTTTTTTTCCCCAAGGGGAAAAATGTCACATAGTACCCTAAAAATGATGAATTTGAAAGAAAAGTACCCACAAAAGCAAATGATGTCAAGTACATACTTTTTAAAACCATTTGCCTTTTTCATTTAGCTATAAAAGTACAAAAAAGTTGTTTCAAACATATTAAGTCCTAATAATTTTATAGGTAAAAAAACAAGCCTGGAAAAAATTAGCTTATGAAATAAACCGAGTCAAAAAAGCATGAGCTTACAAATAAGCTTAAACAAATACGTCCTGTCATTGTATTTTTATTTGTTAAATCATTTATGTGATATTAGACCAATGTCCCATGTAAATAATACTTGAAGCTAAAAAAACGGTTATGGATTTGAACATAACTATGGCGGGAAAAGTTTGTTTTGTCAAATGAGGTAGGACAAAAACCCCTCTTAAAAATGAGATAGTTCTTTTTAGGTAACTAGAAATTTTGTAAGATTTTTTGTGGTTCGCTTTCTAGAGGTGTCAGCAAATAAACACTTCAACCTTGCGGCCCGTTAACAAGTAAGTACCTTTCTTCTACCAAAAAGCTAGCAAATGAGCAGGTCCTCTAAAGATTCTATCAACCAGGCACCCTCGATGCATGAAGACTTTAGTCTGCAATTGTATTTTACAATTTTATAACATGTGCACAGTAGGCATAGATTTATTATAGGTTAAAGATGTAGCAACATGATATGTTTATAAACCTTTAAAAAGTTGTACCATTGTGGACACTTTTCGAGTGATTGTACTTCTGGTAATTGATTGTATATATGAAAATATCAATCATCCAAAATATTAAGCTATGTAACAACCTGGATCTAACTTAATTTCATAACTCATCAAACAAGAACTCTTATGAAATTAAGTTACGAGTTGTTAAAAGATTTAATGTTCTTGATGATAAAAAAAATATAAGAGAAAGGTGAAATCAAAGCACACATATTGTCCAAAATCATAAAAACAGAAGAATCACATGAAGACATTTGAAAAGCATTTGAGTAGTACCATTTCCACCTCAAGGAAAACATGTAAAAAGCAGGGCTACGAGAACTCACAAGAATAGTAAATCACAGTATAAAAACATTTGAAAAGTATTTGAGTAGTACCACTTCCACCCCAAGGAAAACATGTAAAAAATGCGGCTACAAGAACTCACCTCAAAGTACGATATCGCAAGTAACACAAACGGTGTCAAGAAGCAAGGCACAACGGTACACGATCGACACAACCTAATAAATATAGTTTGACTTAGAAAATGTCCCGTAAAAATAGCATGATGCGTATGAGTTTTAAAAAAAGGCAATGCTTTTTAGTTTTCATGGAAGACTCGTATCGTCGTTTATAAAAAGGTTTTGTATCATCATTCGTAAAGGTTTTTGTATCATCGTTCGTGTGATGGTTTGAAAAAATAGACTCGAAACAACACATGCCAAAGTATAATATATACCACATATATTATATAGAGAAAATATATAAGAGAATAAACAAGGTTCTAGTTGTTCTATATAAGAGAATAAACAAGTCAATGATAAGTTTTTGTGTTTACCCGGTAATCCCAAATAATTTGAATAAAACATTTAAGTTTTATAAGAAGCATAATTTTTTAAATTTATAATTTAAATATCAAAAGTTTTACAATTAAATAAAACTATATCTTTCGTATTTTGTCGGGTTTTATAATAATAAAAGAGATTTTGACATGACTCATTCGTTTATACAACGTTTCCAAGTCAATAGACTTTAGTAGAATCAAATTATCCCAAATCAATATTCTCTGACAATTTTAATTTAACATCATATTCGAAAACCCCCAAAATGTGGTTTGTCAAATGCGGAGAAGTTGTTCATCTTTTTTTTTCTTTTTTTTTTTAAACATGATTTCCGACCTTTTGGCCGATTAATTCACGGGGTTTGAACCCACCGCCACACAAACTCAAACCAGGTAAAGCCCTCCCTTTTTAGTAGGTTGGCGTGGCCACTTAAGATTGTTTACACCTACCAAGAATTAAACTTAAGACCTCAAACATTTTAGAGTGATAGTCACAAGTCCTTTTGCCAATAGGTCACCCTTAAGTGGTTAATTTATCCACATTTTTGTTCTTGTAAAGTTATCTACATTTGAAAGTACTAGTCGGATACCCGCGCATATTGGCGGCGATAAGTATAGTTATATGTGTTTGCTTACCAGTTTAGTGAATTCGTTTCACAAAACTTCGAATGTATATATGTTAGTTGTATGTGTTTGTTTGGGTTACCCGTAGCTTTCCCGTGACAACATTATTCTCGTATATAGAAATACCTTCGCAATCTCTTACCCGTCAAACACTCCTCCAAAAGTATATGATTTTGACAAATCAAGATTATATTAATTGAAATAAAGGTTAAAGTTGTAAAAATTTGAATTAAAATAAAATAAACCCACTAAAAATATAAAAACTAAAAACTCATAAAAATATATCAAAATGGATATTGAATTAAAGAGCATAAAATTTTAGAAAATATGTTGAAATTAGATTATAAAAAAAATAAGTAAATAAAAAGATATTTTAATTTGAAAATAAAGATGAATTTTTAGTTGAGAAGTGACACATGTCACTTTATAATTGGAGCTCCTTATCTTACTTTTTAGTGGTTAGGAGTTAGGGCTTGAAGTTTGTTAAGAAGTGATATATATGATTGAAGTTCCTTATCTTAATTTTTGGTTAGGAGTTAGGCTTGAAATGAGGTTTGACTTTTATCTACCTATATTATAAATGGAAGCCCTTGATTTACTATAACACTTCAAAAAGATGTCACGTGTAGTCAAATAGTAGGCAACTGTTGAGTAGTCTCGATTAGGCTATGCACAATGGCGAACTAGTTAAATCGGTCTTGCACATCGCCTTTCTCTCTCCGACGACCGACGAGCGACCTACCTGGTTCTGCGATGATAAAGTTTTAAAAAGCTGTTTTTTTAGTTAGAAACGTTTTTTTTTTTTGTGTTTATGTCTGTTGAACTCGGTTGCCAAGCCGAACTAGGTTGGCATTTTGTTGATGCTCAACCGAACACAACTTTTCCTCCACAGTGGGTGCAACCTTAGGCAACCCATCATAACCGAACATGGCAACCGCACCATTGTGCATAGCCTTACAACTCTTTTTTCTATTACCAAAATTCAACCCAACATCTTCAATAATCAAAAGGGGAATTGCATATATATCCTTGTAAAACTTAATAATTACATATATATCTAACTTAAAACAATAATTACATATATATATCTTCTCAAAGCTCTAAAAGTATCATATATATCCAAATAATTAAATTATGTATTAATAAAATAAAAAATAAATGACAAGTATCACTTAATTTTGGTTTTGACCATATACCCTTGGTTTTGTTCTTTATGAACACACATCAACACTTCCATGAGAAAAATGAAACTACCATCCTTGTTATAATAATTAAAAAATAATTATAGTTGACTAAAAAATAATCAAAACAAGAATTGAATCTTTCAATATAATGGTTTATGTCAGCTCGGAGATGTCACCGGTGATAAAGCAGGCGAACAAGAAAATGCATTTGATCTATAGGGTAAATAATATTACTATATATACTATTAGGCAAGACACATGTTCTTCACATGCCACGTGTCAAAATTAATTGCTAACTTTCGCAAGTTGGCAAAAATAATCCTAATGTTTAAGTCTTGTTCTGCAAAGTAAGTCAAGTTGGCAAAATAATCCCTAAGGTTTAAGTGTCGTTTGCAAAGTAAGTCCTTTATAAAGTAAGTCTCTTTATAGCAATTTGGCAAAAGATAGTCAAGAAAATGCATTTGATCGGATGGCAAATGATGCCCAAATGACGTCAAACACATGCTTGAAGAAAATGCATTAGTAGTTGCAATAAGTATTCAGTTGTGATTTTAATTTACTTAATTCAACCTTATTGAGCTTTGCAGATAAAGAAAGAAATGGATAATTTATAATAAAATGCATTTGATGACGGATGGCAAATGATGCCCAAATGACGTCAAACACATGCTTGAAGAAAATGCATTAGTAGTTGCAATAAGTATTCAGTTGTGATTTTAATTTACTTAATTCAACCTTATTGAGCTTTGCAATGATAAGCTGGACAATGAAGGGTATAATGGATAATTTATAATAAAATGAGTTTTATTTAATTTAATTATTTGAATATATATGATATTTTTAAAATTTTGAGAGGATATATATATAAAGAAAAAGATAGGTGGAGAAGAAAACATAGTAGAGGAAGTTATGATTTTTGGATTTTGATATATATAATTATTTTCAAAGTTTATGGTGAAAGTGACAGTAACGTGATGTGTGAAACGGTGTGTGTATACCAATTTGATGGTGTGTAAACACGAAATGCCATATATAATTATTGAGCTTTGCAAGGATATATATGCAATTCACCCATAACCAAAATTCAATCTCTCTCTCATCTCACCTCTTTCTCCCATTTATCAAATGGAAGCCCTTGATTTACTGTAACACTTCAAATAGATGACACGCGTAGTCAAATAGTAGGCTACTGTTGAGTAGTCTCGGTTATAACTCTTTTCTCTATTACCAAAATTCAACCCAACATCTTCAATAACCAAAATTCAATCTCTCTCTCATCTCACCTCTTTCTCCCATTTATCTCATAAAATTTCCGATCCACTATTTTACTAAAGCTACATCACTCGGCCATATTAAAGTCGGTAAACACCGCACATTTTCTTTTTCTCTCTTTTTTTGACGTTTCTATACTAACTCTGTTTCGCCGTGTTTCTTTTGCCGACAACAGTGGAGATGAGGCATCTATCTCACTCTCTAATCTCTATGTAAAGGTATTCACTTTACAAGTTTTTGTTGAAATTATGGGGTTTTTAAATGTATATCTCTTCTGTTATTTTGTAGGTGAAAAAACATAGAGAAAGTATGTTTTAGGGTAGAATGGTGGATTCCTAGGGCAACAAAACTACAAGGAGGTGACTTTATGAAGAACAAGATGTCTTTTCATATATTTTTTGGCAATAAATTACATATACTTGAGTTCATTATGAAGCTTCAAAAGCCCTAACGTTTTAATGTTATATTGTTAAAATATAAGTCTCCATACATTTTAACTTGTTAAAGTATAGATCATTTAATTGTGGGGTTGTATTGTTTTTGTGGTGTCTGATGTTTTATTTTGTTGTTGTTGTAAAAGTTTGTTGTTAAGAATGAGTTTTTTTTTTTTTTTTTTTTAATTGCATCTTCATATTTTTTAAAGATGAAAATTCTATAAAGAGCAGGAACATTGGTACTTTCAATGATAGTGTAATTTGGATACTTTGAAGATCTTTAAGAAAAGAGTTTATATTTGTTTTTAGCCGAAAGACATGCGATTAAACATAATGAAGTTGTTGGTGACTTGATTGTATAATTGTAAGACCATGGGGTAAACAATGGTGCATGGTATGATGTATTTGGTGACGTTTGCCATATTAAATAATGGTGTATGGACTATGGAGTATGTCACTAGAAGGAATGGGTAAAAACTATTTCTCGTCAAACTATGAGATACGACTTACGAGTACATATTCATATATATCATAGTTTGTTTTTGAACTTTTACCTCTTCACATAAATCACGCCTCAGAGAAGAGATACATTTAAACTCTTCATCCGCAAAGAAGCCAGTTTGTTTTTCTTTATTGAAGTATTTCTTTCATTTTCCTCTTATGTTTGCATTGGTGTAGAGGAAAGAAGTGAAAAAAGACCTAAATTATGTCTTACGTGAAGAGGAAAGAAGTGATTCTAACCTCTTATGTCCGAAAAAAAAAGCGGTCTTGAGCTTCCAATGTCTGCTACTGCAGACGAAAGAGAAAAGAAGAGCTTTGAAAAAACAAACGAAGCCTAAATCGCAAAGTCGGTGCCTTTAAAATAGTATGCCATGCTCACGTGCCGTGCACCGCGACCTTCTCATAATATATGGGTTTTGGGCTTAGTGGTTACTAATATTGGTCTTAACCGAGAGCCCATTGTGTCTTTGTAGTCACTGGCCCAAGAAATAAACGGTTCGAGTTATTTGTTTTCCACCGCCTCTTGGTATATGTCTTTGCTATTCCAAATTAATCCACATTGATAGATTGTTGAAGTAAAAGTCATGATTACTCCAAGCAAGCGAATCCTTGGTTAATCCTTGGTGAATCTCTTGGATTAAACTCGTCGGACTGTAAACACGAAAACAACACGCGTTAGCCTCGCCTAGGGTTTTATCCCTAGACCCAGCTCCGGCGTGAGAATGAGTATAATGATATGTCAGAGTAATGTGTGTAAAAAGTGAGTAAGAAATGGTCTACCTTGAATGTTGTTGCTTAGCTCCTTTTATAGATGAGGAGCTTTTGTCCTCACCAGAAGGTCACGTGGGCGATAGTGACTCTTTCGGTGGAGTTGACTTTACCTGTTTGGATTCCGTGCGGAGCGGGTCGATGAGTCGACCAAGATTCCTTTCCTCTTATGCATGGTGATGTCGGTGTCATTAGGCGAGGATTATGTTTGACCCCTCGGTATATCTTTGGTCTAGGTTTGTTTCGTCTAAGTTGGTTTGCATGCTTTATTCGGAGGATTGCATAATGTCTTGGCGATTTCTTGATCTGCTAGGGAGTTAGGCTATCCGGCGGTTCTTGTCTATTAGGGAGGTGTATGTTGGGACATCGCCAACATATCCCAGAGTATCATGTTAATGGGTGTCTTCATTTGCATGATATTGGAGTATGTGGCGACCTTCGGTGAGTGTTGTCTCGGCCGTTTAACTTTCTTTTCTAATAACCTCCGCCTTTTTTTTTTTTTTTTTTTTTTTTTTTTGACGACACGGCAAGACACGTCAGCGACTTGTTGCGACGGCGTGAGGACACCTGGCAGTGGGTGGACCTTGTGTGGTGACGATGGTGCCACGTCATCCTCTGACATGATGAGACGCTTCAGCTACCTCCTTTGGTTGCCTATAAATACTGTGTTTTCTTCTTTTTACCACGGTAAAATTTTCATTTACACAACTCGTGTGCGTTATTTGGCGGACGATTTTATTTGCTCTTAAATCACTACCGGTATTCTTCTAGTTTATCCTCTTTAGATTTTAAGGTTTAACCATTCCCTTGGCTAAAATGTCGAACCGTCAGGTTCTTCACTGTCAGGGTCCGGACCGATTCAGAAGGTCCGTCATAACCAAAACCCAAATTTGATTTGGACAAGTATACTTGATTATGGTGATAAATCCTTCTGATGGGCGTGAAGGAATTTGGTATACCTTCCGATCTTCATCCGAGGCTCCCACCGGCTAATTTTACGATGGGTCAACTAGGAGATGATGCTATAGGATTGTATCTAGAATATTTCATCGAAGGTGGAATTTCCGTCCCTTTTTCTAGTTTTCTTTTAGACGTTGTACACTATTATAAAGTCCATATTTCTCAGTTAGTGCCGATAGGTTTGCATAGGGTTACTCTTTTTGAAGTGTATAGCCGTAGTCTTCATATTATTCCCACGACTTCTTTGTTCCGAGCTTTTTATAAATTGCATAAGCAAGGGCATTGGTTCACTTTTGCCAAGCGGGATGGTAAGCAACGCAAGGTCTGTTTTCAAGAGATTTTGTCTTCATTGAAGGGTTGGAAAAGGCAGTTCTTTCTGATTGATCGTCGGGCAGTACCTTTTGCTATGCCGTGGAGGCATCCGGATTCTGATGTCTCGGATCCTTTTCCGACCGGGGAGTTTTCTATGCCTTACGCGGACTTGCTGTCGGCTAATGTTATAGATTTGATAAAAATTCCATGGGTTTTCTTTATGCCGTTGGGTTATCGCCAAATGGAAGTATCCGGGTTCTGGGCGGCTCAAGGATCTTAGGGAATGGTACTTAGCACATACATTATTTAATTAGTTAGAGTTTTATGCTTTCTTGTGACTTAGTATTTTTATGTGTTTTGCGACTATCACCATGTCGAGTATCTCATCAAGCCTAGCTATCGCAAGAAATTGCTATGACCCGCGGAGAAAAGTATCAGGAGGGTCAAGCTCACATGATGCATGTGACACTTCCGAGTCCGCCTGGCACTTCGGTTCCGCCGAAAACTGATGCTATGAAAAAGGTTGAAGTGGCTGACCCAAAAGTCTTGGAGGCTAAAGAAAAAAAGAAAAAAGCTGCTGAGGCCAAAGCTGGGGGTTACAAGCCGCGTAAGCGTCAGGCTGGGGAAGGTGGTTCCGTGCAACCAAAACGAAGGAAGGAAAGCCCTATCTCTGTGGTGAACTTGGATTCTACCGCTAATCAAGCGCCTCGGAGGTCAACGGTGAATGATCCTCCGTCGTTGAGAAAGAGAATTTGGAGGGTCATTCCGACAACCGGTTGGAGAATCTTTGGTGCCGATGTTGATGTGAATGCGGGGGATCCTCGAGAGCAAAATCCGGATCAGAAGGATCACAGCACCTGGGCCTCTCAATTTGTTGAACAACACGCTCTTCAAGATGATGGTGAGTTGGTTTTTTATTTCTAATCGTTTTTCTCCCCGTTACTATTTATTTATGTATGTATGTGTCTTGCTTTATTTTGGTGTACTTAACATTTGCTTTGGATTGCCCCAGCAACTTCTCCTCCTCCGCGCCGTAGGGTAAGTCTTGTTGAAGAGGAAGGCGCTTCGTCGAGTGCCACTTACGTGCCGGGGTGGTCGATCAAAAAGGACGAAAGGGTTAAGGGATATGAAAACTATAGGGACATGATGGTTCATTTGCCCCCCCCTGCTGAAGAGGAATATATGCAGACTTTAACGGATGCTGAGGCTGCTCAGAGATCATGGGGTCTCCTAGCCCGGAGTTCTCTTTCTTTCGTTGATTTGCTTGTCCGTTTTGAGAGTCTTGAGCTGGAGCATAGGGAGTTGGTCGAAGAGCATGGTGGGTGTGAGGCCGCTGCCAAGGACAATTTCAAGTTCTTGGATAAAACTTTGGGAGAGTGAAGGCTGCGAGGGATGAACTTGGTGAGACTTCCGCCCGGGAAGAAATTTTGAAAAAACAGGTGCGTACCTTAGAGGCGAGAAAGGCGAGTGGTCTAAGTTATCTCATGCTCGGGGTGAAAAGATAGCCGACTTGGAGAAAGAATTGATGGAGGCCAGGGGCTTTGAAGAGCGAGGAGGAGGAGAATCTTGCCACTGAAGCAGTAGCGAGTCGGCCGTGGCGGCTGGGAATTTAGAGATTGATCGGTCGAACTTGGTCCGTGACTTTATTCCTACTTTCGTGGCTCGCCTCCTCGGCAGTCATGAGTACAAAGCTTCTCTGGCTGCTCCTTTTAGCTTGAGTGGAATGGCCGGATGGTTGGAGGGTGTGTCCATTGATCGTTCCGAAGAGGAGGTGAAGAAGATTTTGTCGGATACTGAGGATTTAGATTTTGATGCTCCCAACAAGTACTTGGCAATGTATAACGAGTTGTTTGTAAAGAAGTATCCCTGTGTTGCCAAGGTCCGGAATGCTTGTCACCGCCCGATTGCTGATATTGTGGCTTTGGTGCCTGACCCTGCACCGGAGCATGTCTTGGTGGGAGGATTAGACGAGGGTAAGGGCGGAGAAACCGGTGCTTCGAAGTGAAACTTAGTTGTTATTACTTTTTTTTTTTTTTTAATATGTAATGGATATCTTGTCGAACAATGTTATTAGTTGAAGCTTGTAATGCTTAAGGAAATTTGTTTTGGGAATCTATAATTGTTTCATGAAATCGTTTGTCGTTCTTTTTCATGTATCTCTCAGTGTGCACATCCATGTATTATGTATTTTTTCCTTTTTTTTTTTTTTTTTTTTTTTTTTTTTTATATGTGTGCTTTTACGTTTGCTTCGGCCCTCTTGTTTGAGTATGATTCATTCGATGTATCCGTTCGGTATATGGCATTTCCTTTTGGATGTGAACTGTTTGAAATTTTTGCCTGGGCAACCCTTTTTGGGTAAACCGTTCGGCACCTTCATGGCAATCCTTTTTGGATATGAACCATCTAATATTTCGCCTGGGCAACCCTTTTTGGGTATAAACCGTTCGGCACTTTCATGGCAATCCTTTTTGGATATGAACCATCTAATATTTCGCCTGGGCAACCCTTTTTGGGTATAAACCGTTCGGCACTTTCATGGCAATCCTTTTTGGATAAGAACCATCTAATATTTCGCCTGGGCAACCGTTTTTAGGTATAAACCGTTCGGCACTTTCATGGCAATCCTTTTTGGATATAAACCATCTTTGAACACTGATCACTTTTCCCCGGAGGTCGCGAGCCTATCGGGGAGATCATTTACTAATTATGTTCAGAAAATAAAATATGCGAAAAATTGCCTCTCCGATATCCAGGTGGCTAATCATTTCATTAGTAACATACGTCAACAATTGCCTCATGGGCTTTTACTATTACAAAGATTTTCCTACAAGAAGCATTTCCTTAAGTTCACTGCGTTCCAAGTGCGGGGAACTTCTTTTCCTTCGGCTGTCTGTAGCTTGTATGAACCATTATCGTATGCCTCTATTACTTGATATGGGCCCTCCCAGTTGGGTCCCAACTTTCCTATGTCTTCTTGTCTGCTGGCTTCATTTTTTCTGTAGACGAAGTCTCCTACTCTGTGTTTTTCGCCTTTAACCCTTCGATTGTAATACTGCTCCACCCTTTTCTTGTACCTGGCCTCTTCAACGGCCGCTGAGTCCCTTCTTTCTTCCAACAGATCTAGGTTTAAACGCCTCTCCTCTTCACTTCCTTCTTCGGTCATCATCATTGTTCGGAATGTAGGCATGCCAATTTCCGCGGGAATCACAGCTTCGCTTCCGTACGTCAGACTGAACGGCGTTTCACCGTTACTCGTCATTAAGGATGTCCGATGAGCCCACAAAACGTTTGGCAGTTCATCAACCCATCCGGACCTACTTTTGCCTAGCCTTGTCTTGAAACCGTGCATTAGACTTTTGTTCGCACGTTCTACCAAACCATTAGCTTGAGGATGTGCTACGGCAGTATTTATCTGTTTGATGTTTAGCTTTTCACACCACCGTTTGAAGGGATCATGGATGAAGTTGCTGCCGTTGTCGGTCACAATTATGTGTGGCAAGCGAGCGGCATACAATGTTATTCCACACAAATTTTATGACTTCTTTGCTGTGGTTTTGCTAGAGGTTTGGCTTCCATCCACTTTGTGAATTAGTCGATGGCGCGATGACATACTTGACTTTCCGGGTGCTTGGGAAGAGGGCCCAATACATCCATTCCCCATTGGAAGAAAGGCCAAGGTGACATGATAGAAGTCATGAGAGTCTTGATGGTTTGGGAACCGGGAGTGTATTTGGCGGGATTCGCATTTTGAATGACCTCTCGGGTGTCCACATGCATTGTCGGCGGTGGTATCCTTGTCGATCGGCTTTGCTACCACGTATCTTAGTCCGGGTGCATGCCACATGCCCCGTGTACCTCCCTGACCACGTAATTGGCCTGCAGAGGACCCACACACCTCATCATTGGGCCTAAATATGACTTCTTGAACAATACCCCGTCTTCCATGGTGTAATGAGGTATCTTCATCCGCAAGGTTCTTGCTTCGTTTTCATTGCTAGGCCATTTTCCTTCAGTGATGCACCGGATGATGGGAGACATCCAGTTTTCTTCCTCTTCTTCAACTATTGCTCCGATAACTTTCTCTTCGGTTGATGGTGTTTCCAATACTTCGACGAGTATTTCTTTTGTTAAATGATCGAATGCGACTGATGCCAGCTTGCTCAGCACATCGGCCTTTTGATTCTGTGCTCTGGGAATATTTTGTATTCTGAACTTCCTGAAACATCCGATATATTCCTTCGCCTTAGCCAAATACTTGGTCATGCTCTCTTTGTAGGTGGTGAACTCTCCGTTGATTTGACTTGACACTAGGTTGGAGTCTACCTTGGCACTTAGCACCTGGATCTTCATGTCCTTTGCTATCCTCGGTCCGCCCGAACGCCTCGTATTACGCCCGTTATTTGTCTTTGGGGAAGTTAAGCGAAGAGCATATGTATACTCTGTTTGGTCGGGACTTATCAACACCAAACACACTCCGGACCCTTTTTGTTAGATGCTCCGTCCGTGAGCGGTGTCCATTCCTCCTTTGTTGCGGAGGCGTTGCATACTTCCTTGCTCTTTCCTTCTCTTCTGTTTCTTGTTGGTATCTCGTTGATAAAGTCTGCTAGGACCTGGCCCTTGACGGCGTTTCTGGGAAGGTAAGTGATCTTGTATGCTCCCAATTCTACTGCATATTTCATCAGCTTGCCCGAAGATTCAGGTTTGTTTAATACATCTCGGATGGGTTGGTCTGTGATCACTTTGATGTGATGTGCTTCAAAATACCTCCGGAGTCTTCTAGAGCAGTGCCGTAGTGCTAAAGCTAATTTTTCCAGAGGAGCATAATTTCGCTCGGCGTCGTGAAGTGTTCTGCTAACATAGTGTACCGGCATTTGTTTCCCCTTCCTTTCTACCATTAGAACGGCGCTTATGGCCTCTTGGTTCTTTGCTAGGTATCTGAAGAGATCTTCTCCCGCCACCGGGGCGTTAGATTAGGTAGCTCTAAAATCACTCCTTTCATCTTTTGGGCAACTTCTTGGCCTCCTTGCTCCACCGGTACTCCTTTTGGTTATCTTCGTGACATTTTCAAAGTGTTGAAGAAGAATAGCGCTTTCTCGGCCGATCGAGGCAGGAACACTGTTCATAGTTGCCCGACTTTCGGCGAGGCTCTGCATCTCCTTGAGTGTTTTGGGCGTGCATGTCGGCTATCGCCTTTGTTTTCTTGGATTAGCTCTTATTCCTTTAGATGTTACAACGTAACCGAGGAATTTTCCTTCTTCCACTCCAAAAGAGCACTTTTTAGGGTTGAGCTTCATGTTGATCCTTCGGAGGTTGTCGAGCGTTTACGCCATGTCGATAACGGCTCACTTCACTACGCTTTTGATTACCATATCATCGACGTATACTTCCAAATTTCTGCCGATTTGCTCCTTAAAACTTGAATCCACCAGTCTTTGGTACGTCGCCCCGGCATTCCTTAGACCGAACGGCATTTTGGTGTAGCAAAAGGTTCCATGCTCTGTGTAGAAGGCTGTTTTCTCCTCGTCTTCTTTGGCCATCTGGACTTGGTGGTATCCCTTGTATGCATCGAGAAAACATTTGTACTTGTAACCCATTACAGATTCAATTTTCCAATCAATTTCTGGGAGTGGGTAGTAATCCTTTGGGCATGAAGCATTGATGCTTTTGAAATCCATGCACATTCTCCATGATCCATCCGGTTTCTTTACCAACACGGTTGGAAATCCATGTAGGATATTTCCTTTGCCGGACAATTCACTGCTTTCGACCATTCTTCTACTTGGTGTTGATCGCTTTGATTCTTTTCGGTAGAAGGTTCTCTTCTTCGAGCTATTGATGCATCATTCACATTGACATTTAGCTTGTGCTCTATGATTCGACGGGGACCCCTGTCATGTCCGCCGGTTATAGCGAATATGTCCTTGTTGTTCTTCATAGATTCTACCAATCGCCTCTTGCATTCTTGGGAAAAATTGCTCCGATAGTGATCATTTGCTCACGGGAATTGGGGTTTACCATTACTTCTTGTTTTATCATTAGATCCTTCTTCGTTCGGAGGGTCTTCTCTCCCCTTACTTTCCGACTCCTTTGTTATGAAATGTCTTTCTAGCCTCCTACATTCAGAGATGACTATTGATCTGGTAACCAGGGTTGCCACCCCCTGGCGTTGGGAATTTTATCATGGAGTGGATGGTCGAGGGGATCGCCCTTAATTCCCTAATACCTGATCGTCCCGGGATAATGTTATACGGAGGGGATCTTATCACTAAACGTCATTACGGCTCGGCGATAGAGGCCATCGTTTCGAAACACACTTTTAGGTCTATTTTCCGAGGGGCTTTATCGTCTCTCCTGAAAATCCCACTAGAGGTGTGTTCGTTTCTCTTAACTTTCCTTTGATTTCTGGACATAGGTTTTGAAAACAGTGTTCGTACATAACTTCCACGGCTGCCCCTGGATCGACATAAACTCTCCTTACGGTGTATCCTTCAACATCTGCTTCGATTATTAGTGGCTCTTGAAGCGTCCCGGCGAGCGGGGAAAGCTATAGGGACGTTCATCCAGTCTTCTTCTCGGCAGTTGCTCTTTCGTTTTCTGTCCATTCTTCCTCCGTACACCATGTTTATCACCCTTCCTCTGCCTGGCTGATGTTCTCTGGGTGGGTTCCTTCCCTTTTGCCTCACTTCTTTTAATAAATGATCTAACTTGCCTGTTTCCAAGGCTTTTCTGAGGTGTTCCTTGAGTTGGTAGCAGTCATTGGTGAGATGGCCCTTTTCTCCGTGATAGTCACAGAACTTGTCTAAGTTTTCTCTTCTTGGTGCTCCTCTCAGAGGCGGTGGTGGTGGTAAGTTTAGTTGAAGTTCCGTAGCCAAAATTTCTTTAGGGGCTTTTGAGAGGAGGTTCAAATCTATGGGTCTGGCCTCGTTCCTGTGCTGGTTCCTCTTGTAATCACTTCGGTGGTCGTACCTGTAATTATCAGTCTTTGTCGGGTAGTAGGGGTTGTACTGGTTTCGGGGCTTTTGTTCCGTCCTCCTGTCTCCTCTTCGTTTGTCGGGGAGGTTTGCTGCTCGAGGGGTTCGATCTGGCTGGCTTCCTGTGCATATCCTGCAGTTCCATTCCCCTTTAGGGAGCTCCGTAGTGTTGTAGGCTTCCTCTGAACGTACAAAATCTTCTACCCTCTTCATCATTTCCGTGACTGTTTTGGGGATCACAATAAAGAACCGTTTTACCAATTCCGGCATTTGCTTGGTTGGTGAATGAGGATATTTGCATTATTTCGCACCAGGGGATGTAGCTAGCCGTCGGTCCACTTTCCTTGAATTCTAGCGGGTTTCATGAGCCTTCCGCACGATCTTCGTGAGCTCCATCGGGTCTTTTAGGCACTTCCTCCCGAGTCGAATCTCTCTAGGAAGTTATCTCGAGCTCCTCCCACCGTCAATCTTTGCCGTTGGTGTCCTTTCGAACCACCCGCTTCTTTGGACCGTCGAGTTCTTTGGAACATCCGGACCATACCGCATGGCCAACCACCGTGGTTAGCTGCTCCGGAGAAACGAGTTACATGGTCATCCGGGTCTGAAGATCCATTGTAGAGTTTTATGTTCTTGGGTAACTCGTATCTTGGCCCGACGAATTCTACTATCCGTCTCGTGAACGGGGACCTGGGGGCATCTCTGTATGGCTTGTGTAGATCCTCCATGACTTGCTTTCCTTTCGGATCTGTCTCCTTCTCTGCTATGGTGGGTCCCTCGACTTCATCTCCAAAATCTATTCGTATGGGTTGTAACGGGCTTTTTCCTTGGGTGTTATGTTGCTGTATCAATGCCTTCAACGATGATATGTGGTTTTGTATCTGCTCTTCTAGGCTAGGTGGGTTGCTTCCGGACGGTGTTTCCGTGGAGGTACCCGGGGGTGTTTCGGTGGTAGGACCTGCCATTTTCTAGTGTTGGTAGTTAGAATAGCGGGTCCCACGGATGGCGCCAATTTGTTGAAGTAAAAGTCTGATTACTCCAAGCAAGCGAATCCTTGGTTAATCCTTGGTGAATCTCTTGGATTAAACTCGTCGGACCTGTGAACACGAAAACAACACGCGTTAGCCTCGCCTAGGGTTTTATCCCTAGACCCAGCTCCGGCGTGAGAATGAGTATAATGATATGTCAGAGTAATGTGTGTAAAAAGTGAGTAAGAAATGGTCTACCTTGAATGTTGTTGCTTAGCTCCTTTTATAGATGAGGAGCTTTTGTCCTCACCCGAAGGTCACGTGGGCGATAGTGACTCTTTCAGGCGGGAGTTGACTTTACCCTGTTTGGATTCCGTCTGGAACGGGTCAGTAGTCCTGACCAAGATTCCTTTCCTCTTATGCATGGTGATGTCAGGTGTCTGTTAGGCCGAGGATTATGTTTGACCCCTCGGTATATGCTGGTCTAGGTTTGTTTCGTCTAAGTTGGTTTGCATGCTTTATTCGGAGGATTGCATAATGTGCCGGGCAGTTTTACTGATCTGCCGGGGAGTTAGGCTATCCGGCGGTTTGCTGATCTGCCGGGGAGGTGTATGTTGGGACATACGCCAACAATTATTCCACCGCCTTTCGATTGTCTGTCTTCCTCCTTACGACTGTTTCAATTACGATTGTTAACTTTCTCATAACCAAGTGAGTATTAATCATTATCAAGTTTATTGAATTGGGGTTTTGTGAATTGGGTTTGAATCTTTATTTGAGAATTTGAAGAAATGGATAATGAAAATATTGAGTGTGTGTCAATATCTGATGGACTGGAAGATGAAGAAGAGATTGAATCATCATCAGCATCAAATATGATTCATCATCAGCAACAACGATTTTCAACAAAAAGTAATAATGTTGGGGATAATATTAATGGATTGCCTCCTGCTACAAGTGTTCATGAATTGCTTGGGTGTCCTGTTTGTACTAATTCTATGTACCCTCTTATTCATCAGGTTTGCTTTTTTTCAATTTTTTTTTTCTTTTGTTGGATTGTTAGTTAATTTGGAATTTGGAAATAATATTTGCGATTTGGATTTTAAAGTGTTTTTGTAATTGAGGGTATTTGATTGTTTGTGATAAAGGATTGTTATGATGATTAGTTGTGATTATATAGATTCCGAACTTAGTGCAACGTAGCTAAGGTTTCAAAATTTTTTTAACAAAACTCCGCCGCGTTGCGGCGGGGGGTTTCCAACTCGTTTACTTTACTTCTATTGTTTATTTAAAAATAATAATAGCATACATATAAAATAAGTAAATAACTGAAGGTGTCAATTATTAACAAGAAGATGTTTTTGGCGAATATGTTTTTATTTAGCATTACTGAATATGTGTATCTATAGAAAATAACAACGTAATGTTTAGTTCCAGAGTAAAATATTGCAACAGCATATCTTTGTCACCCAACGTTCGGCCGTTTGTATTAAATGTAAGGAGGTTTATAAAAAACAAAATTACCAAAACATCACTTAAAAGTTTGCCATTACAAAAAGTACCTTTTAAACTTGAGTTACAAAATTCTACTTTGAGCGCAAATGGTATTCGGATAAAAAATTGTCAGAGCGCAAAAACATTTGCTCTCCCCCATATTTGCGCTCCACATATTAAAAACCAATGAATTCATCTTAAATATACAATTTAATTTTTACCAACCTTTCATCTACCTCCTTCTTTATACTTCTTCTTTGTACTTCTATCATGTACTTCTTCTGGTCCCAACTTAAACATTGAAAAACCAAAGTGTCGTCTCCAAGAAATCCTCACGACGAGCGCAAATGAAGAGCAAATCTGATGGTCCCCTAAAGATGTCATCTTTTGAGGTAAAATCCTCAAAGTAGTTGTCGTATAATCCCATTTAGATAGTTTGTTCTTAAATTCAAAACGTCTCCCATTCATTTCTTTGTATAAAAATGGATGATGATATCCATGGGCCTTGTAAGGTATGAACCATATTTAATTTTTTAATAATGTGTCATGTACCCATTACTTAATCAGGACATTACTTAGTTAAAATTTCATGTGTCATGTAAGGTGTGAAATACATTACTTAGTTAATCAGTACACACAAATATGTCATGTAAGCAAATGATGTACGATTAGATTTTTAAGGATTGGATGATGAGTTGTTTCTGTAAAATTTTAGCCAAACAAAGTCAAAAGCCTCATGATAATTGTTCTCAAAGTATTTCCGGTTCTAAGAATAATAGTAAAATGGTTAAGAAAATTGATAAAGAAAATATAGAGAGTAAACAACTGCTCCAGAAATTAGTTTGTTTCAGTTGCCTTTTCTTTTAGAAACTTTGAACATACATGTGTATATATTTAGTTAATCAGTACACAAATATGTTTATATATTTAGTTAATTAGTTAAAAAGTAGATTGAACATACATTAGTTAAAAAGTAGATTTTTTTGAGTACATATTTTTTTGACCATGTATATATATTTTGTAGATTTATGATGCAAAAGTTACTGTGCGTAGCCAGATGTCACTTATAAATGATATGCGTGAACTATTATCCGGAGTTGAAAATTCTACAAGTACTCAACGCTATAAATTGTTTTTACAAAGTTGTTTTGGTGATTGGTTGAATGTTCCCTATATTGACCACGAGCCATCTTTACTTCATGGAATGCTCCTTAGGCAAGAATACGTAGACCCAAATCAACACATTGAATCTGACCAATTTCGATATAATGTTGATAGTGATCACTATTGCAAATTTGGTCGCGAAGAGTTTTGTTTATGTACTGGTTTAAAGTTTGGTCATTTTAATGTAAAGGAAATATCACAAATAGATTATCGACCAATGTTACATCGTTTAGGTTTGCAATATGGTAGAAATGGTGTTTTCCTATGGCAAATTAAGGAGATATCACAAATATATTTTTTTAATTAAAAATATTTTTATTAAAAGAAAAAAAAATGGATGATAAGTGGCCATTAATGTGTGGAGCGCAAAAGTTAGTTAGGGAGAGCAAAAAATTTGCTCTCCGTATACGTGGCCATATAATGTCCGCATGATATTCTAATTTGGGAGAGCAAAAAGGGTCGGGAGCGCAAAAATTTTGCTCTCCGTCCCCACTAACCCAAACTTTGAGAGCGCAAAATCTAAGGAGAGCAAAAAATTTGCGCTCCAAAGCCACGTGTCGTGTTCAGATTCTAGCATAAAGTGTACGTGTAATGATCTAAAGCACGGAGCGCAAAAACAAATGGGAGCGCAAATATTTTGCGCGTAAGGTCCATTTTTGCAACACAAAATTCAATGGTTCATTGTTGTAACAGCGTTCCCTATATGTATATTTTAGAAATTTTCTCTAAAAAACAAAATTACCAAAACATCACTTAAAAACATACAACTTTCGTATATATATATTGTCTTAAATAGAGTACATATCAATCATTCGTGATGACGTATAGTCTGGTGTCGGGTTATAAACCCAACCACATTGATACTCGCATGCCGCCTGGCGGGCCAATATCAATAAAGGTTTGGGCTCACGAAAGCCCAAGCCCAAATCTATTCTGGAATAGATATCGATATCTTCTAAAATAAGAAGATAATCATTCCCAACCGACTTAGGCGGGATCGCGAAGGTTGGGAACACGAACCAACAAGGATTCGTGCGTATATAAAGGAATCATATCCCTCGTTTAAGTGCGATCTCATAACCTAAAACTCCTTAAACCTAAACCGATTACTCGCTCTCATGGGAGGATAATCGTGGGAGACAATCCCACTGTAAGCTAGCGGTGTTTCTTATCTCTTAGTCGCGGGTCTCGGCGGCAATTCTCAATTGGTGCGAGCCGAGCTCCAAATCGAGCGTCCAACTTTTGTATCAACAAGTGGCGCCATCCGTGGGACCAAACACTAGGCACCGACACTAGAATGACAAAGCACGGTGTCGGCGATCACGGTCGGACCTTATGGGAAGAAGTCGCGAGTGGACTAACCCTAGCGGACCTGCAGGACAACCAGTGACGCTAAAAATAATGGATCGAGCCAAGACTTGATCTTCCCATGGTGGAACCGCACTCGGGAACAACCCAAGCCACTACAACCACTACGAGTGGAGTAGACCCACTGCGCACCGTCTTTACTACTCCCTTCCAATCGGTGCTAAGCCGACGACAAAGTACCGGAGGCACGGTCGGGATAAGAGTATAGCGATGAAACAAACGCTCGCTCGAGGAGTCGCGCGCGAGTGCTTTGAAGCTTCGTATCCCAAAACTACGAGCATTGGCGCCTCATGCAAGAGGAAGAAGAATAGATCGGGCGGAACTTGAAAGCCCGACTCAATTTCGATTCGAATCGATACTTCCCCACTGCGCCACCGAAAGAGAAGCGCGAGAGGCGGTCATAAACCCCGGTATTCAGCAGAATCGGGAGGAGAATTGATGGTGATGAGACATCTCACTCACAACATTTGAGTGATAGTGATAGAGAAGAGCGGCGTACGGTGTCTCGCCCGGTGGGTAGCCGTAGAGTACATGATAGGCGGGGCGAAAGTATTCCCGGTGTGACCGCTTCGATCCGGACTCTAAGTCGATTAGAGGATGGACGGCGCAAACGCCGTAAGAAGGAAAATTCATCTTGATAACTCCTCGGACAACGAGGATAGTGATCTGAGACATTGGAAATCGAGCGAGCGCGATAGCCAAGAGGAAGACATGTCTCCCGTGGCGCCGTCGAGAAAGTGGATCGTTCACCGACGCATTAGTGATTTCTCACGAGAACAAGAAGAGGCGAATGCCTACAAATGTCAAAACCTATGATGGGACGGTGATCACGGCGATCACCTAAAAATCTTTGAATCGGCGCGACCATTGAAAATTGGCCACAACGGTGTGGTGCCACATGTTTAATTCCACACCGGTAGGAAGCGCGTGGCGGTTCAACAAACTCCCGAAGGAGCATAAATGGTTTTGAAGAGTTGAGAAAGGCGTTCGCCTAAATTTTACTCAACGGAAAAAGTCGCCAAAAATCTGTCGAACTCGCCGGGTAAAAGCGAACCAAGGAGAATCTGAGAGTGCATTCATGGGCAGCTTTAAAGATGAATGCATGCAAGTTAAAGCATGTCTGAAGTACTAAAGATCTACGGCTTCATGAATGGGATTAATAATCGAGAACTCATCAAGAGATTGAGCGACAAGATCCACGAGACTTTTGATGAACTCATGAAGCGCTCTCGGTCTTTTGTCGAGGGGAAGCCGCCGCGGCGAATAGCAAAAAGAACCATTGAGTTACGGTCACGGGAACAACTTGGGAGACAATCCAACGACCGAGGTAATAACCGTCATAGGAACTATCGCAGCGGAGGAGCGGCAGAGAGAGATAATGATGATACACTCCACGATCAAAACCCCAAAGGAAATACTCGCGATGAGCGCGAATTTCCCAGACCACCATGAATCGTACACGGAAGATCGGGCGCCCGGAATGGATCTTGTGACTACCACGCACAAAGGGTCACACCACTAACAAATGTGTCCAAATGCGCCAACTCATCGACAAGATGGTCGAGGAAGGTAGATGGACCACGGTCAAAATATTAAAGAGGGAGAGATAAACAAAGAATGGAAACAAGAAGGAAATACCCAAAGATAAGGCCGACACAATCTACATGATACAGGCGTGGCAACGAATCATCGGACGGAAGGTCGGCCGGAGTTTTCCCAAGAAGTTAAATCTCTTTCCTACTCTAGCTGCGGACAACGCAGATGGCGAACCACTCACCATTGAAATCGGTCGGGTGGTCACGATATACACCGCATGTACATTGATGGTGGGGCATCGGCGAACATCATGTATGAGCATTGCTTTAAAGACTACGACACAAATCGTGGCAGATTAAACCCGGTCGACAAAGACTAAGCGGTTTCACGGTGAAAAGATATGGCCCATGGGGCAACTGCGATTACTAGTCGGCATTGGCAGCAGAGCACTCTGACGACTGGATGGACTTCATGGTGATCAAATCCCTCGCCATACAATGGCATCATTGGAAGACCGGGATATCGACCGTGCGTGCGGTGCCATCAACGGCATGCGGGATGCTTAAATTCCCGATGAGAAGGGCGTTGTTACTCTTTACAATGCGACGGTACCAATTAGAGAATGTAACACGGTTACATGCGGCGGCACCGATCCCAGCGGTCGCGGCCAAAATCCCCAACTTAAAGGTCGCGATTCACCCAGAGTACCGGGCGAAATAACCATCGGAGGGTCATTGTCGGACAACGGCAAAGCGGCCGTATCGCTCCTACAAAAGAGCGTGGATATTTTCGCATGGGAGCCAAAACACATGGTGGAGTACCGCGCTCGATCACGAGCATAAGCGAGAATCCGACAAGGATACACACCGATCGCCCGGAAGAAGCGTGGCGAAGCCCAGGCGTGCGCATGCAATCTGGCGAGTACGTAAATTGGTAAGCGGGGAATTATCGTGAAGTCTACTACCACGGTGGCTTTCTAACCGATAATGGTGAAAAAGAGCGGCGGTGGTGGCGAATGTCGTGAACTTCACCGACCTTAACAAAGCATGCCCGGGGGATCGCTATCCATTACGAAATAGACGGAAAATAGAGTCCTTGTGCGGATACCGTTAAAGTGTTTTCTCGACGCGTACAAAGGATATCACGGATCTGAGATGGCTAAGGAGATGAGGAAAAAAGCGACTTTCCACACAAGCCAGGCGTTCTTGTTATACAAAATGCCGCTGGCTTGAAGAATCTGGTGCCACCTATCGGTTAGTAGACAATGCCTTTGAAAAGCAATTGGGCGCAACACGGAAGTCTATGTGGATGACACGGTCATAAAAGCCATCTTGATGTTGAGCTTGTGCGCGACATAGCGAGACGTTCAAGACTACGTGAGATCAACATGAAGTGAATCCCAAGAAATGCACCTTGGCGCTCATCGAAGGCATGTTCTTAGGATATCGATAGAACTGACGGCATAAAGCCTTGTCCGGAGAAGACAAAGGCGGTAATAGATCTTCCTCACCACGCATCAAGGAAGTCAATCCTCAACGGAAAACGGCGGTCTAAGCGGTTCCGGTCTAAGTCGTGAAAAGTCATTGCCTCTTTTCAAAACGCTCGAAGTGTATGAAAAGGGTGACTTCCGTGGACAACGGAGGAAAGCCTTCACTACACTCAAACGACATCTAGCAACGCTCTCAACACTCGTGGCACCCGACCGAGGAAGAATCGATCATGTACTTATCGGCAACTCATGGGGCGGTCGGTGCGGTGCTACTAACGAGATAGGGACTCGGTGCAAACCCCTATCTATTTTGTCGACAAAGCGCTCAAGAAAACGGAGATGAACTACGATGCCATGGAAGTTAGTCTTGGCATTAGTGTTTGCCGCCAAGCGGCTGGCGGTACTTCAGCGCACCGATAGCGGTAATCACGCATCAAGCCATCAAGCAAATCATCTCCAAACCCGACGCGTCGGGGCGACTCCGAGTGGAGTGTCTTACTAAGCGAACACAACATCTCTTACGGACCACGTCGCAATAAAAGGACAAGTCTGGCGAGACTTCATCATCGAGAAACCAGATCGATGAGGTACCCGCACCAAGAGCGAGAACTACGGATCCATGGATTTTGTTCACGAGCGGATCCTCGTGCGTGGGCGGATCGGGGCGGCCTTATTCTCACAAACCCGGAGGAATGGAATTCACTTACGCGCTGCGTTTTGAATTCTGACCACAAACAATGAGGCGAATCTGAAGCCCTAATCACGGACCACTCGCATTGCGGCTCGAATGGGTGTGCGTAACTTGGAAGCGAATGTAGATTCCGGCTAGTAGCCAACCACGTGTTGGGCGAATCGTGGCCAAGAAGAGAATATGATTCGATATCTTGAGAAGACTAAGACACTAATCAAAGGCTTTGTGATTACTATCAAGCAAGTCCCTAGGGCGAGAAAATCGCAAAGGCGGATGCAGCGAGCAAGATCGCCTCGACAAGCTTTGCACATTTATCAAAGCAAGTCTTTGGTGGAAACACCGAAAAGCAAATCCATATCGGAGATGGAAGTCTCATGGTCATAGAAAAGGATGGTCCTACATGGATGACACCGATTCACGAATTCCTAAGCAAGGAACGTTACCACAAGAGCAGACGAAGCTCATGATGCACGGCGCTGCAGATTTGAGTTGCGAGACAACATATTGTACCGACGCGTTCCTTCCTCCAACCGTGGCTCACTGCGTTGGCCCTCTACAAGCAAATTACGTCTTGCGAAAATCCACGAAGGTTCATGCGGCATGCACGCAGGAGCACGATGCATTGTAGCACGCGCCATGCGATCGGGATACTCTTGGCCAACCATGCATCGAGATCGCGGGACTTATCTGAAGTGCAATGATTGCCAAGTCCATAGACCCGTCCCGTGCCAACCACAACACGAGCTAACACCAATCACGGCGCCATGGCCATTCTATAAATGGGGCATTGATATTGCGGGTCCTTTTCCAATAGCAGCGGGTGGTCTCGAGTTTCTCATAGTAGCTATAGACTACTTCACCAAGTGGATCGAGGCAAAAGCGTTGGCGACAATCACCGTGAATCGGGTAAAGCGCTTTATGCGGGACAACATTGTATGCCGCGGATTACCCGGTGAAATCATCTCGGACAACGGAAACAATTACGCGACAACCCTTCAAAGATTGGTGCGAAAAGTTAAACATCACTGACACTTGGCGTCGGTTCGCACCCACAAACCAATGGCTTAGTCGGCGCGCAAATCGAGCACAGGCGAAGGAATCAAAGCACGCTGGGCGGGCGCAAAGGAAGGTGGGTCAAGAACTTTCACATGTACTATGGGCTCACCGCACCTCAATTAAAACCGGACAGGGATACCCCTTCTCTAGTATCACGGATGGAAGCCGTTATACCAACCGAGATCGGCATGCCAACTATCCGCCTGCGGAGATCAATGTGACTACAAGCGACGGCGAAGGCGTGTCGACTTGGATCTGCTGGAAGAAAGGCGAGCAGCGACCATACGGGAAGCAATGTCGAAGTCAAAATGAAAGGATACTATGATGCCAAGGTGCGTAGTGTTTCATTTAGACCGAGCGACTTTGTCTACCGCGCCAATGAGGCGAGCCATGCGAAAGATACGAGTGGCTCGGACCAAAATGGGAAGGCCCTTATGAGATTCTCAAGCAATAGGCACAGGTAGCGTCACGGACTACGAGGATTGGATGGTCGTGACCTACCGCGCATGGAACATCGGCAACCTCGAGAGGTGCTACACATAAGAATAGCTACGACACGGCAAGACAGACGCTCCGCACTTTCGATGCTCGATAAACATTCATGTATTCGGTTTTTATTTTCATATTCTTGTTTTCTTTGTTATTTCTTGATAAACTTGCAAGTATTAATAAAGCGCCATGGTTTCTAGCTAACTCCGTGACACATTTTAAGTTGTTATCTCCATATCTTGTATGTCTTAACAATTTTTATTTCTTGCCACGATGGCGTGCATGCACTACAAATAAACCCACGATGGTAAAAGGATAAGTTGACCTACTAACTAACTTGTTGAGTAAGAGGTTGCAAACCCATCAATCTTGGATCACGCATCCTTGTTAAACACCTTGTTCTCGAGGCGTTGGAATAAGATATGCGCATCCCACGGCGGTTCTTGTGACAATGCACACGTCTTGCGTTTAACAACTTAGGAACCAAGATACTTGCTTCCTTAATAAGATATTCTGACATCTTGTCAATATCATACCATACACGATTATGATCAAATACTTTGAATTATTTCTCTAGTATATTCGATTTTCATACATGATTATGGATTTCCTATATTTGCCTTTGGCGTACACTTGCAACAAATACATCTTTTACGCATAGTCAGACAGATATGTATACATTACAAATATCCACAAGCAACAAACAAAAAAAACTTTTATTCATAACTACGAGTTAGCACAAAGATAGTCAACATGACGACTACCGGTACTACAGCTTAAGGAAGAAGTACCAACGTGACTCGTTGCATCTTTAACCGCTAATACCCTTTAACACATCCGCATCCCGGTGACACACGGTAGCCACAATCGGTAGCACCCCATCGGATCTTGGCAAGTCTGTTGCACCAACTCCACACAAAATAGCTTTACCGTAATACCTTCTTTTTCGCAAGACGAGTTGCATGCGCTTCGGGACTTCCTTTAAAGGTACCTCTTTCTCCAGCGCAAATAGATTACGACTATCCCTAGGGCCAAAGCGGTGCTTGGGCCGTGACTCATGGGGCTTCAAATAATAGTCCGACGTGTTTGGCACCCTCGATGCGATGTCACCAAAGTCGACCCGCCATAATAACACTTATCGGATAATCTTGGTGGTGCTCAAGCTCCAAATCATTGGGAGCTCTAGGTCTTTCATTCTCGCATGGCGAAGAACCAAATGATTATCGATTGACATCATAACCGGTACCTTATCAGCAGTGCCTTGTGATTCTGCATCATGGGTTTTCAAGCGCCCGATTTACTCAAGCCCAAGGCACACCGCACAACCTCCCGAAGGCATTCACCACCTCACGGTGATTCCGAGTGCTAAGGCGACTAGGCGAAGACCGTGGCCTATGAGCCACTGCGCTCCGCTATGGTGGACATGGTGAGGATCTGACTCCTCGTCATACTCGATGCTCATCTTGCGCAGTTTGGCCTCCTGCACCTCCAATGACCAGCTCACAGTGGCCCCAAGATCCCCCAACTGTGCAAACAAACTTTCCTTGCCCTGCTCTAGATGTTTAAGGGCCCAGCGACACGCAGACTTGTATCTGGCAGCATCAGCATGCTCTTGATTCAGTTGGCACATTAGCGCCATTTTGTCATCGGCCTGTTTTTTAGCGTATGCACTCAGATCCCTTGCCTCTGCATGGGCGCTATCGATTCTTGCCGAGTACTCGCCGATTCGCCTCCAACAGCGCTATTGTTTGGTCCTTTTGTGACTCTTGGGTCTCCCCACGAGATACTCGGTCTTTCGACTTCACAATTAGCGAAGCTGATGGGCGAGACCGCACACGATTCTTGACCAATTGCCCCATGGCACGCGTCGCATCGGCTGGTCTTCATTTTCACGGCTCTGCGGCTCGAAATCTGTTGAGCAGTAGGACTAGCCTTGGGGTGAGTGGATAACACCTTCTACCTGCGAATGATCACCAGCGAAATGTTAGATTCACAAACAGGTACATCAACAAATACAAAGAAATTATACATAAACGGCTTTACTTACTGTGGCTCCGCGACATCATCAGAAGGGTGCGAAGACGCTTCCTTAGTGGAGGATAACTCCACAGTCTGGACCACGGGCGTTTTTCCTCGAAGGGCTGCACCATCCTCCGCCGGGTTCTTTTACGACTAAGCCCGCCTTCTTCTTCTCTTCCTCCACAGTTGAACCACGGCTACAGGCGGTGGCTGCGCCACCAGCGAAGTTACTTCGGGATTGGGACGGCTTTGCAGGGGCGTTGCCTCCATCTGCGGCGAGGAACCGGGTCCTGTATCCGGCATTCACTTCATGGCGCGCCTGCGGTAGCAGCTAGGATTGGCTCCTCATTCTCCTTTAAGGGCCGCGTCCCTGTCCTTACCTCCAAAGGCTTCGCTAATTGCACCACGGTGAAGAGATCCATTTCTGCACACCACAAAACAACATGTGCACACGAGTTATATACTGCGCGAAGTATAAGGAAGAATGCTCTTACATTATTTGCACACAGAGGTACGGAGGAATAAGTACCCGCCCCGCCATGCGCGTCCAAGAAGATTGGGATCTCATCTTGGGACCAAAATAGTTCTGGTGATTCCCATATGCACTAAAAATCCTTGGAGATGCACTAATGGGGATGCGGTTAGCATTTATCGATTCCGCATCCTCGGCGACATATGACCGAACAGCGCACTCATCCTCTCTAATGTACCCAGTATAAAACTCATAATTCCAAGGAAAGCATGTATCATCTACCCAGAAGAAGTACTCCCTCCAATTCCTAAGTGAATCTAATTTATCCGTATAACATTGCAATCTACCGGCGCGCTTCGCAAAAGACACCCACCCATGCGCCCATGTAGTGTGATAAAAGGCGCGGAATAGGTGGATGGTGGGATTGATTGCCAACAAACGACAATTTACCTCAAAATTCGTAATTTTTGCCGCACCAATGCAGTGCAACTGCGATATGTGTAGATTATAATAATTTAACACATCGCACAGAAAGCGTGACAGGGGCACACGTTGATTCGCGAATTCGAATAAACGTGTATATACACCCACTTTCCCTACAGGGAAGTCCGCAATCGTTGCTCGAGCTCCCGGAACAACCGGATGCACGTCCAGCGGTATGAAATACTCCGATGTAAATTCCATCAGGTCGTTCACGGTGAGGTCGGAGGTAAAATCAGATAACTGTTTAACCATTGTGTTATTAGTGATCAGGCGCACGCGCGGTTACCTTTGTAATTGGCGGTTTTACGCGCAACTATCTCGAATGCTTTTGTAATGGTGGTTGGAATTTTCTTGTGAAGACGGCGGTGAAAATGGAGGCTAAGTTATATAGTTTTCTCAACCACCCGACGTGCCACGTGGACCCCACTAACTTCACTTGTGTGGTTGAGATTACTTTGATGGGACGTGGGGCGGTCGCTTTCCCGAATAACGAGGTATTTGCATTTTACCACGATGTCTAGGTACAATGCACCTACGGGTATGTGCGGCTTCTTTACTACGTTTCGTAAGTTTTTCTTTTTTGGGACTACGGTCATTAGTCTAGCATCCGCAGATTCGCATCGCATACTAGACTAGGGGACATGATGACGTATAGTGCGGTGTCGGGTTATAAACCCACCCGACCCAATACTCGCATGCAGGCCTGGCTGGGCCAATATCAATAAAGGTTTGGGCTCACGAAAGCCCAAGCCCAAATCTATTCTGGAATAGATATCGATATCTTCTAAAATAAGAAGATAATCATTCCCAACCGACTTAGGCGGGATCGCGAAGGTTGGGGAACACGAACCAACAAGGATTCCGTGCGTATATAAAGGAATCATATCCCTCGTTTAAGGTGCGATCTCATAACCCTAAAACTCCTTAAACCCTAAACCGATTACTCACTCTCGTCGGAGGATAATCGTGGGAGACAGATCCACGGTAAGCCTAACGATGTTTCTTGTCTCTTAGTGCGCGTCTCAAGCGGCAATTCTCAATTGAGTGCGAGCAGGAGCTCCAAATCGAGGCGTCCAACTTTTGTATCAACAATTCGATTTGATTTGCCTACTACCAAAACTAAAGTTACGTAGTATTAGGAAGTTTTCAAAAATAAAAAACAATATTTTATTGGTTGACATTGTGATCATCTCTCACCCTAATAAATTTTTAAGTATATTTTTAAAGTAAACAATACATTTAAAACTTTAACGTCTTGCTCCATATAAGATAACATATATTAACAAGAGGTGTGATACATTCACAAAAAAGAATTCACACAAACCATTCATCATTGATGAGTCGTGATGATTGATTTAATCGATCTTGATTAAGCCGTCACTCATTGACACGTCGTGAATGAATGGTTGTGTGAATTCTTTTTTGTGGTTCTATCAAAATTCTATTAACAACAACAATGATACCTGATACTACTAGAAGTGGGGTATGAAGGTATTAAGATGAACATCATCATACGAAAGATTGTTTACATACAAGTGAAACGTTGAATAGTACTACTAAGAATATGCATATAAGTTTGAACTAACTTGAAATATATATCTCATACAAGCTACACATTTGTTATGTAACATAGTTAAATCTATAACTACACAATGAAACAGCTTTGAGGATTAGAATATCGTTCGTTGTGAAGCTGGCTCAATTTTATTCACCTTTGCACTAGACATAATTTCATTACTTCTATATAACAAAGTATAGTAATCTCTTTTAGGCCCTAGAGCCATCTATTCACAAATGATAACATGTTCTGTACATTGTATAATTCTTTTGAAATATCAATAGTTTCCATTTTATCATGTTCTACCAGCATTGAAATACAATTTTTTTCTTCTTCTTTCATATTTTGTTGATTCATATATCTTTCCTTCTTTAATTTCGAGAATAAAACACCCGATTACTTAAAAAATAACACTATTGGGCCGTGCTTTTGCACGGCAAAAAGATTGCCTAGTATGCATTATCTATATCTATATCTATATTTATATTTATACTATATAAAATGGAAAAACAGTCAAAGTGGAAAAGTGAAAAAGTGAAATGGTCAAATGAGAGAGGCATATGTAAAGGCATATTTAATCTCTCTTATCACAACTCACTCAACACACATAATCTTTCTCCTCTTCCACACATCTCATCAACCACCATCCTCACCACCACAAAACCCTCCACCACGGACCACTACACCACCGCACCACTCTACCATCGTGATATCGTTAATTGTCTGCTGCATTGGCGCGGTCTTCAGCACAGTAATATAGTATAGAAGTATAGATATAGATATAGTATCAAGAGAGCAATATAATAAAAAAGGGGTAAGAAATGAAGAAAATGATAGATTTAAAGGACCTCTTATGTCATACACGTATAATAAAAAAGGGGTAAGAAGTGAAGAAAATGATGATAGTTTCAATATTTGTTAGGCACAACTGAAGGTGAAATAATTGCTCATAGTTTATTATTGGTTGATTACTGAATCGTAATGGATTAATTAATTATATAATATGCGGATAACAATACAGTGAGTTTGGATTTGGATTTGGGTTCAGTAGTTGTTGATGATGATATTGAGGATTTTTGGTCACCTGAGGATAATAATGCTAAAGGTAATATATACTATTCATTTTGGTGATTGATTTGTTAAAGTGATTTGGAACAGTTTTATTGAATTAATTTATCTCATTATTGCTTTGGTTTGATTGTTTCTTAGAATTTAGGATTGCTTATCCAAACATGGTTATTTCATTTAGTGAATGTAGCAAGTTGTTTTAAGCTATGAGAAATTTATCACTTTCAATAAGCAAATCAATAATTTCTTGGTATTGCTGATTATTATATACACGCTATATTCCATTCTTAACTACTTAGTGAAAGTTTTATGCGTATTGAGACTTTATCATACAACACATGGATAGGTATATCTGGTAATTGACTGTGTATATGGAAATTTTTAAATAACTAATTAACTAATTATTAAAATATTTAGGAAAGGAATACTTTGTAACCACTACAATGATGAATGATTAAATAAAACAAGCCTAGAAAGAAAAAAAAGTATTCTTATGAGTCTTTTTTCTATGTTTGTTTGCACAAAAAGAGTCTTTTGTGACCCCTTCTCATTCCAAAGTTTATCCACACAAAAAGATCACGTTCACATACACCATTGATCCTTCGTAGCAACATCCGTAATATAAAAATAATGGGTATGTTTCGTTGTAACGTATGCAATCAGCGTAGCCTAAAAAAATGAACGAATAATCTGTTAGAATATTAATATAAGGTTGTGATAACACTAACTTTTTAGTATAACCTCTTTAGGCTTATTCATTTCATCCAAGTTTCTTTGTGATCAGCTCAATATTGCACTTTTTTCAGTTATAACTTTAATGGCGTCCACTTCAAGTTCATTGATTCAAAAGAGCTTCAAGTATGATGTCTTCTTAAGCTTTAGAGGCGAAGACACTCGAAAGACCTTTGTTGATCATCTTTATTCTGCTCTTACACAAAAAGGTATTGAGACATACAAGGATGATGAGAATATTAAGCAAGGGAAAATGATCAGTGATGAGCTTATTAAGGCCATTGAAGACTCAAAATTTTACATTATTATTTTCTCCAAGAGCTATGCTTCTTCATCTTGGTGCTTGGAAGAGCTTGTTAAGATTATGGAATGCCAGACGATGGACGAGCACACTGCTTACCCCGTGTTCTATGATGTGGAGCCCACTGAAGTTCGCAAACAAACTGGGGCAGTTGGAGTTGCATTTGAAAAACATAAAGAGGAAAAAGCTGCAAGGAAATGGAGAGAGGCTTTGAAAAAAGCATCTGATTTGGCTGGCTGGGAGTTGAAGAACACTTTTGATGGGTAATTCCTTCATCATATATTTGCAATATTCTTTGATTTTACTTCTTTTTTATCTATGATTGAATGATTCCGGTGGATTCCAATGTAGTTGTTGTTTCAGGGTTGTTGTTATTAGCTACTTGCTAGTTTTATTTATATATACATAATTAATGGCTTTCAAAAAAACATGTTTCATCTCAAACGGGTCAAATGGGTAAATAACTATTTATATTTTAACATGGTGTATTTTTAATGCATATAACCTAAATCAGTTTTTTATTCACAAACTTAAGATTTTTTCTGTAGTGACATATAACCTTAAAAGCTTTTCTTATTGAATTTAATCGAGTATGTTATAAGTTAGATGTTGAAGGGAAGTGTTTGCGGGTAGACCCAGCCTGTTTTGACCCCGAAAAAGTTTTCCTTATACCCAGCCTATCTGTTATTCAACTAGTATCTAACAGATAGCTGATTCTATGCCATTACTTTATATACAATTGCATGTGTTATTATCTAGATTTGATTGTTCAAGTAGGATTTTTAACAAGCATAGTGAATCTTATTTTACATACAGACATGAAGCTAAATTTATCCAAAAGATTGTTGAAAAGATATCACTAGAGTTGCGTTTCATTAACTCGGATGTTGATGGAAAACTAATAGGCATGGAGACCCGAGTAAACGATGTTCTTTCATCTTTAGAAACCAGTGTTGATGATGTTCGCATGCTAGGGATATGGGGGATGGGAGGTGCGGGGAAGACAACCTTGGCCAGAGCTGTTTTTGATCATATATCGATTCAGTTTGAGGGTCAAAGCTTTGTTGAAAATGTTAGGGAAATTTCAAAAACCTCTTTGTCGGGTTTGAAGACGTTGCAGAAGCAAGTACTCTCAGATGTTCTAAATGATAATAACATTAGAGTAAGTAGTGTTTCTGACGGGAAAAATATGATGAAAAAGTTCTTGCACAGTAGAAAGGTTCTAGTTGTTCTAGATGATGTGGATCACATAGAACAACTTGAGGCATTAACCGTTCGAAATTGGTTCAAGCCGGGAAGTACAATTATCATAACAACCAGAGATGAGCAAGTGCTGCGTGCACATGGAGTGAACTCGATTCATGGTGTCAATTTGTTATCGAATGATGAAGCAATTTTCATTTTCCGTTGGTATGCATTTCGGAGAGAGATTGAAATTGAAGGTTACAAAGAGTTATCGATGCAAGTTGTACGTTATGCAGCTGGTCTTCCATTGACTATAAAAGTTTTGGGTTCATTTCTATGTGGTAAAGATGAAATTGAATGGAAAGATGCCATAGAAAGACTAAAAACAATTCCGTTGGAGGAAACTTTGAAAAAATTGGAATTAAGCTATAATAGTCTTGAGCACGATTATAAAGAAATATTTCTGGATATTGCATGCTTACTCAGAGGTTGGAAGGAAGACAAAGCAATCCGAGTGCTTGAAAGCCGTGGATTCCATGCTAAAATTGGTTTAAGAGTTCTTGAGCAGAAATCTCTTATAACTATTTCTAAAAAAGAATATTTTACTGAATGGGGAAGTGATGAATATAAGGAATTGGGGATGCATGATCATTTACAAGAAATGGGTAGGAATATTGTTCGTCGGTCACACCCGGATGAACCTCAAAGACATAACCGATTGTGGGTTAATGAGGAAATTGAGGATATATTGACTAATGACCTGGTAAGAATTAAGTTATGATTTAATAAATCTTAGAGTTAACTACATTTTTTGTCCATGTGGTTTGCTGAATATTTCATTTTGGTCCAATAGTTTAAAAAGTTTTGAGTTTGGTCTAAAATGAAACATTCATTGCGGGTTCGGTCCAAAATTTCTAACTCCGTTAGTTTAACTTTGTCTTTTTAGGTATTACATTAGACAAAGTAAAAGTTGGTGTAAGTTCACATAAAAAACACATAACAATTCTCATCTTTATATCATCTTCATTCGCTCTCAAATTTATCATGTTTTCAGTGATTTTGGGCGTTTTGAAATTTAGGGTTCCGATAAAAATTAAGGGGTTTTATTTTTTCGATTTCAGGGTACCCAAGCAACAAAATGTCTATACTTTCAGTCACTGGGTTTTAGCGCTGAAGTTGCAGTGAAAGGTCTATCAAAAATGAAGGATCTTAGATTTATTGACATAGATCTCAAAAAGGGTATATTTGAGAGCGATGTTCAACTTTGTGAATTTGATAAAGTTAGCGAATACCTTCCAAGTTCCTTACGATTTATGAGATGGCGGGGGTTTCCTTTTTCGAGTTTGCCGAATACATTTCAAGGAAAATATCTTGTTGGAATTGTAATGGATGACAGCAATATTGTTCAACTTTGGGAAGATGGAGAAGAAAAGGTAGAATGATGGTTAAATTGCTGTTTTTCATGATTCATTATGATCCTATATATCTATTGGTTTGTTACTGCCCCAATATTAATTGTTTTTTGTACTTATGTTAATTAGGTTCTTCATAAGCTAAGGTTCCTCACCTTCCAGAGGTCAAAATTACAGACCTTTGACCTTAGGGTGGCTCCAAATCTTGAGCGGTTAACTATTAAAGAATGTTATGATTTCGTAGAGCTTCATATACCTGCCGATCATCATCAAAAGCTCGAATATCTCACCCTCACCGATTCAAAGCTGACAAACCTTCACCTCGGGAATAGTCCAAATCTTGTCCAGCTAAAACTCAAACATGTCTGCTTCAGTGACTACAAGATTACAAACCTTAACTTCAAGAATACTCCAAATCTTAGGAACCTAACACTCCAACACTGTGGTGATTTGGTAGAACTTCAAATGCCTGCCGAAAGTCTAAACCTCAAATATCTCGACCTCAGTCATTCAAAGCTGAAGACCATTCACCTCGGGAATACTCCGAATTTAAAGACGCTAAAACTCGATGGCTGTAACGATTTGGTAAAATTTCAAATGCCTGTTGAAAGTTTAAAGCTCGAACATCTTGACCTCAGTTATTCAAAGTTGACAAACCTTCACCTCGGGAATACTCCAAATCTTAAGATTCTAATACTCAACGGCTGTCATGATTTGGTAGAATTTCAAATGCCTGCTGAAAGTTTAAAGCTTGAACATCTTGACCTCAGTCATTCAAAGTTGACAAACCTTAACCTCGGATATTCTCCAAATCTTAAGATGCTAATACTCAAAGGCTGTAAAGACTGGGTAGAACTTCAATTGCCTGCTGAAAGTGTAAAGCTCTTATCTCTCAACCTTAGTCATTTAAAGATTAGAAATCTTCCAGATAACATTTGTATGTCGATGCATCTGAAAACTATCAGACTTAAATCTTGTTGGCATCTTGAGAAATTACCGGAGGATCTTGGCCGATTACAGTGTTTAGAGGAGCTAGACCTAACAGAGTGTATAGTTTTACGAGATATTCCAAACAGCATCTGTCAGATGAAAAGTCTGAAATATTTCCATCTCACCTACTGTTTTCTAGTTGAAAAGTTGCCCGAGGAAATTGGAAGTTTGAAACGGTTAGAAGAGTTAAATATAGAAGGTACGGGCATAAGTCATCTTCCACATAGCATTTTTCAGTTGGAACGTCCGCGTATCGTTGGCTTTACATGGCAGCTTCAGTCGTATGGTTTTAGAAGCATAATACAAACATCAACATACGTATCTTTCGCCTACACCTCTTACCATTCTTCAGCAAATCATTTAGAGAAGCCATTTGATTTTGCATGGCAGCTTCAATCGTATGGTCCTTTCTCCTTTTTTTGATTACTCATATACCTTTAATTTATAATTAGAACTTATAAGTACATGTGTTACTCATGACTTGTGCTTTTTTAAATTGCTTCTGTCAGGAGGCCGCTGACTGGGAAGCAATCAGCACACAAAGGTGATTAATTTCCGAAAAAAGAATATTTTTTATTCATTTGTGAACCAATTCATCTTATTTGAACTTAAAGAGGTGGTTTAGTCTTGTTTGAACTTCCATTTTTCATTTATCATTTCTGAAAACTTTTCAAATACCTTCATGTAAAAACAATAATTTGGTACTGCAGTTCGAGTGCTTTAAAAGGTCAAAGTAGTCAATAAACATTTTTACTTGATAATCATATGCTTATCAAATACCTTCAGACTAGAAGGTTTTATCTCGGCTTAATCAATGTTTGCCATCACACAGGTCTGTAAATAAAAGTACAAGGAGGCGGGACTACTGATTCAAGTCTCCAATACAAGCTGTATACAGTTAAATCAAGGTATAGCTATTAACTTCAAAAATGTACTGAGTAAAGTAGCTTACTTGTATAAGCAGTTTAAATTTTCGAAGTTAGATATGTTAACTCATGGAGTTCAGATAACACAGTTGACTTCTTAGAAAGTCAACTGTGTTCATGATTGGAGTTTACATGATGTTGGGAGATAATCATGTTATAATCATATTCAGTAAAGTTTTGTAAGTGATTTAAAATCATATACAAGTTTTGATTTGCATAAATATCATCTACATTGGGACAAAATGGTGAATCACTAAAATATTTGACTTTTGAGTCAAACTATTGGCTTTGATCAAATTCACCAAGTTTTCTTTATCCAAGTCAGTAACAGAATCAATATTATAGTGTTTACTTGTATTAATAGAAGCTACTTAAAATGTTCCAGGAATAAGACATTAAGACGTTATTATCAGAGAATGATTTGGGAAAATCCATGTTTGGACAGAGTTTGAAGCTGGGAACACGAGATGAACGTGAACTTATCAAATAAAACGACATTACTGTGGAATGTTTAAATCAATTGGGTCTCAAAGGCATGGATACGGGTGCCGGGCTTTGCTTACCTATATTGAATTTGTGATATTCCTTTTATAGTTTTATGTAAATGTGCACGCCCTCATTTCTGATTTTGGTCCATATCTTAGCACTTCTGTTGATTTGTCAACAACTTTTGTTTTCTTGTTTTCTGTAAATTCAGAAAGTTCGTTTGTTTATTGGCACGTTGCTGTTGATTTGTCAGGTTTTGTTTTTGTTTTCTATTTGGCACGTTGCTTTTGTTTTCTTTTTGCTCTGCCGTAGATCTAGGCCTCGTGCGTTGCTTTTGCTTTAGCTTGGTCTTTCTTAGGTTTGCCTGCTTTTCTTGCCCTGTTTTTGTTTTGGTGCCTTGTTTCTATGCTCTGCCTTTCCTTTAGATTTTGGTGCCTTTTTGTGTGCCTATCTTTGCTCCTTTTAGTGCCTTGCTTTCTTAGGGCTTTATTCCTTTGTTTTAGTTTGTTCTTGTTTGTGTGCCTTTGCATGTGCTCTCCCTGCCCCGTCACTTTGTTTTGTTTTCGTTTATGCTTGTGCTTGTTACTTTTTGTCTTATGCTTTCTTCTCTCTCCTATCTCTCACCCGCACATCCGCACTTGCAGGAGGCCTCGTTGAAGCAGCCTCTACCCCTGATTTATCACAGGGGGGGAGTAGGATCTGTCTACATTTTACCTCCTCATACCGCCCGTGAATTTTGGGTTTGTTGTTGTTGTTTTCTATGTTTAATAAAGGGATAATGCTAAAAAAATGCATCAAAGTTGACACATTTTAGGATTGTGTATACCTAACTATTTTTTTTTTCATTGTAACACAAAATTTGGTAATTTTGTTATTGTATGTATGATTTCCATCGTGTCCCATGTCAGCGTGTCCGAGTGTTACATGTAGACTGTCAGCATGTCAAGAACTACTTTTTTTATTGGGATAATGATAAAAAAAATGCATCGAAGTTGACCACTTTTGGGATTGTGTGTATCCAACTATATATTTTTTTCCACTACAACACAAAACTTTCGAATTTGTGTTATTGTATGTATCCAGTCAGGCTAAGCGTTACATCGCTAGCCTTTTATATTAATGGTCGTTAGTAAATAACTTCAAATTCCGTTTTTAACCTTTTTTTTCGTTTTCACAATTTTTCATCCATTCTTATACGTTTTCGTCCGTTTTTAGAAGTCTTCGTCCGTTTTCTTACGTTTTCGTCCGTTTTTATATGTTTTCGTCCGTTTTTATACTTTTTCGTCCGTTTTTAAAAGTTTTCGTTCGTTTTCTTGCTTTTTGTCTGTTTTTATACGCTTTCGTCCGTTTTTTTTACGTTTTTGTCCGTTTTCTTATGCATTTTACGTTTACATCAGTATTTATACGTTTAAAAATGTATAAAACAGACAAAAACGTAAGAAAACGGACGAAAATGTTTAAAAACGGACGAAAACGTATAAAAATGTAAGAAAACAAATGAAAATGTAAAAAAATGGACGAAAGCATATAAAAACAGACGAAAGTGTAAGAAAACGGACGAAAACATATACTAACGGATGAAAACTAATAAAAACGTAAGAAAACGGAATTTTAGTTATTTACTAACGGTTGTTAATATAAAGGACTAACGATGTAACGCTTAGCCTGACTGGATACATACAATAACACAACTTCAAAAGTTTTGTGTTACAGCAAGATGACCTGTACTAAATTGCTGTTTTTATACTTATGTTTTTCACACTTTTAACCATAGAGTTATTAGAATAGTTGAAAATTGCATATGCGGTCCTTCAACTTGTTTTTCAGACACAAGGATATTTAACACTGCTAATGCATAAAATTTGGACGCATAAGCAATCTTACTAATGATACGTGTCGATGCTTAAAAGAAAATGTGAAATTTAGTTTAAAAATATTCTATATTAGTTTAAAGTTTTTGTTCATTAACCAGCTTCCCAACCCCTCAGCTCCTATCTCACTCTGTCAGGGGCGGATGTACACACAAGTGAGGCCATGAGGGTATGCTATACCCTCCGTGTAATATCTTCAGTGTAATGTTTTTGACTTTTGAATGTTTTGTGTGCAACTACATGAAGGGTGCATACCCATAGAAAAAGCTGAAAAAAAGTAGTGCACACCCATGTTTTTCATTTACAATTTAGTATGTATTAAAATTAGGGTTCCACAATTTGTTTTATCGAAGATTTAAATTAAATTTTTATGAAATGCAGTTTCATATGTATAACATCTTTGAAAGTGAGAGAAGATTAAATATACATAACATTAAAAAGAAACAAAACACAGCCTCAATGTTTTATATATAATCTAACCCTTATGGTTGTTAGACGCTAAGTCTTTGTCTTAGGCTTTGTGTATTTAGGCCCGTATGTATTAGGCCTGTATGTATCTTATCTATACATTAATATGTACCGGTTATTATGAGATCAATACATAGAAGTTTATATCGACCTTCATGGTATCAAAGCCTAAACAACGATCCACATAACCCTAAATTTTTTTTTCGGTTCTTTGTTGGTCGACAACCTCACCTTCCTGCTTCCGCAATTTCGATTTTTTTTTGTGGTTTACTCGTCTAATTATTTTTTTCTTGGTGTTCGACTAAGTTTAGTCGTGGTTTAGGCTAAGTTTAGCCACAGGATTGTTTCGATTTCCTACTGTTATAAGGATATCTTCTGAAGTTTGGATTTGTTTGATTGTTTGATCGTTTGAGGTTTGAAGTTTAGTCGTGGTTTAGACGATAAGGATATCTTCTAGTTTGAGGTTTTTGGTTTGAAAGTTTCGAATGATTAATTCATTAGTTTGACAGTTTGTGGTTTGAAGTTTAGTCGTGGTTTGACTCTATAAGGATATCTTCAGTTTGAAGTTTTTGGTTTGACAGTTTATAATTATTTATTCACTAGTTTGAAGTTTTTGTTTCAAGTTTTTGGTTTAAAGGTTTGTCCTACTGTTTGACTATAAGACCATGACTATCGATACCCCACCCCCCACATCGGCCCTTACCCTCTCGGATAAACTAATGGCCATGAATCATTTAACCACTTTTGTTCCTGAGAAACTGGATATCGATGCGATGAATTATTCCTCATGGATGTATTATTTTTCCCACCTATGTCATGGCTATGGGATCTTGGATCATCTTGTTGATCCTGTTGCTTCTTCATCCACTACGCCTCCTACGGATTCACCCCCTAAGGATGCGGAATGGATCAAGATCGACTTCACCATTCGGTCTTGGATGTTTTCCACACTTGCTCCATCACTAAGGACAAGGTTGGTTGACCTTAACCCTAAAACTGCCAAAGCTGCATGGACACATCTTGCGGCTATTTTTTAAGACAACAAGCGCCCACGTGCTATGGCTTTGAAAGCTGAACTTCGCAATTTGAAGCTTGGGGCTTTATCTATTGACGGGTATTTTCAAAAGATTGAATCTATTGTTTCAGTTCTTAATGGTCTTGGCTCCCCTCTTAGCAATGATGATGTTGTTACTATTGCGCTTGAAGGTTTACCTTCCACCTATGAGACCATCTCTACCATTATAGTTAGTCGAGAACCCTTTCCCGATCTCCAAACAGTTCGATCCTTGTTAACTACTCATGAGATGCGTCTTAAGTCTAGGCTAAGCCGGATAATGATGACTGTAACTCTAAGTTTTTGAGGTCATTACCTCCATCCTGGCTACATGTGAGCATAGCTTTAAAAGCTAAAGGTGGTTTGGACATGATGACCTTTGATGAGCTGTACAACAAGCTTAAAGCTCTTGAACATGATGTGAGAAGCCCTTTTCGATCATCTTCATCATGAAGTCATCTTGCATTTGTTGGAGCCTCTACTCCAAAGCCAAGCTATTTTCCAAGCTCATATCCATCATCATCTAATGTCGCACCTTCATCAAGCTCTCTTCCTAGATCCAAAGGGAATTATGGAAGATGTTCTTGGATCTTTCTTTCTTGATTATGATCCTCGGCAGAACGGCTTATGAGGATTTTGATCAAGTGGACCCACTTGATTTTGAAGAGATGAAGTTGAAATGGCAAGTGGCAATGCTTTCCATGGATATCAAGACTTTTGAGCGCAAAGTCGGAAGACGGTTTGATTTCAAAGGACGCGATCCCGCAAGGTTTGATAAAAGGAAGGTTAAATGCTTCACATGCCACCGGATAGGTCACTTTTCTAGAGAATGCAAAGACAGAAAGTCGGTGATGAAGTACGATACTCTACTTATCGCCAGATCGTAAGGATGCGTGAACTTCAAAGGGATCAACTGCATTGGTCACTCTTGATAGCAATGTGGACCGAAGCTACATGAGAGTCCGATAATGATGGTTACGAAAATGTTGGGTTGATTGCAGTTGTACTTGAGAGGATAGGCATGATCGATTGCCTTGATGGGCATCTCTCGTGTACAAAATTGTTTGTTTGGTTGTAGTGGCGTTATAATGAACTAAAACAAGCTTATGATATTATGGAACCAAAATATAATGAATACTATGTGGAAGTAGAAGCTTATAAATGTGCTTTAAAAACACTAGAAAGACAAAAGGTTTGGTTACAAAAGAATGAAATAGCTTATGGTGAGAAAATAGGTGTTTTAGAAAGAGATCTCGAATGTGCTACAAATGAGTTAAAATGGTCCGAGAAATTAAGAGCGGATGTAGAGTCGAAAATCTAGAGCTAAAGGAAAAACTTAAGGAGGAAATTGCTAGGAATAATGAGTGGATGATGAATGGTAGTAAGTTGGCTAGTCTCATTTATAGCGCCAAGCTCCCAATTCTACAAAGGCTTTAGGTTTTAAGAAATATGTAGGCCTAGAAGCTAGGGATGACACACGAGATCTACACCACCGGCCTAGCACATTTTGTGAAAGAAGGTGACCTACATGTTGTTCGTGGACCAATTAGAGGTGAGCACATGCCCATTGACCTTTCCACTATTAATGACTTTGATGGATCACACCATCTGTATGGCAAAAGTCAAAGACTTGCTGCACCTAATACTTCTACTAATGACTTTGTCTCTTGTGTTAACAAAGACAAGTCCTCCAAGCAAGGGTCTACAGAGTGTGATTCAAATGACAAGTCCGACCTTCCCAAGTCTCGAACTTCCCAAGTCTTCACCCCACTGCACCCAAGACTACCAATAAGCATGACAGAGTTGCCGCCAGGAATGCCCTTCCAAGACAGTTGCCTCTCAAGACTTGCTTTTAATTCTTTGCATAATAATACTGTTAAAACAATTCTTTTCATGGTTTTGGTTTGAATACTTTTGCTTGTAAGAATACTTCTTTTGGTTTGAATAAATCTTCTCTTGTAAGAAATGTTTTGTGTGTGAAGTAAATCTCATTTAATTAAGGATTGTGACTATCATGAGCAAAGAATGAGTAGGTGTGGTGATTCTAGGAAATCTAGACCAATGTGGACCAATGTTAATGATATACCACCTTATGTTCCACAAGTCGCTAATTATAATACTTCTTTTCCTTGGAGAAGATCTTTTGGAAAACCATATGTTCAACCAACCAAAGAATATTTTAAAATGGTTTTGGCCTAGATATGTTAACCCTATGACTAATGGGAAAGGGTATCGATATCTTCTTGTCAAGACCTCAAGAGTTGTTCTTGGAATAAACAGAGACCTAAGTTTCATTGGAAACCCAAGAACAATAGTGGATCTTATACTTCTACATGGCACAACTCATATGATCCATAAGGCGGGTTCAAGTCGAGAATGACTTGAGCCTCCATAGTGTACTAATTATTTGTATATTTTTGTTGTTGTAGGATCATCCCTTAAGCATAAAGATGTTGGAATTGTTGGCGGTGGTTGTTCTAGAAGTATGTCGGAAACAGGGACATGATGCATAACTTTATACCTATTGAAGGTGGAGGCAATGTAACCTTTGGAGGAAGTGATGGACTAATTACGGAAAAGGGACCATCAAAACACCTCACCGGGACTTTGAGAATGTTTATTATGTCAAGGAACTTCAACACTTCAATTTGTTTTCGCCTCACAAATTTGTGACACTAAGAACAAAGTACTCTTCACAGAGAATGAATGTCTTGTCTTGTCTAAAGACTTCAAACTCCCGAAAGATACTTCAATTCTCTCAAGGTTCCTCGAGTCATAATTTGTATACATTCAATTTATCTAATGTCAAACCAAAGTGACTTAACATGTTTGGTGGCTAAAGCATCCGTGGATGAGTCCACCAAATGGCATGTAAGGATGGCCCATGTCAATTTCAAGACCATCAACCACTCTCTAAACGGGCCTTGTTCAAGGACTTCCCGCCAAAGTATTCACCAATGATCATAAGCGTGTTGCATGCAACAAAGGAAAGCAAGACAGAGCCTCTTACAAAGGTGTTCTCACATAAACGAAGAACCATTATTTCGAACCTCTTGGTGCTTCATATGGATCTGTTTGGTCCAACTAAAGTGAGAAGCATTGATCATAAATATTTTTGTCCGGTGATCATGATGGATTTAGTAAATTTTGTTGGGTATTCTTTCTAAGGACCAAAGATGAAACATCCGAAATATTGAAAGACTTCATTACCCTTATTGAGAATCAGTTGAACAAAAGGTGAAAGGAATTAGGTGTGATAATGGTACGAGTTCAAAATGCCATTCGATAGAACTCGCAGTTAAAGGGAATAAAAGGGACTATAGCACTCCAAGAACCCCTCAACAAAATGGGGTGGCGTAAAGAAAAATAGAACCTTAATAGAAGTCGCAAGATCAATGCTAGCGACTCTAAACTTCCTACCATGTTTTGGACCGAGGTCATTGGTACGACTTGTTATGTACTCAATAGAGTGTCCATTACTAGACCACATCTTAAAACACCATATGAACTTCTCTTTGAAAAGTTCACATTATTCATTACCTTAAACCGCTTGGGTCGTCGGTGACAATCTTAAATACCAAAGTGATCCTTTGGGCAAATTTGATGAGAAAGTCGATGATGGCTACATTGTGGGTATTCTCGCTCATAGTAAGGCATACTGAGTTTATAATGTCCCCGCAAAGAAGATTGAGGAGACATTGAATCGAGGTATCTTGAAGACAAGCCTAATGTTCAAGGCCGTGGTCATGTTTGGTCATTTGATCTTGACTACTTGATGATTACTTGGGTTATGCTAGACATAAGGTCGATCAAAATGCGATTCAAGCATCTCCAACTCCTAATGCGACACTTTGGATGCTCATTCGACAGATGGTCCGATGATGAACAACCCATTGTAGTACCTTCCTTCTCTCCTAACAATTTTGTAGGTGACACTTCTAAAGATTATACTGATGTGGGTGAAGATGAATTCTATTATGCTGAGGACCTTGCCAGACTGAAGAAACAAGAGTACGCAGCCAATTTAGATGCTGAGAGGAATGCTGAAGAAGGATCAAATGAAGCAATCGGCAGAAACTTCAATTCTGCTGAAAGTAGTTCTGTCTCTCCTCACCTCTCCAATTCGGCTGAAAGACATGGTGACTCTACTCCTATGTCTACTAAAGTGTCAACAGATCTTGGTGAACCTTATACAAGGTTTCCAAAACCTTCAGATCTTGGTCATCATCAACCTAAAGCAGGCATCTTCAACACACCTTCCTATGATACTGACTTTGAACCTACTGTGACTAATCTTGATTCTTCCATTGATGTCAACACCACCACTACTACAAGGATCAACAATGTTCATCCACGCCTAATATCATTGGTGATCCTAATGCACCTGTTAGAACAAGAGGTACCGTGGCGCGTTCTAAATATGGACAGTGGCTTTTGTCTCTTATGTCTCAAATCGTGAGAGAGACAATCACACGACTATCAACATTGTCTGCTTGCTTGTTTTCTCTCACAAGTGGAACCAACCAAAGTGTTACTCGTGCTCTTGAAGACTCAAGTTGGCTTGAAGCAATGCGGATGAGATGCAACAATTTCAAAATCAGCAGTTTGGATATTGGTACCACTACCCGATGGTAAGTATGCTATTGGGACAAAATGGATTACAAGAACAAGAGAGATGCTAGAGGTGTTGTCATTAAAAACAAAGCCGAGTTAGTTGCACAGGTTATAGACAAGAGGAGGGATAGATTATGATGAAGTGTTTGCACCAAAGGCAAGAGTTGAGGCTATAAGGATTTTCTTAGCTTATGCATCCTATATGGGCTTTATGGTCTATCAAATGGATGTTAAAGGAGCCTTCTTGTATGGTGAAATTGAAGAGGAGGTGTATGTCACTCAACCTAAAGGATTTGAAGATCCGATCATCCAAATCATGTTTATAAGGTGGTCAAAGCTCTCTATGGACTACATCAGCACCCGAGCACGGTATGCTAGGCTCTCTACATTTCACCAAGCATGGTTACGTAAGAGGTGCAATTGATAAGACTCTTTTCCTTAAGAAGAATTCCATGACATTATTCTTGTGCAAGTCTATGTGGATGACATTATCTTTGGATCCACAAAGGAGGCTTGGTGCGGGGAGTTTGAGGAGCTTATGAAGGAGAGTTTCGGATGAGTGCAATGGGAGAGATGACTTTCTTTTGGGTCTTCAAGTTCACAGAAACCGATGGTATCTTTATCGGTCGGGACAAATATGTGAGGACATCTTGAAGAAGTTTGGTATGGAGGTGTAAGGATCACACTACACCTTATGAAGCTCCAAAGTCAAAGACCAATAATGAAGTCGATCCACCGTGAATGTTCATTTGTACAGTGTCTATGATTAGGTCTTTGATGTATTTAACGACTTCAGGGCCCGATATTACTTATGCTTTGTGAGTGTTTGTTCGAGACATCAAGTTACTCCACCGACTTCCCATCTCAATGTTGTTAAGAAGATCTTTAAGTACCTTAAAGGCCAACCTTTTCTAGGTCTTTGGTATCCAAAAGAGTCTCCTTTTAAGTTGGAAGCTTATAGTGATAGTGACTATCTTGGTGCTAATCGGATAGGAGGTCCACCACCGAGGTTGCCAATTCCTTGAAAGCGATTGATTTCTTGGCAATGCAAGAAACAAACTATTGTGGCTACCTCATCTCATCAAGCGTAGTATGTGGTCTGCGCTAATTCTTTGTGGATGTGTTCTTTGGATTCAAAATCGCTTGTTGGATTATGGGTATAATTTCATGAACACAACAATTTTTATTGATAATCAAAGTACCATATGCATTGTTAAAATCCAGTTTTTCACAATCGAACAAAACATATTGAAATCGAGCACCACTTTATAAGAGATGCATATGATAAAAATTTGATAAATGTGGTCAAAATTCATACCGATGATAATGTGGTCGATCTCGTTAACAAAGGCTTTTGAAGGACCAAGGTTTCAACACCTTGTGGTCCATATTGGCATGTTAACCCTTAACGCAAAGTTTAAGGGAGGCATAGGCCTCGGGGAGGCATATGCCTCGGGGAGGATTTGTGTATAACTTTGCATTTTCTATGTAATTTTGTATATTTGATAGATTTTAACTAACTCTAACCTCGCTAATGTAATTTTAGTGTGTTTCTTTGTTGGTTTGTGTATATTTGTGTGTTTGTTTTGCAATATAGTTGTCCCTGCTCGGTTGAGATATGGTCATGAAAGCTTAATCGGTTTCCACCGAATTCATTATCTTTGAAGTGTGCTATTTGTTTCCTCACGAAGTTGAAGTACCGAAGTTATATGATTCAATCAAAAGAAGTACAAAAGCAAATAGATCATTCATTCATTCAAGAAACAGTTTACGACTTCATCGATTCAGAGTCTTGGCAACATCAAAAGCATCTACATGATCTAATAGTTCTAATCTATTACATATCATCTATTCCAACATCTAAAGATGAGCACGATGAGTATGGCGGCTCACATCTTTCACACTAATAAACGTTGGATATGCACGATCGCTCACATCTTTTGGCACTATATGATGGATATGCCGGTGTGATGAGCATAACCAACTCTAACGGATGCTAAGGATCAAAATGGAGAGGATGGATTGATGAAAGCGAAGAAGTCAAGTCGATTGTGGCGAGAGATGAGAAGGAAAGATTTTCCTTTGTGCATCATCTACTCTTTCAATCATACATCAAATTACATCATTTTCCTTTTCCATTCCTCGACACGATATGTGATGATGCACCAAAACATGATGCAGAGACCAAGCACCACCTTTCTTCCCATAGGAAGTGGAGGATTTTTGGCCCGTGGCCTTTGTTGAGGCCTAGGTCCGAGGGTTGGGAGTAAGATGTTCCTCATTATAGGATTCATCGTAATCTTGACAGATACACTTGGTTTCTCAACACTTTCATCTTCGATGAGGTGAGAAAAGGTGACTTCTTTGGTAAAGGATATGGTTTTGGAAAATAGTTAAACCATGTGTTGGTATCTTCACTAGATGATGAGGATGATGATGAGGATGTTGTTGTGAGATCTATGATCTCGTGGTTGGTACTCATGGTTATTCGGTTAATTTTGAAGAATTGAAGAGATTAGGGTTTGATATATTATTTGGGGATTTTGATGAAGAAGTCAAGGTGCATTGGGATTGTTATATAGACGGGTTCAAGTGGTAAGAGAATTAATGCGTGTGGGTGAAACAAGAAAGATATTTATCAAGCTTCGTGAGTAAGTCATCGCTTTCTCGAGTATTCTACTTGATGAGAATGGTGGTTCGTTTCTACCGGTTATAAGTGAATTCAAGTAAGAGTAGAAGTCCACGTCATCCTTGGTCAACTCGACTAAATTTGGGATACTTCTATTTATTCGTTACGATATATTTTCACTTCACATAAGTAATTAAACACTATTATCATTAAAAACACTTCCTTTGTGCAAAATCCTAACCCTAAACCTCAAAATCACTCATGGCACTTCAATTTAAACACGATCATAACAAGGTCGCTTTTCTTGGTACGGCTCAAGGTGACGAGCTTTATAGACCGATGATTTCTTTCTTACTAAGATCAAAGATTATGTATGCATTGACACATTCTCCGATGCAATATATGAAACTTTGATTACTCAATTTTGGGCGTCGGAAAAGAGAGGTGATAATGAGATAGTTGCAAGTGTTGATGGACAAGTGTATGTGGTGACGTAAGATTTGATCGAAGACAACTTCGCTTGGGCGATGAGAATGGGGTTTATCATTCGATTCTACCGGTGCTTGAAGGACTTAGAGCTATTGGATATCAAAGTACGAGGACGATATGTGGTTGAAAAATAAGCTATGTCCTATGTGGAGGTTCTTGGTTCATACTTTGTTACAATGCATGAGCAATAAATCGAAGTCGGGATCAATTTTCAACACAACCGGGATGTGGTATTGTTTGCTTATCTAAGGGTTTGACTTATAATTTCTCTAAGTATATTTTTGATAATATGGTAGAAAACATCACTAGGAAAAAGGGTAAGTTTTGATGTACCCTAGGTTCTTACAGATAATATTGAATGTTTCGCACAAACCCGTGCTTTTCATCCCATAAGTGTTCGACTCCCAAGTTATTTGCTTCAATGAGGACTAAGTTTGAAGGACACATTATCCTTTGTTAGATGCTATGTTACCTCGGAGAATGAGACCGATAATGTGCTTGATGTAGTTTTACCTTCTTCCAATCCTTCTGCGAAACTCTTTCGGTAGATGGTGGTGAGGTCCTTCATTGTTGTTTGAAGCATTTATACCTTCACCAAGACCATGTTCTAGTCCAAGATTTATTCAAGTTCCGATTGAAGAAGTGCAGGATCAAATTGATGAAGTTCAGTTGATATCGACAGATTGCTTACACCAAGTCTGTGAGGACTCCATTTGGTGAAGGATGCTATAATGTTGATCGTGTTAATGTTGTACCACACAGTCTAATGAAGTTCAATTTTGACCGAGCAATCACATTCAAGATCCTATTTCACTTACCTCATTATATGATCCGGTGAACAAGCTTACGGTGAGGTGATCGGTCTTAAGACGAACTTACGAAACTAAGTCTCATTCTTGGTCGGAAGATTGTGGAATTGGAGGCTAAAGTTGAACACTTGGAGAATTTGCTAAGTCGGAAGGGTAAAAGAGATGTTTAGTTTCTTCCGAGGAGGAGGTCAAGAGAATCTTAATGAGTCTCTTGATATATTGGTGATGTGGCATTAACATCTAATGTTCCTTCTTCTATTATTAAATCTTCACGAAGAAAGGAGATTAGCAAGGAGCCTATTCTATATACTAGTAAAGAAGAAGACATTCTTTGGATAAGGTATCTGTGATACATCAAAGGAGCTAAATATGAAGGATGCATCTCGATGGTTTAATGAACAAGGTTGCTCTTGATGGTCGACTTCATCTATACCGAATATTCAAATGCTTTATTTTCAGAGATGATGAAGAAGTTTTTCTTCTTTGGTAGAACGATAAATTGAATGCTTCTTCAAGTTTTCTACACCGTTGAGGAATTGTCTCAACTGCTTTTCCGATGTGGGTTTGATTGGTTCTTCCGAAGTTCAAATTGGTTCTGCTGAAGTTGGTTTTGCTTGAGACATCTTCCGAGACGTAGCAGGATTACGTGATTGATGATTTGCTAAAATCGGGTAAAGTGACTAAAGAACAATATCAAGCTCAGTTTGGATTGTTTGCTAATTATGAAAATATCCGGAAGAGTCGTGTTGTGGCTAAGTTTCTTCAAGATCGGTATGCTTGATTTGCCTCCCGAAGGAAATTAGAACTTGATGCTTTCTTTCCTACGATTCGATGATCAATGGGATGGTTATATTTCTCAAGGTGCTTCGATCCTACTCTTGCAAAACTTATCTTAGGAGATTCTTTTAATGATGATGATTTTGTGGAGAAAATGAAGGCACTTGGTAATCAAAGAAAGCTAGAATCTGCTGCTAAGAGAAGAGCTCTTATTGATCGTAGAAATAAAGCCAAAAGAGAAAACCTATGACAGCTTGCTCGAAGAGGAACTATATGAGAAGAGTTGTGAAGAATGCTTCTATGCATAATTCGGTTTATCTATGAAGCAAGTCATGACTTGGTCCGATGATACTTTGATTCAAGAGTATAATCTGTTATGAAGTTTTCTTCACGAGGTACTACTTCTTCTTCTCCATTGGAAAATCGTGATTCAATGACCGATGTTCCTACTGACCAAGAGACGAAAACAGTTGAAATTGTGGATAATTTTGATATTGTTTTGCCTTGATGGAATCTTCGCTTGTTCCTTCCAAACACCGTGCGATGCTACTCCTTCTTCTCGAATCGGTTGTTTCTGCGAATCTTCCTTGATTTCTTCCAAATGTTGTCCAATGTGGAGCTTAATGATTCTCTCGATTCGAGACCGATTCTGAGATAGGTATCGAACACGTTGATGCTATGGGACAGCAGAGTTTGGTTACAAGATGTTACGACAGTTGGCTAAGAAACACAGCTTCAAGGAATACCGATTTTGATATCAAGGTGATGAGTCTACTTTTATTGAAGTTGGGCTGTGATGATTTTCATGAAGGAACTCATGTGACATTGGTTGATTGGAAAGTCGGAAAGCTTAACACCGTGTCTAAGCCGAATGATACTTGTCCTTGAGTTTAACTTCTTGAAAGATATTCTTCATTTAGTGAATCGACATGATTTGAAAATGCTTTATGATCATGTGATTCAATATTATAAGTTTCATCAAGCAACCGGTTCGGTTTATATCATTAGGTGATCTTCAAGTTATGTTTGATTCTAATTCTCCAAATGGTCAAGGGTATTCTATTTGGAAGAATTCTTATAAATGGGAGATTGAGAGTTGGAGGTTTTATCCTTTGCCTTGTGTTCATGTAGTTCATACTACATGTGGGATGATTTTGTGTATGCTATCGATAAGCTTTATCCTTTATCCGGTACTTTTATGGAAAGGTTCTTTGAAACACAAGCTAGTAGTGCCTCCTAATTACGCTGGCAATGATGACCCGCATGCTACTCAATGTGTTGGTTTGATTAAGAATCGACTTATATCACTTACAGTTTCATCTTGATTGTAATATTTTGTAATCTTTGTTTTCTTTGGTTATCTTAGTTAAAAAAAAAAAAAAAAAAAAAAATGTGTTTTGGTTTTATCTAACTTTTCTTGCGGGTTTGTTGTATACTTTTGGTTATTGACTCACCGATATACTTTGGGTATGTCAAAGAGTTAGCTAGTCCAAAGGGCAGCTTTGGTAAAGACACATCAAATCATTGATAGTCAGAATGATTTGCTCAAAATCATAGGGTATGCAACCACCTATGCTTTATTCTTTGAGTGTTGTATGGTTTTCAATTCACCATGGTTTATTCCTGCTTGGAATCCAAGAATTGGCTAGTCCACTTGTATATGGCTTGTGGTAAAGACAAGGCATTCCATATTTGGTTCTCAATTCACCAATTCTAAGAATTGACTAGTCCCGAGCAAACGGCTACGGTAAAGACATTTCAAATCCGCTTATATGGTTCTTTGGTTTGCCAATAAATCGATGGTTATCGGTGTACCATAGTTTACGAACTCAAACATATGGCTACTCCAAGAGTGATGGCTATTGGTAAGAGACATCAAATCCATTTATTTTCAATGATTCACCTCTCACGGAGTTAAAACACCGGATGTGATGAGAATAGTATGAAACTAACTGCTTTGATGTACCTTTTGTCATTTATTGTTTGCAAAGATATGGAGTTTTAGAGTTTCTTCATCATAGAGATGTTCTTTGGATTCTTTCTCGTTGTCGTTGTTTGTGTCCAATCCTCCGGTGTCAGAAGATCTATCAAGAAACCGAACTTAACCAACAAATTCCGCTTAGGGAGGATTGTTGGGAATTATGTGAAAGTCGATTATGCCGAACTTAATGCCAAGGGTTTCTCTTGAAGTGAAGTGGATTCTGCCAAGACTTATTCTCTCAAGAATAATAGTGATTAGTTTGATTCTCATGGAAGTGTTTATTCCGTATTTAGTTTATTTAGTGTAGATATACATGAGCTTTATTAGGAAGTGATTGTGTATATCTTATTTAGTTTTATGATTATACGCTTCTTGGGAAACGGTTTAGCGATATTGTTTAGGGTTCCTTATCTATAAAAGGAACACATTAGAAAGGTTTATGAATTGATTGAAAAACTCAGTTTTAGTTAATATAAAGATCCATAGAGGATCAAGAAGTTCTTAGTTATTTACTTGTGTTTATATTCCGCTGATAAACATTAGTTGTAGAGATTGTCTTTTATGGTGCTTGTGATTACATAAGCATACATAACGATCCACGAGCTCAAGATCTATCAAGGTCTGTGTCTGTTTCAACAAGGTTCTTGTCGGTTTTGCGATGCTTGTAAGTATCTTCACAATGGTGTTCATGGCAAGTCTACAATGCTCCCGCGTACCTCGGGTTCGTCTTCCGGTGTGTCGGGTGTGGCACGCTCGGATTTAGATATGTTGCAAACCTTGCTGGCTAATTTCGGGTTAAATGATACCCCTTGTTTCACCCTACAGCTCCTGCGGCGTATATTGTTTCTCCCTTTCATGGGCTCCCCTATGGTTCAGCCCCTTTATTGTCGCAGCCCACAACTGTTGGTCCACTGCCATATTTATCAAGTTCCCTTAGGGGGTCACATAATGGCTTGTATGGGTTCTTTCCACCAGGGGTTCAGCAACAGCTAGTTCACCAAACGCCTGGTCCATCTGCACCTCCAGTTGGTCCACAACAGCTACCGGTTCAACCAGCGGGGTCTTTTACAGGTTCGGTTCAATTGGGGCAGTTTGTGATAGGGGTTCAGCAGCAGCTACCGGTTCAACAGCAGGGCGTTCCTTTCCATCCAAGCCACCTCTTGGCATCCGGTTCACAAGGTTTGGTTCAAGCAACCATTTTGCCGCATGCTTTTACTACAAACACTCTTCAGGACCCGTCAGCTGGAAATTGGAATATGGATGCAGGTGCGAGCTCTCATCTTAATGATTTTGTGCATTGTCTTAGTGATATTCTTAATGAGTGCATTTATCCGTCTGTCGCGGTTGGTGATGGGCGTTTCATTCCCGTTACCAACTCCAGTCATAGTATCTTGTCTACACCTTTTCGCCTCTTCGCTTAAATAATGTTTTAATTACCCTCATATCGTAAAAATCTTATTTATGTGTCAATTTGTTCGTGATAATTATTGCACTTTGTTGAATTTGATCCTTTTGGTTTTTCCGTGAAGGACTTCATAACTCGACGGTGCTCCTCCGTTGTGATAGCACGGGTGATCTTTACCTGTTACTAAGCCTTCTCCAATTCCTCAAGCATATCTTACCAACAAGATATCGTGGCATCAACGACTTGGACATCCAGGAAGTGAAGTGTTGCGGCGTCTTGTGTCTAGTGATTCTATTTCTTGTAATAAAGAGAAGCTTCTCGTTCTTTGCCATGCTTGTCAGCTTGGTAAACACGTGAATCTTCCGTTTGTTAGTTCGTCTAGTTATGTTACTTCTTGTTTTGACATTGTTCACTCGGATTTATGGACCTCCCCAATTCCGAGTCTTTCTGGTTTCAAGTATTATGTTTTGTTTCTTGATCATTATTCTCAGTATGTGTGGGTTTATCCATTAATGAATAAATCTGATGTTTTGTCTAAATTTTAGTTGTTTCGTAGTTATGTTCGTACTCAATTTAAGTGTGAAATTAAATCGTTTCAGTGTGATCATGGTGGTGAGTTTGATAATACTGCCTTTCATAAATTATTTTCAACCCATGGCATTCAGTTTAGATTTTCTTGCCCCCGCACCTCTCAACAAAATGGAAAATCTGAATGCATGATTCGTACCATCAATAACCTTATTCGTACTTTATTGTTTCAAACACATTTACCACCCAACTATTGGACTGAAGCTCTTAATATGGCTGTTTATTTATTGAATATCCTACCTTCCCGTGCCATTAACAATGACATAACCTTTACCCGCCTTTTTGGTGTTACACCTAATTATAGTGTCCTTCGTGTTTTTGGATGCCTTTGTTACCCACATATTGATACCAACCATAAATTAGGACCTCGCGCTATACCTGCCATATTTTTGGGACATGCTGCCAATCATTTTGGCTATCGTTGTCTTGATCTAAATACCAAAAAAATTATTATCTCTCGTCATGTTACCTTTGATGAAACGGTTTTTCCGTTTCAAACCCACCTCTTCCTATGATTTTTTGGAAGATTCTTCCAATCTTATTTCCACCATTATCAACACCACCCCAATTGGTCCTACTTTAAACCCGATTCCTATACCCCCAGTTGACATACCTACACCTCACGAACCAATCAACATACCTACCTCCCCTGACCCCTGCCCCATCTACACCAACACCAACGCCAACGCCACCTGTCCCTCACGCACCTGTCCCTGACCCACCAACGCCACCACCTGTTGTATCTATTCATCCCATGGTCACACGTTCTTGTGTCGGGACTACTCTTCCTAATCCTAAGTATGGTGGTCATGTGTCCACTGTTTCTCCTTCACCTAGGTCGTATAAGGATGCTCTTGATGATCCAAATTGGCGAAATGCTATGTTTGATGAATATAATGCGCTTATTAAGAATAAAACTTGGACTTGTGTACCTCGTCCTGCGGGTGTCAATGTTGTTAGGTGTATGTAGTTATTTCGCCATAAGTATTTGGCTGATGGCACTCTTAATCAGTACAAGGCACATCTTGTTGCTAATGGTAGCACACAGGTGGAGGGAGTAGATGTTGATGACACATTTAGTCCGGTTGTTAAGCCGGGCACCATTTAGATTGTTCTTAGTTTAGCTATTTCTCGACATTGGCCTGCTCATCGACTTGATGTCAAGAATGCGTTTTGCATGGTGATTTGGCCGAACTGCTTATATGCATCACCACCGGTTTTCGGGATCCCGGCATCCAGTTATGTTTGTTTATTACAACGTTCTCTTTATGGTCTTAAGCGGCGCCTCGGGCATGGTTTCGTTGGTTTGTTTGCTTATATTCTTCTTGTTGGGTTTACTTGGTCGGTGTGATTCTTCTTTATTTATTTACCGGCTGTGGTGATGATATCGCTTTTACGCTACTATATGTGGATGATATTGTGCTTCTGCTTCCTCGATAGTTTATTACAACGGATTATTGCTTCTTTGCATAAGGAGTTCTCTATGACATATTTGGGTGCTCTTTATTATTTTTTGGGTGTGTCAGTTACGCGTGACTCTTCTGGGATGTTTTTGTCACATCGTAAGTATGCTATGGAGATTTTGAAGAGTGCCCATATGGTTGGTTGTAACCCTTCTCGGACTCCTGTTGACGCTGAGTCTTAGTTGGGTGATGATGGTGATCCGATTTTTGATCCTATGTTATATCGGAGTCTTGCAGGTTCTCTTTAGTATCTCACTTTCACTAGACCCGATATTACTTATGTTGTGCAGCAGGTTTATTTATATATGCATGATCCTCGCGAGCCTCATTTCACTGCTCTCAAGCGAATATTACGGTATGTTCGGGGACTTTGGCTTATGTTTTGATTATTTTCTTCTACTACCGAGTCCTTGGTCGCTTATTCGGATGTCGATTGGGTGGTTGCCCTACCACTCACCGGTCTACATCGAGTTATTGTGTTTTCTTGGCAACAACTTACTTTCATGGTCCTCTAAACGTCACCGACGATTTCTCGTTCCCGAGGTGAGTATCGGAGTGTTGCCAATCTTGTTTCGAGACATGTTGGCTTCGGAATTTACTACGTGAGCTTCATACACCATTGTCATCTGCTACTATTGTTTATTGTGATAATGTGAGTGCAGTGTACTTGTCCTCTAATCCTGTTCAGCATCAGCGGACAAAGCACATTGAGATTGATATTCATTTTGTTCGTGATTTGGTTGCTACTGGTCAACTTCGAGTTCTACATGTTCCTTCTCGGTTTCAGAATGCTGATATTTTTACCAAAGGGTTGCCGTCTATCTTGTTTGCTGAGTTTCGTGACAGCTTGAGTGTCCGGTCTCTTCCCGCTCAAACTGCGGGGGAGTGTTAGACGCTAAGTCTTTGTCTTAGGCTTTGTGTATTTAGGCCCGTATGTATTAGGCCTGTATGTATCATATATATACATTCATTGTACCGGTTATTATGTGATCAATACAGAGAAGTTTATATCGACCTTCAATGGTATATTCTATATTGAACTTAGATGTGATCAAGATAATTTTAGCATGCTAAACATGTAACATTAAATTGGAGTACATGTTCAATTAACACTTAAAACCAAATCAATCTTGAATAACCTAAACCGTAAATCAAAATCAACCCAAACCGGAAACCTCGAGCCGAAAAAACCCGAACAGAGATAAAAAAAGTCAAACATGGGATAAGTTGATTAGTAAGAAAGAATGACACATAGAAGGATTTAAATCACACATTTAGATAACGGCGAAACTTGTTCCAAATGAACCTCAGCTAAACAGTTATCATCTGGAATCATCTACAGCGCCCTGTCCCACTTTCCACTACAGGAAATCAACTTCAAACTTTTCAAATTTGCTTATAAACGGTATGAATAATCGTTCATTAAAAACACTCCTCCTAAGTTTAATAATCGGAAATTCGGCGTCGGGATAGTTAAATAACCTCTTAAAAGAAAAAATCTCAAGCTGACTAGATTATCTAACAACTCAACCATACCTAAATCACTAAATGAACAATAAACACATGAAAGTTCCTTCAACTTCATACTTTTTTTTGGAAAAACCAGTCATACATGATTATTGTCTCGTCGGCCATCCTTAGCTTGAACCTCATGAGTGATTTCTTGTGTTATAAGATGGTCGGGGTTCACACTCACACCCATTTACAATTGTTTATTATTACCTTGGATCAAGTAAGCAAAACCTGTTTAATTTTCAACAGGCCCGGGAATGGACTTATCAAAATGAAACCAGTTATTTGACAAACAAATAAAATCTGAATAGTTGGGGTTAGTTTGTATCAAAGTTTCATTTTTACTTATTAAAACGATGGGAATCTGCATGCATATGAAACAATTAAACTTAGGAAGAAACCAATAATTACGTTAAAAACAAGAAGGGACTAGTTGTTGGAAAATTTAGTGCACTTGTGGGATTAGTTCACACCTTGTAATAGGTTAGGAGGTACGGAGTGTACACCCATAAGGTCCATGAACACCCTGACTCTAATAGTGGTTTGTATTGGTGAAAGTATTGCTTATGGAAAAGTACTGCTTGTGGAAAGTACTGCTTGTGGTTTCCACTGATAGGCAATGTTTCCACTGATAGGCAGTGTTTCCACTGAAGTGGTGTATCCACTGCTAGTGCTATGAAAGTACTGATACTATGAAAGTACTGATAGGCAGTGTTTCCATCGATAGGTCAGATTTCCACTGCAAGTGGAAAGTATCGCTAGTGGAAAGTACCGCTAGTGAAAGTACTACTTATTGAAAGTACTGCTAAATGGCAGTTACAAATGCATTATGACCACGTTTAATTGGTCATGTAACCACTAACGGCTATAATGGGGATAATTATAAGGCTATTAATGGGCCGATTAATACTCATAATTCCATTGGAATAGCTCAAGAGTAACCTCCTATAAATAGGAGATCTGTTTATGCATGAAAAGACACACAGAAAACGTAAACACTTATTAGCGAAAGGGTTATAGAATTGTGCCTAATTCTCTAATCGCATTTGGTCTTATCCCAGTAGATATTCGTGATACCCGTGCATTAGGGTCGAATAGTTTACTTTGGAAAGTGATCACACGATTCAAGTGATATCTGTAACCACCAAGTGGTATCTCATTCTTCACGACCTTGTTGTTTGTTTTCTTTGAGCAGTTGTTGATTATCTTACCGCTTTGGGATGAATACACACCAACAATCAAAGTAAACTATTTAGTGATAATCAATGGCAATTCTTTGCAATGAAACACATGGCTTCAAACTTTGCTAATTGGACAAGTTTGAAGGGTGGACTTTAGGAGGTGGCGAAGAAGATGCACTTCTTCTTTGTCAAGCATAAGTGTGGTCTATGTGTCGACTACTCCAATTCACGATGATGGTGATGATGCTACGTGGATCAAATCGGAGGAGGAGCAAGTGGGAGAATGATGACTACATATGCAGAGGTCTTATTCGAATGGTATGTCGATTCTTTGTTTGATATTTATCGAACTTTGAATCTTCCAAAGAACTGTGGATTCCTTGGATGCCAAATATATGGTGAGGATGCATCAAGTAAGAAGTTCCTTGTTAGTAATTTCAAAATTACAAAATGACCGATTCAAGACCGGTTATGGAACAATACAATGAACTTCTTGGAATACTTGGAAGGTTTACACAACACCAAATGAACATGGATGAGGCTATCAAAGTCTCTTGTGTCATTGACAAACTCCTTCCTTCATGGAAAGATTTCAAGCATACCTTGAAACATACGAAGGAGGAGTTAACTCTTGTTGAGTTGGGCAGTCATCTGCACATTGAGGAATCTCTCAAAGTGCAGGATAATTGTTACACCCGTATCCCGAAATACAAATAGGCCCTACCCTAGATGAATATGGTCTAAGGACTTGACGGGATTGACTAGTTGACCCGATAGTCAAACTAATAATTTTTAAATGTTATGTTATAGTTATATAAATGAGGGGGACTTAAGTTGCCACATCTTAAACTTGAAATAAGTATCTTGTGGCCAAAATAGAAGGAAGGGAAATTGAAGGATCAAAAGTGCCAAATAGTAATATAACTTTACAATGAAGAAAACTACAAGTATATTAAGCTAGGCTTTTCATAATTCCGGAGATGAAGGAAAGTCGGTTTAGGAAAAGAGAGGGAAGAATGATGGCAAGAATGATGATCAATTGGGATGGGATTAGTGTTTCCAATCAACTAATAAACTAGTTTCTATCACTTTTGTGCAAGTAAGTATCTCTAATTGTAATTAATTGTAAATTGAAGAGTTAGGGTTCATGTATCCAAGTTGGGGGTTTTGGGTAATTGTGGTTTTAAACACTAATTAAGATATTATAGTGTAATTGGGTGAAACCCTTTTTATTTAATTGAAGTAATTGGGTAAGTTGGATATGATCATGTTATGATCATAAGGTTTGATTAAAAAGAGAATTATAGTAATCTTAGGGGAATCTTATTATAGGTAAAGTTGGATAAATTGTGGGTAAATCATCGTATAATCAATATATGATTATGTGATGATTAAAGGATGTTATGAAAGCCTAATGGTTGTGTAAACCATGACTATAGTTTATTGTTTATGTTTTAAGTATATTTTGATTATGTGTTAAGGATGTTAGCTTTGGATAGTGTTGATGTTGGAGATGATGGAAGATGATGATAATCTCATAATAGCTTAGCTTGGCTAGCTAAGGTAAGTAACTTGGTTACTATGTGTTTAATATGAAAATATTATAGTATGTGATTGATGTTGTGTTAAGTGGTTATAGACATGTCTTGGAATTATTGAATGGCTAAGGTATGTGTGAGATGTTTTATGTGCTAATTGGATAGTTGTGTGTTATGATTATATGGTTGAGATGCTTGTATTAGCAATGGATATATTAAGCATGTTTTAGCCAATTACTTACTAAGCGTTATCGCTACATGTTATAGTTGTTAATGTTATTGTAGGTTCATGTGCTCGAGCGATATGGCTTGGATTGGGTGTGGAACATGGAATGATTATTCAAGATGGTAATATGTAATAATAGGAGCTAGGTAGATACCGAGCTCGTAAGATAATTGTACCCCGTGAGTCTTTTTATAGTTTTGTAAAGTGTCATCAATCGACAAGTACAAGTCCTAGTCGTTATTGTATTTTGATTGGTCAAATTGGACGTCATGGTCAATTTAAAGGAGTGTTTGGATTAAAGTGTATTTTCTACCCATTTTGGGTTGAATGGGTCAAATAAGTGTTAAATCGTTAATGATGGTTTATGTACGACTTTTATGGTCCTTGTTTACCTTGAAATGTTAAAGTGTTTAAATTGATTGAAATGGGTCAAATGTGATTGTGTAGTTTCTTTGTCAAAGGTGCAGTGCAGAGACTGACGGCGTCGTCGCCTTGTGGCGGCGGCGTCGGGCTTAGTAGAGACGCGGCGTCGGTTCTAAGTCCCCGAGCCGTCCCGTGTTAAAACTAAAAATATGTTTTGGGTCATGGTCGAAGGGTGACGACGTCGCACCATATAGAGCGACAGCGTCGACCCTCTACAACTTATAAATGATGTTTTGTTAAAGTTAAATGTTATTAATCAAAGAAGTTATCGAGTACATGTTATATAAGATTTGTAAAGGGTTAAATGTCAAAGTTTGACAAGAATCTAATGAGAAAGAGTAATAGTTAAACGTTTCGAGTCAAAGTTTTAAAAATGAGTAATTTCCGGTCAAACCGGCAATCGGGGCGTAACAAATTGGTATCAGAGCTTCGGTTTAAGTGAATTAGGTTTCCACTATAGGTTGCCTAGTCTTAAACCACTTTTAGTTGCGGAATTAAGTAAAGCCGAAATGTACGTGTCTAAGTTATAGGTTTTCCACTATAGAGTTTTGGAATTAGGTTTCCACTATAAGGCTTCGGTTTAAATGATGTGTGCTATGTGAAGTTTAGAGGAAATTAATCGGATAATATAGTATTATCATGTAATTAATGTAGGTCCATGGCGGATTTTATGAGTAGAGATGATTAGATTATCAATGAATGAGATATGCTTGTGTGGTTATGTGTTAGAATATTGCAATGCTATGCGTGATGAGATATATGGATTGACGTCCTTTAGACGGTATGATTAGAAGTTGATAGTACTAAGATTTTTGACTTAGAATATGAGGCGGTATGTGTAATGAGAGTCCACATTAGACTAAGCGAGTTAAGTGACAGGAAAATGTACACTTTGGATAGTGTCGGAGAACGGAGAGTGGTTGAATGATTCCATGTCATAGAAACCATAATGAGACTTGAATAAGATAGGGTATGACTTGTGTTGTGTTAATGACCAAATTATGGTCTTATTATGTGGATGGCTATCGGATAGCCAATATGATGGTATTAGAGATGGGGTAATTGTAAGTCATATAAAGTAGTGTAAACCTAAATGTTAATGGATAATAAATATGTTATAATGTAATATTAATTGTGTGTTGTAACACACGTGTAAATGTATAGTGGAAATTTGATATATAATAGTTAAGTATCTAAAAAATACAAGGTTATAGAATGATATTGAAAGATGGGAATGAGATAGTTTACTTACTAATAATTAAAATGAGACATGTGGAAAATGTGGGGAAGAATTCTTATAGTTGATGACCTATGTAGGGTCTAAATGTGGAATAAAATAGTAAAGCTAAATGCTAATTAAATCAAGAAGTGAAAAAGCTAAAATATACAAAAGGATTTGAGGTAGGTGATATAATAAAACGCGACAAGAACGTGTTAAAGTTATGGAACGTGTAAAAGGGAATAATTGAAAGATAACAAGTGTGTAATGGAATAAACCTATAAACGGTTTACATGTGGATAAAGTCAAATAGACTAAAAATAGTAAAAGTAAAATGAGGAAATGGTCAACAAGGGTTGACGGGTATATGAAAAAGTGAGATGAGTAAGCACATAGAAAATGTGTAAATGCTAAAATGGATCAAATGTTAAGAAATGAGAATTTTGAAAGATGAAGAGGTGATGACCCACTTAGGTCATTGGATGTAAATGTGAGCGATTGAGAGTGCTAAGAACAAATAGAAGAGAAAACGGGATAATGATAGTCTAAGAAATGTTGAATAATGAATAATTGGTGAAACTTATAAATAGTAGGTTAGATATGATTGCTTAATTGTACCACGCAATGAATAGTTTGTTAAATGTAAGAAATGAGTTCATGTTAGACTGAAGATGTGTAAGTAAGGGATTCGGTTACGTTTCAATAGTGTTCATAATCATTTATTAATGATGTGAATAATAGGTTTATGGGATTTGAAAGTTTCTTAAGTATATGTTAAAGTTGTGGAGAATTTATGTAATAGGTCCTATATGGCCTAAGACGACAAGTGAGGTGAATGCTTACTCGTAAGGAAGGGATATATATGATATAAACCTATGGAGGACTAGATGTGTGTAAGTGATGAGATTAACGTATAAGTGATTGAACTAAGGTTGTGTGTGATATAGGGGGTAGAAATGGCAAGATAAGATTAAATTTGGTAAATAGTATTAGAGATGGGTTAGTAAGTGAATTAAGTAATAAAAGTGTTTTCTAGTATTGAGATGTAAGTAGTGTAAGTCTAGAGTGGAATGAAATTGTATCTATGTAATAAGCACACCGTGCGCTTGAGTGGTTTCGATGAGTCTAGTATGAGCATAAGAAAGGATGTGATGAGTCGAGTAATGGTTTATAGAGACTTGACTCATATTTGGCATGTATAAACTATGTGTTAATAATGATCAACATAGGGTCTCATTAATAAGTCATATCTAGTGAAGGTCAATAAGTGGTATTAATAACAAGATAAGAGAGAATTTAAATGCAAAGTATGTTGGTGTGGAATGGTATGATGTGGCACAGGTATAATAGATGTTGATACATCTGTTACTAAGCGCTTAATGTTATGGAAGTTATGAAAGTGGACTAAGCACATTGTTATGTTAATGATGAGATGAACTAGTATAGCTTAAACGCTAATAGTTAGATAAAATGAAGTATGTATGAGATTAAGATGTTGCTTTGAAGTTATTATAACACGGCTATTGTTCCCCATTAGTAATGACTAATATAACAGAAGTGTCGATTAATAAAACGTGTTTAAAACATGTAAGAAGAATAGATGAATGCTAATGAGAGGTTGTAGTTGATGACCTATATAAGGTTTATATATGGAAAGTGGATAGACTAAAACTATAATAGTATAAGAGTTGAAATTGGTCAACGAAGAGTTGACAAGTGAAGGTCATAATGAGACATATAAACACATAGAGAATGTGTGGATTATAAATCAGGTAATATCTCATTGATAATAGCATATGTATGTATGTATGTATGATAATAGCATTAATCCACAGTTACAGTGTTACAGTACTAGTTACAGAAAACCTCTGGAGGAATACGTTATAGAGTCGGATCCCTATTGGGAAAGGCCAACTGATGTTATAGAGTCGAATCCCTACGAGGGAAGAACGTTATAGCCCCTTTTTGGGAATGTTATAGTAAAGGTGGGTCCAAGTTTAAAAGATGAAAAGTGTAAACGTAAATAAAATAATATAATGTGGTAAATTAAAGTTTAATTAAGTGATAAGAGTACTTGTGTATGTCGTAATTACATAACCATGAGTTTATATTTCTTGATTTACATCGATTGGGACGCCTCTCCATGTAAATGAGGAAATATGAACGAGTGGGCTTATGTGCTCCTGACATGGTACAAGTAGGTTTAGATGAGTATAGGGTGGAAATCTAAGATAAGTTAGAACTTATAAAAAAAAAAAAAAAAAAACTAAGATAGAATAGTAGGATTAGATGTAATTTTTAGTTAAGGCCTTATGAGAACCTTCATGTTAGGTGACTTAAGCATAAGTTAAAGCGATTGCGAGTGTAAAGTAATGTTTATAGTATACCTTGTAGCATGATGTGGTGTAATAATGACCATGGTGGTCGTAAATATTTAATTATAAGAAGGTAATAAAAACTAGCAAAGTATTATAATGAGAACGCTAGTCATAGTAAAGTAAGGAAGTAATAGTTAGCATTCGACTTATAAAAGATAAATGATGTGTAAATAAGTAAAAATGTGGAATGGTTGGTTAACTTTGACTTATAAAGTCAAAATAATATGGCCGTGACTATATAGGTGAATGTTATGGTAAGAAATTGAATATGGGAATACTTGATTTTGCTAAAATTATGTCTTGGATGACGTAATGATGTGTTGTTATAGAAATTTTATGATGAAGCAAATGCATTTGGAAATTGCTTGTGTGGTATGATATAAGTTAGGATTAAGTGTAAACGGTAATAGACAAGAGATTTCGGGGACGAAATCTAAATAAGGGAGGTAGAATTGTTACACCCGTATCCCGAAATACAAATAGGCCCTACCCTAGATGAATATGGTCTAAGGACTTGACGGGATTGACTAGTTGACCCGATAGTCAAACTAATAATTTTTAAATGTTATGTTATAGTTATATAAATGAGGGGGACTTAAGTTGCCACATCTTAAACTTGAAATAAGTATCTTGTGGCCAAAATAGAAGGAAGGGAAATTGAAGGATCAAAAGTGCCAAATAGTAATATAACTTTACAATGAAGAAAACTACAAGTATATTAAGCTAGGCTTTTCATAATTCCGGAGATGAAGGAAAGTCGGTTTAGGAAAAGAGAGGAAGAATGATGGCAAGAATGATGATCAATTGGGATGGGATTAGTGTTTCCAATCAACTAATAAACTAGTTTCTATCACTTTTGTGCAAGTAAGTATCTCTAATTGTAATTAATTGTAAATTGAAGAGTTAGGGTTCATGTATCCAAGTTGGGGGTTTTGGGTAATTGTGGTTTTAAACACTAATTAAGATATTATAGTGTAATTGGGTGAAACCCTTTTTATTTAATTGAAGTAATTGGGTAAGTTGGATATGATCATGTTATGATCATAAGGTTTGATTAAAAAGAGAATTATAGTAATCTTAGGGAATCTTATTATAGGTAAAGTTGGATAAATTGTGGGTAAATCATCATATAATCAATATATGATTATGTGATGATTAAAGGATGTTATGAAAGCCTAATGGTTGTGTAAACCATGACTATAGTTTATTGTTTATGTTTTAAGTATATTTTGATTATGTGTTAAGGATGTTAGCTTTGGATGGTGTTGATGTTGGAGATGATGGAAGATGATGATAATCTCATAATAGCTTAGCTTGGCTAGCTAAGGTAAGTAACTTGGTTACTATGTGTTTAATATGAAAATATTATAGTATGTGATTGATGTTGTGTTAAGTGGTTATAGACATGTCTTGGAATTATTGAATGGCTAAGGTATGTGTGAGATGTTTTATGTGCTAATTGGATAGTTGTGTGTTATGATTATATGGTTGAGATGCTTGTATTAGCAATGGATATATTAAGCATGTTTTAGCCAATTACTTACTAAGCGTTATCGCTACATGTTATAGTTGTTAATGTTATTGTAGGTTCATGTGCTCGAGCAATATGGCTTGGATTGGGTGTGGAACATGGAATGATTATTCAAGATGGTAATATGTAATAATAGGAGCTAGGTGAATCTGAGCTCGTAAGATAATTGTACCCCGTGAGTCTTTTTATAGTTTTGTAAAGTGTCATCAATCGACAAGTACAAGTCCTAGTCGTTATTGTATTTTGATTGGTCAAATTGGACGTCATGGTCAATTTAAAGGAGTTTGGATTAAAGTGTATTTTCTACCCATTTTGGGTTGAATGGGTCAAATAAGTGTTAAATCGTTAATGATGGTTTATGTACGACTTTTATGTTCCTTGTTTACCTTGAAATGTTAAAGTGTTTAAATTGATTGAAATGGGTCAAATGTGATTGTGTAGTTTTCTTTGTCAAAGGTGCAGTGCAGAGACTGACGGCGTCGCGATCTTGTGGCGGCAGCGTCGGGCTTAGTAGAGACGGCGTCAGGTTCTAAGTCCCCTGAGCCGTCGCGTGTTAAAACTAAAAATATGTTTTGGGTCATGGTCAAAGGGTGACGACGTCGCACCATATAGGGCGACGGCGTCAGCCCGCTACACAACTTATAAATGATGTTTTGTTAAAGTTAAATGTTATTAATCAAAGAAGTTATCGAGTACATGTTATATAAGATTTGTAAAGGGTTAAATGTCAAATTTTGACAAGAATCTAATGAGAAAGAGTAATAGTCAAACGTTTCGAGTCAAAGTTTTAAAAATGAGTAATTTCCGGTCAAACCGGGAATCGGGGCGTAACAATAATGACAAGCCAAAGAGTAGCAATGCTGCTGGACCATCTGTTGTCAATATGGTAGAGCATAACAACTCTACCAGGTACAATGACAACAAAGGCAAACACAAATATCATGACAACACAAGAGCAGATCCTAACAAGAAGGCAACACCTACTTGTTGGAAATGTGGCAAGACTGGTCACATTAAAAGGGACTGCAAGGGTGTTAAAATTGGTGGTAAAGCCAATGGATCGGGCACTAATGGTTCGGGGTGGTGGTTCACCAACTCACCGAAAGGTCGAATATGTTTAATAAGTCTTTTCGGTTTATTATGTTACATATGTATCTCGAATCTTTTATGTGCGAGGATGATGATGTTGCGTAGTGCATTGAATCGGTGCAACAGTTCATGTGTGTAAAGATAGAAGTCGGTTCAAGACTTATGAGTCACCGAATGATGGTTCTATTCTTCACATGGGAAATGAGTCAACGACCTTGGTGCATGGTCGTGGTTGTGTAGATCTTAGGTTTAGTTACGGAAAGATTGTAACTTTGTTTAATGTTATTCATGTCCCCGATATCGGGAAGAACTTGGTTTCAAGTAGTGTTTTGAATAATCATGGATATAAACAAGTTATTGAATCGATAAATTTGTTCTTTCTAAATGTGGTGTTTTATTGGTTTTGGTTATTTATGTAATCAAATGTTCGAGCTTAATATTACCAGCGATGGTGTTATTTCGACTTTTGTGACCACATATGATCGGACTAATTCTACCACGTGGCATGCTAGACTTGGTCATGTTCACTATAAAAGAATGCAAGATATGTCTAGGGATGGTTTAATCCTGCTTTTGACATGGACACCGAAAAGTGTAAAACTTGCATGTTGACCAAGATAACCAAGAAACCCTTTCGGGGTGTTAGTCGTGAGACTAAGATCTTGGAGCTTATTCACGATGACACATGTGATTTGCATGCCACTCCTTCTTTGGGGAATAAGAAGTACTTTGTGACATTTATTGATGATGCTTCTAGATTTTGTTATGTCTATTTATTACATACCAAGGATGAAGCATTAGATAAATTCAAAGTGTTTAAAAGCGAAGTTGAATTACAACTAGGGTCTTTAATCAAAAGATTAAGGACCGATAGGGAGGTGAGTACATGGATACTCGGTGCTTTCGATCTGTTGGAATAATCCATGAAACGATCGCCCTTATACTCCTCGGCAAAATGGTATTTACGAAAGGAAAAGCAGGTCTTGAAGGAGATGGTTAATTCCATGTTGTCCTTTTCGGGATCGAGTCAAGGGTTACGGGGTGAAGCTATGTTATGACTTGATATTTATTAAATAGGGTTCCCAACAAAAGGAACAAGGTTACCCCTTATGAACTACGGACTAAAAGAAACCCAACTGAACTATCTCGAGGTGCGGGGTTGTAGGGTCATTGTAAGACTCACGATCCAAAGCAAAAGACTTTGGGTGAAAGAGGCATTGATCGCATCTTTGTTGGATATCTTGAGCATTCCAAGGCTTTTAGGTTCTATGTTATTGAACCTAATGAACATGTTTCGATTAACACAATAATTGAATCAAGGGATGCGATTTTGATGAGAATAGATTCTCATCGGTCCTAGACCAAGTCGGAGGATTCCTAATGGAACTCATGACACCGGTGTATCGAGGTCCCGATGAACCATTAGTGGACCACGATAAGGTTGTGGTTCACAACTCGAACACGTGCTCGGGAAGAGCAAAAGGGTCGGGACTCCAAAGTCATTTGGACATGAGTTTCAACTATACTTAGTTGAAGGTACTAGGATGAGGTCTCGGACCAATAATCCTATTGCTTCATTGTTGAGGATGACCCCAAAACATTTGAAGAAGCAATGAAGTCCCGGATATTGCTTTACGGAAAGAAGCAATCAATGATGAGATGGATTCCATCATGGGCAACAACACTTGGGTGTTGGTTGATCTACCTCACGGTTGCAAACCTCGGGTTGCAAATGGATTTTCAAAAGAAAAATGAAGGTAGATGGAACTATTGAAAAGTTCAAGGCTAGACTAGTCATTCGGGGCTTTAAACAAAAGTCGAATAGACTATTTTGATACTTATGCCCACGTGGCTCGTATCGATTACCATAAGGCCGTTGATTGCTATGGCATCTATTCACAATCTGGTTATTCATCGGATGGATGTGAAACAGACTTTCTTGAATGGTGAATTGGAAGAGGAGGTTTATATGAACCAACCTCGGGGCTTCATCATGCACGGCAATGAAAACAAGGTGTGTAAACCGATTAAGTCTCTTTATGGACTTAAGCGGGCACCTAACAATGGCATCAAAAGTTTGATGAAGTGGTTTTGTCTAGTGGTTATGTTCTTAACCAAGTCGACAAATGTGTATATAGCAAATTTGATGAATGCGGTAAAGGAGTCATCATTTGTCTATATGTTGATGACATGTTGATCTTTGGCACCGACCAAAATCGAGTTGATCTAACAAAGGAATTTTTGTCATCAAGGTTCTCCATGAAAGACATGGGGAGGCGATGTTATCCTTGGTATAAGGATTAAACATGAAAGTAATAGAATTTCTATCTCTCGGTCTCATTATATTGAGAAGGTCTTGAGGAAATTCAATTACTTTGATTGTACTCGTGAGTACACCTATGGATACTTGTGAGAAGTCGATGCCTAATCATGGCAAGGTCAGATCTCAACTTGAGTATTCTAGGGTAATTGGTGCTGATGTATGCCATGACTTGTACAAGGCCCGATATTGGTTTTGCGGTGGGAAAATTGAGCGGTATACTAGTAATCCTAGTGCTCATCATCGGCAAGCGCTTCGGAGGTCTCAAGTATTTGAAGAGAACTATGGATTATAGTCTCTCATATCTTGGTTACCCATCGGTGTTGGAAGGTTACACCGATGCAAGTTGGATCGATAACATCGAAGACAATTTGTCTACCGGTGGTGGGTATTCCTACTTGGTGGAGGTGCAATTTCTTGGGCATCCAAGAAGCAAACTTGCATCACCGGTTCAACAATGGAATCTGAATTTGTGGCTTTAGCAATTCTTTGGTAAAGAAGTTTGAATGGTTGAAAAACTTGCTTCTTGAGATTCCATTGTGGCCTAAACCTAATGCACCTATTTTTATCCGGTGTGATAGTGCGACTACATTGGCTAAGGCTTATAGCCGGATGTACAATGGTAAGTCTAGACACTTAGGTGTCGGACATAGCATGATTCGTGAGCTTATCATGAATGGGGTGGTATCTATAGAGTTTGTGAGATCTCAATGAACTTAGGCGATCACTTGACGAAGGGTGCGGCTAGAGACTTGGTTATAAAGTCTGCTAAAGGGATGGGTTTAAGTCCAACTTAGTCATGAATGCTAGGACACCCAACTCACTCCTAAGGAAACTTGGGAGCCGAGTTCAATGTGGAAAGTCGAACATTCGATGGACTGGAGCACATGTTTTATTTACATCCCAAGGTTTTGCTCGAACTGCTGAAAGGAGGATGAAGTCTTTACTTAATGGTTAATTTTCTTTGAAAAAGTGCTTGGCGGGAGCATGACTAAAGAGGAACCACCTATGTAAATGTTGAAGTTTTGCCGCTTGTGAAGCTTTGGACTTTAGCTTTACAACATTTATGAATTTGGATATGGACACATGGCTTGTATAGTGTCGGGAGTCATTAAGTGTTTGAAAACTTGTGTGTATTTTATCTTGGTATTCAAATGGGTTGAAGGGTTCAATTCTTAGAACACCCCGATTCTCGAATATTTGAGCGTGTAATTTACTAAGATGGAAATTCAATCCTCGGGACATTTTCGTTTATGCACATGTTTTGATTGATGTTTATTTTTCATGCAAAGGAAGTGAACTAAATTTGGGGAGGATTGTTGGAAAATTTAGTGCACTTGTGGGATTAGTTCACACCTTGTAATGGGTTAGGAGGTGCAGAGTGTACACCCATAAGGTCCATGAACACCACGACTCTAATAGTGGTTTGTATTGGTGAAAGTCTTGCTTGTGGAAAAAATCGCTTGTGGAAAGTCTTGCTTGTGGTTTCCAGCGATAGGCAATGTTTCCACCGAGAGGCGGTGTTTCCAATCAAGTGGTGTATCCACTACTAGTGCTATGAAATCACCGATACTATGAAAGTCTTGATAGGCGGTGTTTCCATCGATAGGTTTGTATTTCCACCGCAAGTGGAAAGTACTGCTAGTGGAAAGTACTGCTTATTGAAAGTACTGCTTAGTGAAAGTACTGCTAAATGGCAGTTACAAATGCATTATGACCACGTTTAATTGGTCATGTAACCACTAACGGCTATAATGGGGATAATTATGAGGCTATTAATGGGCCGATTAATACTCATAATTCCATTGGAATAGCTCAAGAGTAACCTCCTATAAATAGGAGATCTGTTTATGCATGAAAAGACACACAGAAAACGTAAACACTTATTAGCGAAAGGGTTATAGAATTGTGCCTAATTCTCTAACTGCATTTGGTCTTATCCCAAGTAGATATTCGTGATACCCAGGCATTAGGGTCGAATAGTTTACTTTGGAAAGTGATCACACGATTCCAAGTGATATCCGGTAACCACCAAGTGGTATCTGTTACTGCTGACATTGTTGTTTGTTTTTGCTGAACAGTTGTTGATTATCTTACCCTGCTTTGGGACGAATACACACCAACATTAGTGTCATCCGCCTGATTCAATTCCTTTGTAAATTTCAAGGGAAAATTCACAACATACAATCAATTATATATATATTGGAGTATATGGTCTCTTGTATGTATTTGTTCATAAAACTAGCGTAGAGAATTTTGTATAATCGTTTTTTCTATATCAAATGCTGATCCTTCTTTCTATCTGATAATTTCAAACAAATACACAATGTTCACATTAACAGTATCAGAACCATTGTTGTCTTAATATAAACTTCATCTAATACAACTTTTGTTCCTATCATTTCAATCATATAAAATTTCCCCCCAAAACACCTTTTTTGAGTAGGATCATACAAGCACACCTTTGATGGCGGCTTCTTCAACTCCATCCATTCAAAAACGCTATAATTATGATGTTTTTTTGAGTTTCAGGGGTAAAGACACTCGTAACAACTTTGTTGGCCATCTTTTTCAAGCTCTTAAGCAAAAGGGCATTGAAACTTACAAGGATGATGAGAAAATTGAGAAAGGGAAAACGATCAGGAAACAACTTATCAAATCCATTGAAAACTCAAGATTCTTCATCATTGTTTTTTCCAAAAACTTTGCATCTTCATCTTGGTGCTTAGATGAGCTTGTCAAGATTATTGAGTGTCAGAAGACGGCTGATCAAACTGCTTATCCCGTTTATTATGATGTGGAACCCACCGAAGTCCGAAAACAAATCGGGGCAGTTGGAGAAGCCTTTGTGAAACACAAAAAAGGCGTGTCCTCTAGGAAATGGAGAGATGCCCTGAAAGAAGCATCAAATTTGGCTGGCTGGGAGTTGAAGGCGACAACTAACTGGTAATTCAATTCCTTCAACATATCTCTGTAATATCCTGTCAGTTTGTTTGCTTCTATTCTACGTTTATATAAATGTTATCTTATATCTATACTACTATATAAAACATTTGGGACATGCTATAAATAGAAGGCTTAAAAATTCAGATTCAACAAATTACTAATATTAGAAAAAATGTTTTACAAAGCTTGTATCATACACATAATTAAAGCTGAAAAAAGTTAATTAAATGTCATAAATAATAAAAATTTGTAACAGCCTCATATTAATAAATCTCATTTAAAATTCTTGTAACAAGCCATTTAAATCAGTACCGTAACGGTCACCTAACCTAAGAACTCATCATTATATAAACTAACATAAAAACACACTCGAACATTCAGTACCCATTTCTCTTTTCTCTCTAAAACAAAACCTTCTGGTCCCAACGCATACACCACCGATTTTTCTTCACCACTCAAAACCAGAATCCAATATTTTCTTATACTTAAAACCCTCCCAACGCTTTCCACATCCAATCTTCTCAACCCGCGCATACCAAACGCAAATATAAGGCGAATTTGTACCTAAACCCATCTCCTAAAATAAACAACACAGAACCAATCTCTAATTCCAAAACAACTCGTAACCCATAACCACAAATAAACAACAACCGCCAACAAAATCTAAAACCAATCTCCATCCGTCTCACAAACCACAACAACAACAACAACACCAAAACTCGAAACAGAAGAGAAAAAAAAAGAACGAAACACACCAGTCTTTTCAAAAAGATACTCACAAACTTGTTTTTTAAACAAAAGAAAAACATATTCATCACAGATCTTTAAACTAAAGAAAAAGATACTCATCACATATCTTTTAGAAGATACACTTCTTTTGACTATCCGAAATTAAAAGGCAAGAACAAAACACGCTGGTTTCATTCATACTCACTTTCGTTCAAACAAACACAAAAAAAAACCTACCTGAGACCCGGTTAAAGATCTTTAAGCCTCTTCTCGAAAGATACCAAAGTTAGTTTGGTTTAGTGCTCGATTATTTTAGGTAGAAAGAACTAAAAGGGTGGTGATTTTCATGGGCTTGATATCAGCTACTAAGGGTTGTAGTGTTGTGTTTGGGTTCGGTAAAGATCAAAGAAAAGAAAAAGTAAAGGACGAAGTGTATTTATTTATGCGTTATGAAGTTGCGGTTGAAGTTGGTTTTTGCAAATGAAAAAGAGAGGATAAGTTTAGTGGCTGCGTCTTTTTTAGTGTGAGAGTGATTAGGGTTAAGAAAGTAGGATAGTGTTAGTTTGTATTATACTGTAAGTGGTTCATAGTTGGACTTATTGTTGGGCTGCCCGAATTTAATACCAAATTGGGCCTTTTGGATCTGAAAATTTGAAATTAGGCGTGATATATAAATAGTAGACAATGCTTTCTCATATCTATACTATACTATCTAATCTAGGGGTGTTCACGGATCGGGTAATATCCACAGTAACCGAAAACTGAAACCGAACCGAACCGAAAATAACTTAACCGAATTTGTGACCGAACCGAATTGGTCAAAACCGAACCAAACCGAACTAAATATTTGGTTATTGGGTTGGATATGGTTTTGGCAATGAAAACCGAACCGAAAACCGAATTCACATAAAATATATATTTTTTCTATGTATATATATGAAAAAAAATCACTAAAACTCTTTTTTAGTATAAATATAACATGATTTAAGCTTGAAAAAAATATTTTGTGCTAAAATATATATAATTAAATAAAAAAATAATTAAAATTATGTAATTCGGGTTATTCGGTTCGGTTTTCGGTTATTCGGTTCGGTTTTCGGCTCGGTTGAATCAAATTTAATTTCGGTTCGGTTCGGTTTTCGGTTATACCAAGAAAAAAAAATTAACCGAACTAACCGAACCGAATAACCCGATAACCGAACCGATGAACACCCCTAATCTAATCTAATCTATCTTATAAAGCACATCGGAATTTATTTCTCCGAAAACGAATCAAAGGGGACCCCGTTGGAACCGATACAAACGGGTGAATCATGCCTCATCAGAATTTATTTCTTCGATTAATTGTCACAGGGTACCCGCCGCCGCAACGCGCGGGTACCCTGCTAGTATTATATAAAGCATGAATGCCTTCTAGAAATAGAAATACTTAAAATTCAGCATTACTTAAAATGGCAATACTAATTAAAACACATTTTCTAACATTGATTTCTCTACTACATAACTTACAAGTCTTAAAGCTTAATGTACAAAATACAAAGCACTATTAATATTGTCAAGATATTAAATGTAGTAAATTAATTAAATGGTCAATAAATACAATTCATACATTAATTAAAACACCCCTTACATAAGAAATACAAATTTTCAAACATATTATACAACCAACTTAAACACAATTTCTACATTAAATGTCACTAATACAAATAATAAAGCACATTATACAAATATTCAAGCCCGAACGGGCAACGGGCTAAATGGGCTCGAGCCCGAATGGGCACGGGCTAATTCTTGATATCCGGAAATTTATTGTCAAAAATAACATAATAAACTAAAATACATGATTCATCGAAAAAATTTATTTTAAGGTACCCGTACCCTCCTAGTTTCAGTTATATGATAGTGTGTGAAATTCAATGTTTCTGTGGGATATATTAGCAAGCTAATAAATCTTCTTTAATTTTATAGGGATGAATCTACTCTGATCCAAATAGTTGCTAGCGATATTTTTAAAAAGTTGTGTTCCATTAATTCACATGTGAACAAAAAGCTAGTAGGCATGGAGATGCGAATAGATGATGTTCTTTCATCTTTAGAAATTGGCAATGATGATGTTCGCATGATTGGGATCAAGGGAATAGGAGGCGGGGGGAAAACAACTTTAGCCAGAGCTGTTTATGATCAAATATCTAATCATTTCGAAGGAAAAAGCTATGTTGATAATGTTAGGGAAGCCTCAAAAGCTTCACTGTCTGGTTTGAAGAAGCTGCAAAAACAAATACTAAGGGATGTTTTCAATGATAAAAAGATCTCCATTAGTAGTGTCTCAGATGGGAAAAAAACAATGATTGAGATTATGTGTCGTAAAAAGGTTCTTGTTGTTCTAGATGATGTAGATCATTGTGACCAGCTTGAGGCATTAGTTGGTGATCTTGATTATTTCAAGTCCGGAAGTCGCATTATTATTACAACAAGAGATGAGCAGGTGCTAGCATCACACGGAGTGACCTTGATATGTAATGTCAATTTGTTGACGGACGATGAAGCAGTTTGTCTCTTGAGTAGATATGCATTTGGTAAAGAAACTCCAACTCAAGGGTACAATGAGATGTCAGGACAAGTTGTACGATATGCTGCCGGTCTTCCTCTAACAATAAAATTTTTGGGCTCATTTCTCCGTGGTAAAAATGAGCTTGAATGGAAAGATGCTCTAGAAAGATTAAAAACAATTCCGCAGCAAGATACCCAAAAAATGTTGGAAATAAGCTATGATGCTCTAGAGCCTGATCTCAAAGATATATTCCTAGATGTTGCGTGCGTACTGAAAGGTGAGCAGAAAGACAAAGCAATCCGAGTCCTTGAAAGTTGTGGCTTCCATGCTAGCATCGGTTTAAGTGTTCTTGAGAAAAAATCTCTAATAACTATTTCTAAATATGGAAGCTTGGGCATGCATGACCGTATAGAAGAAATGGGCAAGTATATTGATTGTCATTTGCACCCTGATGAGCATAACAGACATAGCCGATTGTGGATTGACAAGGAGATTGAAGATATATTGGCTAATAATCTGGTAAGGATCAACTTTATTTGTAAGGTGCATCCAGAAACCAAACGCACTTTCTTTGTTATGACTCATGTTTTTTATTACTGGTTTTTGGCAATCAGGTCAATGAAGCAATAAGATGTATTAAACTGTCGCCACAAAGACTTGATCTAAAAACTTTTATGTCAGGTCTCAGATACACACTACAAGAAAAGGGGGCTTATAGGACACCTGTTAGTGTCCTATAAAAATAGTTTATAGGACCTTTAATCTAATAGGACCAAAACAAAAGTGTCCTGTAGGAAGGGGTTGTAATAGATGTTTAGGATACTTATCAACGTCCTAATAAACTTGAACATTTTAAAACTAATTTGTTGGTCTTATAAAAATGTTTATGCGACCAAAATGACGTCCTAATAGACTACATTATAGGATGCTATCCGGTGTTCTAATATATGCTTACCCGTTTGTTTTGCTTTGGGACACTTTCACGGGGTCCTTACACAAATTTTTATAGGATGAAAACATAATAGATAAACTCTTATTTAGTACCAAGAAAAGGGTCCTAATACATAGGTGCTTTGTTAGAACCAAATTTAGTGTTATAAAAGACAGTTTGTCCCATGTTTTGTTAATTCATGTACCTAATGTATTATTGATCAATGTCATTTTGCTCACAAATGTCAAGCTATAATCACTATAAATAAACTAAGAAATCAGTATCATTCAAAGTGGTCGCTTACTATACAAAAGTTTCAATATATCTATACAACACATATTATCAATGAGAAGAATTGATCTAGCAATTGTACATAAATTGAGGAATAATAATAAGCTAAGTCATTGTACAAAATTCCTATGAAATAACAAGATTATCATCGTTTGCCAAGTGAAGGTCTTTGAAGATATCCTTGCCGTATGATCCAAATCCACCTATGGTAAAAAAAATACGTATACATATACGAATATATACGTACAGAGTGTTAGTAAAATGATGATTTCATAAGCAGTATCATGTTAAGAAAAAGAATTATATTACCAAAATAGGACATTACCATGGATTAGTCTTGTAGGTGCATCAATAATATCCGACAAGTTGTATAGTCTCACCTAAAGATGCGAATCCACATAGATATACCTCACCAAAGATACAAATGTCACCTAAACAAGAAGAAAAACAAATACTTACACATATACGTAGTACTTTAAGAATACCTTTACACGATTCAATCTTTTTATTTCAAATACCATGTCAAAATTATGCCATTTTTAGGCCGGCTGGATACTTACCTCTTGCAAAGGGAATATACAGTCCATGAGTAAATGACCAGGCATCGGAAGTAGTAGGGAATATACATACTTGAATTGCTATATGCTATAACTGTGACTAATAACCAGACATCAGAAGTATGAACTTTGTTCCATGAGTAAATGGAGTCATAAAGGAAACATCAATCTCTATATGGCTCATATATTTCTCGTACCTTGTTTTATTTGTGGGCTGGCAAACAATCATTAGCCATGCTCACTAAACAAAACATGTAGACAGTCCCATACTTTTGTGCCAAAATACTCGGAATAAACGTCAACCAGCTGATCCATTTCCACCATCTTCCACCAAAGGCTACAAATAAAAGCATATAAGGCACACAAAATTTTTAATAAAGAAAAAGAATTAATTACACTAGTAACTTAAAGATCACACGAGATTAAGGCATTAACACTATACCAAAACAAATGTTAACATGATATCAACATCAGAAGTGAGTAAATTAATATTTTTATTCAGAAGGGCTCTTTTCTTTTGTATTAACAACCCGCATAACCGCCCCTAATCGTAATTTGACGAAAATTCATTAACTTTGTGATGTAGGTTATTACAATTTAAAATATTAACCCTTTCTCCGATCAGGATTTGTGTACAGTTAGAAACTTACGGTTCATAAAAAGGAAGCCCACCCGTATCGACGGTTGAGTGAGATCGAGTGGGCAATAATTAAGTTCGACGGTTGAGTGAGATCGAGTTGGCAACAATTAAGTGTGACAGGGGATATGTGAGAAAAGGAGACGTGATGGACGGTTTCTGATGGAGATGATGATATTATTGATTTGTGGATCTCATTTTTGGAGGGACCCAAAAAGTTGGGAGGGAACTAGCGGGAAACAAAACTTTAGGAAGGTGGGAAAGATTAACAAATTTAAAACTATCACAAAGGATAATTGGTATTTTATTAATAGAGAATTAAAAGTTAGATTAAAATCTAGAACGAATAAACAATTTAGTCTTAAAAAATTAAAGTATACTAGACGAATGCCAGAACAAAACGACGGTATATAGCGACAAATAATTATACTTGTAAACTTGTGGTTCTAGTGTGACGCTTGATGTAACACTTACGAGTTTAATTTGTAGTTATTGCATGAAAAAAAAAAGTTTGTAGACTAGAAACGAAAATTAATAAAAGTTTGAGCGTTGAACAATATTAAAACTATTGATTTAGTGATAGATGTTGTTAACTTTTTTTAATCAAGGGTATATTTAGTATAAAACATTATTCACTTTTAAGTTTTAAGTTTCAAGAAATTATCCATGTTTTATATATAGTTTAGATATGTAGAAAAAATAATTAAATAGGTGTATATATGTGTAGAAGGTTTTCTCGTAAAATTTGGCAACCTTATAATTAACATTATCCAATACATCGTTTTTATTATGGTTTTAAATCAAACCATAAATCAAACTAGTTTTTCAAACGGTTGGTTTTTTTTCCATTAAAATCAACCAACTCCGACCAATGGTTTTTTATTCAAACAGTCGAACCGATATTATTTGATTTTCAAAACACTGCTCTTGATATCTACCAGTATCAATTGATTAAAGAGATTTATTTTTGTAAGCAATATATGTGTTTTTAGTTTATCTTCCAAAAGGCCGAATAATAACACCGCCATGATTGCCTCACAAGAATTTTAGTTGAATCATGTTGGGTTAACATTCAGGATAGTCATAAACAAATTCCAAAAACGGCTGCAGAAATAGCGGTTAGGTCGCGTACATTAGAGCTAAAAAAAATTCGACATTTCTTAAGTAGCTTGAACAAGGATCTCTTTCCATCTACCCATATGTGTCTGTATGAGGATGTTGTATGTATATGGCATATAGATTGATGATCAATATGTGCATGTTTATGCATACTCGGTTACGAACAAGGTAAGCCTTATCGAACAGCTAAATCACCACTCAATATTATGTGCAAGAACGGAAAATTCTTAAAGAACCTACACAAAAACATGTGTTATCATTGGGTTAACCAACTTACATACCTAAAAGATATATACTAATTACCTTTAGCTCAATAATATGTGAATTGCACATTAATCAAGAGGTTGTAATTTCAAATCTCGTTTAAAAAGTTTATAGTAGGTGGTGTAAGTGTGATTTGAAAACCATTACCCGTACATGACCCTTATAAGTGTTCAAGTTATTTAGGAACGGGTTAATCGGGCTTTGGTTAACCAAATAAGCCCTATTGTAGCATTAAAATAAAACAAAGTCGATAATACAAAACTAGAGCAAAGTATGGAGAAAATAAATTAAAATCCCCTTCTTGGGTTATTCCTGAAAATCGAGTAAGGTTAAAACTATCACGAAACCCGCCCCAAACAAGAGTTTAGGTCAAACGGATTAACCCACATAACCTGAGCCGAATAAGCTTTTTCAGAGTTAGGTTGCGTGATCCGAGCTAATATATTTTGACACCCCTACATGTTGATAGGTCAAAATTTGTTATGTTGTCCACATTTTGGCTTAAGTGTGTCCAAGTCTCTTAAATTAAGCTTTTTGTGTAACAAGAAAGCGAGACGTACTTTTGTATCGAAAAATAACATGTGGGAATGTCCTGCATACGTTACACCGAGTATTTAATTATCGGTCTTTGTTTTGTGTAACATTTGAAAGCTTGACAATGTAACGGGTAATAGGACCACATGTGTACCAAGTGTCCTATAAAACTTAATTTAATAGGACATGTGTATCAGGTGTCTTATTAGTTTTTCTCAAAATAGGACCTTTATGGATAAAAGTCCTATAAAACTGAATGTAATAGGACCAACGTATCGAGTGTCCTATTAAGTTTTATTCTAAAAGGACCCCAGCGAACAAACGTCCTATAATACTGGATGTAATACGACATACAAGTAAAGTGTCCTATTAAGACCTATTATATAAGACCTTAGCAAATAAGGGTCCTAAAAGTATTCTTTAATAGAACCAATTTATTAAGTGTATTATTAATTTGATCATAAAAGGACTAAAAAACTAGCGCGTCCTAATAAATTAGTTATTAGGACCCTCAAGTAAAAGGGGTCCTATAGAAAGGTCCCAATAGCCCAATTTTGTTGTAGTGACATGAAGAAACTTAGAGTTCTTTACATGTGTTCTGGATCTTATTGGGATGATAGTGAAGTTAGCCAACTCTTTCCAAGTTCTTTAAAGTATCTCTGTTGGCGAGCTTACCCTTTTTCATCTTTACACGAAACATTTCAAGCAGACAATCTTGTCGGACTTGACATGTCTTTTAGCTCAATATTACAACTTTGGTTAGTAGGAAAAGGAAAGGTAAACAATGGTTGCTTGCCTGTTTTCAATTATTAATCATAATGCTATACATCTATACTAGTTATAATACATGTGCACGCACAGGATTTTGACAAAAAAAAATTATTTTGTATCAATGTTGAATATTGTGTCTTTAAAAGTAATTACAAATAATTATATACTTATGCACGAGTTTTTCATTATCCATTAATATCCATTAGAATTTTGTATAATCAAATTCTGTAAAAGTTTTTGTTAGATAACTCAAGATTCAACTATATTTAGCTGATATAGTTGTTGATGCTTCTATTTAAATTTCACTACTGATATTATGATGTGCACAAGATGTGAGTTTAGTTGCACATAATAAACGTTGATGAAATTAAAATATACTCCTTAAAGTTTTTAAAAAATGTTTTTCTACATATACTTATATAAATAAATAAAAATTACATGAGTAATTGTTATAAGTACGTACAATCACGTTTTTTTTTCATATTACAGTAGTTCGTTCTTACAATTTGATAATTATATTCTCATTTTCAATAATTTAACCGTATTTAATATTCAAATTCGTGTCCACATTTGTCATACTTTTAATATGAAGTAAATGAATCCTTAGTAAACATATATAGTAAAAAAATGATATTTATAATCTTATGTATATTTATATGTTGGAGTTTTAAAACAACATATATATTATATTTGAAATTTATAAAGTATAGGGGGTATAAAGTATAAGGGGGTATTTGTTTAATTTCCAAAGTTATTAAAAAATATGGAAAATTATAATATTACACTTAACTCTATAGTCTATACAATTTTTAAAATTTTAACCGCTAAAGTTTTATTAATTACCCCATCTTTTTTTAAGTTTTTATTTTAACAAATTTGACACATATGTTTTTATGTGTTTTTCTTCTCAACTAAATTTCTCCACCAAATTAATTAAAGGTTGACCAAAATCAATTTAATTTTGACTTTTATTAACCAATCACATCACACGATTTTGCTTACTTGGCGAAATCGAGCTCTCCTATTGGCCCAATTGTTTTTTCAATAAGAATGAATTGACAAAATTACTCTGAAATGATGTAATTCCTTTATTATATAAAAGATGTTGGTTTGTTATCAGACCAATGTATATTCATTTTTCCTTTGTTTTGTTTATGATAGGCTCTTACTATGCTGAGATTCCTTGATCTCAGCCATACAAGCTTAAGAAGGTTGAACCTTGGACTCACTCCGAATCTTGAGAGGCTAGATCTTACAGACTGTTGGAATTTAGTAGAAATTAATGCACCTGTTGGGTGTCTTAAAAACCTTCTCTACTTGGACTTAAGTGGTAGTGGTAGGTTTAAATCTTTTTTGTTTGACAAACAGTCTAATTCACTCAAGGTTGGTTCTTCATCAGAGTTTCATCTCATTGTGGAGTCCATAAATAGATGTGCATTGCACCTGGACAATAATTTGCCAAATTATAAATTTGCATGTTTTTATAAAGAAGATCCGGCTGCCATGTCATATGGAAATCTTGAAAAGCTTATTTCTATAGGTCTTTGTTCTTGCACAAACCTTGAAAGTTTTTCTAGAAGCATTTGTGGTTTACAATGTTTAAAAACGCTCACACTTGTAGGCAGTATTCCAGAAGTGTCCAATGACGTTCACCAGTTACAATGTCTAGAGGAGCTAAGCTTTTCCAATGCAGAGACTGAAAATCTTCCAGATAGTGTTTGTATGCTGAAACAACTTAAGTCTCTCAAACTTGAGGGTTGTTTCAATCTTAAGGAATTGCCTGATGGTATTAGCCAATTAGAATCCCTGCAGGAGCTTTGTTTGTCCTTTGCAATGATAAAACATCTTCCAGATGGTCTTTGTAAGTTAAAACAGCTGAAATCTCTCAAACTTGAATCTTGTTGGGATCTTAAGAGTTTACCCGAAGATTTTGGCGAATTAGAATCTTTAGAGAAGCTAATGTTGTTATCTACTGAGATTAGTCGTCTTCCAGATAGCATTTGTATGATGAAACATCTGAAATATCTTGAAATTGAATGCTTGAGACGACGGGATCAGAAGTTACTGGAGGATCTTGGCCGATTACAATGTTTAGAGAAGCTAATTTTAGGGTTCTGTTACTTTTCTGGAGGTTTTCCAAAGAGCATCTCTGAACTGAAAAGCCTAAAATATTTTCATTTGCTCGATTGTACACTTGATGATTTGCCTGAGGAACTTGGGCATTTAAAATGTTTAGAAGAGTTAGATATAAGAGGTACAAACATAAGTCATCTTCCACAGAGCATTTTTCAGTTGAAAGGTCTGCGTATTATTGGGTCTAAAACAACTCTTGAGTTATGTGGCTTAACACCCGTGAAAACCTCCTATAATGGTGATTATGAAACGTTCTGCTACACTGTTGTTTAGTCCTCTGTAAACAACTAGTTTAACAGGTACTTTCTCTGTTTTTGTGAAAATCTGCCTTACGTTAATTCAAGTTTTGAAATTGATATGACGTTAATTAAATTTTCTAGCATTTGATACGTATTTTACTATCGATCATAGCAACTGAACCATTTCCTGCATGTTTGATTGCCAATCATCACTTCATCGAACCAAAATGAATTCGAAGCTCATTCCCCGAGCCAACACTTTGTTATGGCGCAATCAATTTTGCCATCTCTGAAGGGGATCTCGCCAAATGTTGGGAGCGTATTTTTGTTCATTTCCGGACATTGATCACTCTCAAGTCTCTGTTCATTTCCAGTCATCAATAGGATAGTTTTATCAACATCAATGTACATTCGCAAACAATGATTTTTTTTTTTTTTTTTTTTTTTTTTATCATTCAGAATTAATGTTACAAAGTTTATTCATGGAGTTTCAGTTTACGCAGCTGAGTTGTTCACAAAGTCAATTTATGCTTTTGATGAAAGGTTTTTAAGTGATGTCAATATATTCATGAAGATCGTGTTAAAAATAGATTCATGAAAGCAGTGGCGGAACTGGAACATTTATATTGGGAGGGCCGAATTTATTTTGAGGGGGCCAAATCGAAGATTTGTTTGTATCATCAACTAAATTACTCTTAAAACCTATAATTTTTACACTAGTTGCCGTAACTTTTGAGGGGGCCGGAACCCTCCCCTGCCCTTTAAAAGTTCCGCCCTTGCATGAAAGGTTTACAAGTGATGTCAGATCATAAACAAGTTTTCATTTAAGGAAGCGAGTGAACATGTAATGTTTCATAACAAAGTTTGGAACTAAAAACAGGGGATATCACATCTTTCTTACTGTTCTCCTATAATTTAAAGAAATGTAATATTTGGTATCCAAACCGGGTGATAACCTTGCCGCATACATGATCTTAATCTTGTCGAACACTCTTGAGGTGCTATTATACATGTAATACTGGCTCATATTTCTTTTATAGTATTGGGTGCGTGTGCACTGAGATGAAATGATCAAATTATATGATTTAACTACAGACTGTTTAATAAAGAAATAATACTCAACTTGGAAGATATGATAAGTAATCAATATGATTTATTAAGTTAAGTTAACTTAGGAACTTCAGCTAACAGAGTTGACCTTTTGAGAAAGTCAAACTGTGTTTTTGATGAAAATAGTGGTAGTTTATACCTGGTTGACTATTATCATATCATAATTAAGTTCATTAAGGCATGATGGAGTGGGAGTCGGGTTGGGGGGCGAGTTCACGAACCCGCTGGGCTACACCATACCGTGGACATCGGGTAAGGGGGCGGGTTGCATTTGCGAGTTGGGAAGCCGAATGTGAACATTGCAAAAGTATTCGTTGCAAAGGAATTGAGCCGTTATTCAACGGCTATTTTATGACCCAAAAAAAAAAATTCACTCCTATTTAAACTATAATCTTGCACCTCAATTTTCAAAATAAAAACACACAACACAAATTACAACACACAATAATCTTTCAAAAACACCAAACTATGGATCCAAGGAGAGGTAAAAAAACTTTCACCTCGCGTCAAGGTCGGTCTCAACCATCCCCGAATCAACCAAAACAAAGTCCGTTAGGATTTAGCCAATTTTATTCTCAACCATCCTCGAATCAATTTTACGTTCCACAACCTCAATTTCCACAATTTTTCCAATATAACATGGGTCCTCCTCAATTGAATCCACAACACTACAACATCACTCCTACAAGCGAGTTTTCCCCGTTCGAAAACCTTAGTCAAGACGTAGAGTACGTACCCGAAACACAACCACTACCAAACGAAGAAGACGAAGATGAGGAAGTTCAAGAAGTCGATCCGAGAGGGAAGAAAAAAGCTTTCGCCGGGAGGAGGCCCCGTGAAGTTTGGACGCCGGCACAAGAGGAGGCTTTGGCGAAAGCATGGGTTCAAATCTCCGAATGTGGTGTTGTCGGTAATGAACAAAAGTCCGACGGTTTTTGGAAACGGATTCACGAGCATTACGAGGACACTTTGGGTTCGAGTTCACGAACATTTCATGCGTTGAATACCAAGTGGAGATCAATGAACACGGTCATGGGTATTTTCAACGGCTACTACCTCCAAGCGGTACAATTACATAATCTATACTTATTATTTACAATTACATTATTTTGTTTTTAGCTATACTTTTTTATTTTACGTGTCAGACTTTTTATTTACAATTACATTATTTTGTATATAATGTAGAAACGTGCTAAGGCTAGTGGGTGCAACGACTTGGACGTGGTGAGGCAAGCTGAAATGGATTTCTATACAGCAAGAAAAAAACAATTTACTCATACCAGGGCATGGGATATTGTCAGAGGTCATGAGAAATAGTTGGAGCAAGAATGTGTTCAAGATATTGCCGGTGCTGCAAGCAATTCTTCAAAAAGGAGGTCGGGGGAGTATGACGCGCAAGCAACACCATTCCCGACATGAATGAAGACCCCACCCTCCAATTGAATCAAGAAAATGAAAAAGAAGCAAGTCGCATCCTCCTCGTCGATCTCAAGCGTTATGGATGAAATCAACGCCACACACAAAAGAAGACACAATATTTGGAAGAAAAGCGAGATGGCGAAACAATTGATGGCTACACAACTCGAGGCGAAGTTCAAGAATACACAACGGAGTTGAAGTTCTTACCGAAACGTGAACTTGCGGCCAAACACGGATGGGCTTGCAATTTTAAATTGTAGTTTCAAGTTATTTTAATTTCAACTTATATAATTTTTTTTTTTTTTTTTTTTTTTTTTTAAGTTGTAGTTTTTTTAAGTATTATGTAATGTTTTTTATTTTTAATTAAATGGTATGTTTTTATTATAAATATTGTATGTGATTTTATGTATTTAAAAAAAATGAATTCGGATACTAGGGTACCACTCCCACTAGTTAGGGTAGTGTTAGGGTAGTATTGGGGTAGTTTTGAGTTGGAAGGTTTTTATTGGATAGAGGTGATGTGGCACCCTCAGGGTATTAGGGTATGAAAGTTCCACTCCTCCCTCCCTAAGTATTAATATGTGAATTTACTATCATAAAGAGGTTTTTCTTTATATATTTATGTTCTAATTGGGATGAAATTGTTAAGCATACAAAGAGTTGACTTTTTGAGTCAGACTTTCACCAACTTCATTGAGTTTTTTTATTGAATCGTACTGAAGACCATATCTAAGGGTAGTTTTTCATTGGGCGTACATGTTGGTGATTTTGCATCATCAATATTATTTAAGTGTAATGGATTGACTTTAGTTGACTAATGTGTAATTGTGATAAATGTTCAATAAGTTGGGGGTTGTGCGGAGTGCACACTTGTATGACGTTATTATGATTATTATTCGGGGGTGAAGCCCCGAATGACGGGGTCCGGGCGCGCCCTGTCATGGTCCAGGCGGTATAAAGTGCTATGTTAAAAACGCACTAGAAAATAAAATTTCCAGTATTTTGCCCGTTAATTTTCCTGCTTCGGTTGTTAATTAACTGCTATGGCGGTTACAACCGTTTGGTAGTTATTTGGTCATATATTCTATCTCTGGTTCAGTTTTATAACATACAAAAACATATTCAAGTTCTAAATATGAGTTTTATCCGATTTGAGATTTCGGTAGAACCACCGAAATACTTCAATCTGAAAGTGTTTACACGACTCTCATATTACTGTGATCTAAATTTCCTAACAGTACACAGCATGTAAAAAGTGTAACAAAAGAGTGGATGTTGTTGAGGGAAGGAATCGCAAGCCTTCTTTTGTTTGTGAGGATCATTTTTAGACTCGTTTCCTGGGTACTGGGACCCCACCCTAGATGAAAATGGACCAAAGGCCTTATGTGATTGGTTAGTCAATGAATGTTATATTGTAGTCAAGCCGATAGTCAAACTAATAGTCAACAAATGTTGTGTTATAGTTATTGAAAGTAGAGGGACCTAAGTTGCTATATTGTAAACTTGTTATAGAAGTATTTAGTAACCCAAATTATAAAGAATGGGACTTGAGGACCATTTATGTCAAATGGAAAGAGGTACCATCTCAAAATGTTTGGACCCTTCTTCACTTATCATCATATTTCCATAAATAATAAGAGTGTGGTATGTGTCGTGATAGAGAAAAGGAGGGAAAAAGGAGAAATGGTCTTGAGGCCAAATTGATGAAGAATTAAGGTGTTGTATCAAGTGTTGAAGCCTTAATAATGATCTTTATGAAAGTAAGTATTCAATTGGTGAATTAATTATAAATTAAAAGTTAGGGTTCTTACACCCAAGATTGTGGGTTTTGGGTAATTGTGTTTTTAAACACTAATTATGATGTTATAGTGTAATTGGGTAAAACCCCTTTGGTTGAATTGAAGGAAGATGGGTAAATTTGGGATATGATCATTATATGATCATGTAATTAAAGAGTTATAGTAATGATGGGATGACCTTATTATGGGTTAAAATTTGGTAAGTTATAGGTTGTATAAACCCTTAATATTGATATTGTTTTTATGTTGAAGTAGGTTTTGATGATGATGATGTTATTGGTTTATTTAGCTTAGATGAGAGGTAAGTAAATTGATTATACCAAGATGTTATATTGAGTTTATCATATTTGTATTATGTGTTATGTGTTAAGGTTATGAATGGCCTAATGACTACTATGCTTGGCTAAGAGGAAGATGTGGCTAGTTGGTTAAACTAGCTAAATGAGTTTTATAGTTGATATGCTATTGATGACATTTGGAGTTTAAGAGTTAGTGTGTATTTAGTGATTATGTGTTTAGCAAAGATGTGGTTAGCCTAGTTGTGAAGTTAGCAAGGTATGTAGAACTTAGTATGTTATGAATGATGGGTTAAGTGAAGCTTATGATGCAAATTGTGATTAATGATATATGATAACTTGTTATGTTTTTTACTTACTAAGCGAAAGCTTACGGTTTAGTTGTTTAACCGTTTTGTAGGTTCAAATTGTAAAGAAGGTAAAGCGATTGGAAAAGGCTTAAGGATTAGAAGAGTGTATGTTAGAAGGTTTGTATGCAAATAGGAGCTTAGGTAGAATACCGAGCTCGAAGTCAAAGTTGTTCCCCGAGAGTCATAAAAGGTTTAATGTTTATAGTGTCAAGTCTTTGAAATGGTTTAAGAGTCATTTTATAGGTCCTAAAGCATGTTAAAGAGTTATGTTTAAATGGTGTATGCAAACGGGTCAAAACGGGTGTTTGACATAACACCCGTGACTTTGTAAAACACTTTTCCGCGGGTCATTATGACAAAGTTTATGCATATATATGATGTTTATAATGTTTTAATGAATTCTGGAAGTTTTGGCGTTATGTCATGTTATAGAAGTTATTTTCCGTAAAATGGGTCAAAAGTACACAAAAGGGTTATGCAGAAAAAGGGGTGTTTGGGACAAGGTCTATTTTAACCCATTTTGGGTCAAAGGGGGTCATGAATATTTGGAAAAACAATGTATATGGTTAAGTGTTTGTAAAGTGGTTAAAATAGTTGGAGAACTAGTGGAGAACTAGTATCGAGAACTAGTGGAGAACTAGTTTGGAGAACTAGTAGAGAACTAGTTTGGAGAACTAGTGGAGAAATAGTTTGGAGAACTAGTCGAAGTTAGTTTTCGAAAAATCATATCTTTTTAACCGTAAGTCGTCACGGTTCGTGCCACCCGTCATTTCAAAGGTAATTGAGTCTAGTTTCATGTAAAAATACTTTCAAGGGTCAGTTTGTTACAGAATTATATCAGTTCAACGATTAGCAATAGCATGTCAGTTTTAAGTCAAATCGTTTCCGCGTAAAAGTTTTTAAATTTCAATGATTTTAAGTCATGTCGTTCACGGGGCATTACAACTTGGTATCAGAGCTTCGGTTTAAGTGAATTAGGTTTCCACTTTAGGTTGCCTAGACTTAAACCACTATTAGATGCGTTAAATGTAAGAGTAGGTTATGCGAGAAAGTAAATGTTTAAGTTTCGAAGCGAATTATGTGATAGGTTATATGAACCTAAGTTGATAATAATGAATGCGTGCTGTAGTCTTGATCTTTATGTGGTATAAGTTCGTGGAGGACTTGAGGTATCTAAATGATTAGATTGTCTTACACCTTGGTTAGTGTCGGTGATCGTATTATGATTATATGAACGTGTGTTAGAATGATGATAATGGAATGTGACTAGAATGGTAAGTGGTATTAGAGATGGGCTAATAGCGAGTCAAAGTATTTGACGCTTAAAGTGTGAAATGTAGTAATGATAAGTGTGACAAATTATAATGTGTGAAGGTAAAATGAGAATTGGCACACTAATTATTAAGCATCTATTAATACAAAAAGTAAAGAGTGGGATTAAAGAAACGATGACAAGTAATGATGAGATGAAAGTGGTATAGCTAATGTGCTAAAAACTAAAAGAGATGAGTTAAGAATGTAAGGATATGTTGCCTAACTAAACACTAAGAGATCATGTTAATGTATAAAGTGTATATAAGGGATAAATGTAAGTTAATGAAGGTGTTATCGAACTAACCTATGTAAGGTTAGATGTAGAAAAGAATTGAATAACCTAAAAGAGGTAAGAGTAAAGATGTGGAAATGGTTAACACACGTTACAGAATGTAAGTTGTAATGAGAAATTTAAACACATAGTACATGTGTAAGTATGATAAGCAGGTTTCATATACTTAATGATGCTTGCTTTAGCTAAATAGCATGAATGGAATAATGTATGCGTTAAAATATTAATGGCTTGGATCCAATTTTAAATGTGAAAGGTTAAATATGGCTATCATGTAACCAATGAGTTAATGATGGCTAATGATGGTATCCTTCGGGATGGCCGAGCTAATGACGTTAATGATGGTATCCTTCTGGATGACCAAGCTAATGAGGTTAATGATGGTATCCTTCGGGATGACCAAGTTAATGATGGTATCCTTCGGGATGACCAAGCTAATGATGTTAATGATGGTATCCTTCGGGATGACCTAATTAATGATGTTAATGATGGTATCCACCGGGATGACCAAGCTTGAAATGATAAGGTGAGATGGATCCAAGCTAGAAAAGAGAAAAGTTAAAAGTGAAATATTTAATTTACAAACAATGAATGTGAAATGAGAAAGAGAAACATAAGTTAAAATGTGTAACGAATATGTGTTAATGTTATGTTGAAAGTGTATAAGTAGGACGATTTATGATTTCCTTGATTAAATGGATTGGGACGCCTTTTCATTTAATTAAAGAAATTGTGAATCTCCGAACCATGAGTTTATGTTTCTTGATTTACATAGACTGGGACGCCTTTCCATGTAAATGAGGAAATATAAATGAGTGGGATTATGTGTTCTCGACATGGCGTGAGTAAGGTAAAAAGGGTAGAAAACATAAGCCTAGAATTAGTTAGAAGTTTTACGAACTAAGATAAGCGGGGTAGAATTAGAATGTGACTTTTAAATTGAGTCACTGAGTGAAACCAACCATTTGGAGTTTAAAGTATAAAGATTAAGAAATTGGTAATGATGTTATAACATGCCTTGAGGCGTGGTACAAAATATGAGTAATGATAGTAACGGATGCTAATTATTATTATTACCCTTATGTGCAAATGTGAAGGTGTAAGTTAAGTTTGACTTTTTGAAGTCAAAGTGTTGAAAGTTCTTATGAGACTCAGAATCTTTGACGATAAATTGTAGAAAGAAGTAGAGAAAACGAGACATTGTAATGAAAATGTTAACGAAATAACGAAATAATCATAGTAAGATTAGAAGATATTATTTAATGTTGATCCGTGGAAGTAAAAATAACTTAAGATTTCCCAAGTGAACCTTAACACTTGGCAAAAATCCTTAAATGAAATAGATAGGAAAAAGGAGTTACAGCAAAATGTTCAAGCGGATAATAGAATCACTATGGTAGAATTGAAATGCTAAGTCGTATAGGTTAACGTTTGACTTATGTAAAGTCAAAACGGCATAAATTTTCTCAAGTGACACATAGTCCTTGATTAAAAAGTTAAGTATAGTAAGTAAGAATGTGATGTGAGGGAAATGAGGTTGGCAAAATGTAACAATGATTATACTAAATGTGTCTTGTTTGATATAATGACCTTAGTAAGAGTTGTACACTCATAGAAAGTTAAATGAGAAGTAGATGTTTCCGGATGACAAGTCGTCATTGTGGGAAATTTTAGATAAGCTTGTGATGTGAATTGTTGTTTATAGTGGATTATGAGTAATGATTGTGTTATAGTAAGGTTTGAATTGCAAGATCATCTAGATTGTTGCAATAAAATGACTAAGGATTTGAAGTATGAGAACAGGGGTATGTTGTGAATAAGTTTTGGATAATAATAGACGAGAGATTTCGGGGACGAAATCTAAATAAGGGGGTAGAATTGTTAGACTCGTTTCCTGGGTACTGGGACCCCACCCTAGATGAAAATGGACCAAAGGCCTTATGTGATTGGTTAGTCAATGAATGTTATATTGTAGTCAAGCCGATAGTCAAACTAATAGTCAACAAATGTTGTGTTATAGTTATTGAAAGTAGAGGGACCTAAGTTGCTATATTGTAAACTTGTTATAGAAGTATTTAGTAACCCAAATTATAAAGAATGGGACTTGAGGACCATTTATGTCAAATGGAAAGAGGTACCATCTCAAAATGTTTGGACCCTTCTTCACTTATCATCATATTTCCATAAATAATAAGAGTGTGGTATGTGTCGTGATAGAGAAAAGGAGGGAAACAGGAGAAATGGTCTTGAGGCCAAATTGATGAAGAATTAAGGTGTTGTATCAAGTGTTGAAGCCTTAATAATGATCTTTATGAAAGTAAGTATTCAATTGGTGAATTAATTATAAATTAAAAGTTAGGGTTCTTACACCCAAGATTGTGGGTTTTGGGTAATTGTGTTTTTAAACACTAATTATGATGTTATAGTGTAATTGGGTAAAACCCCTTTGGTTGAATTGAAGGAAGATGGGTAAATTTGGGATATGATCATGTAATTAAAGAGTTATAGTAATGATGGGATGACCTTATTATGGGTTAAAATTGGGTAAGTTATGGGTTGTATAAACCCTTAATATTGATATTGTTTTTATGTTGAAGTAGGTTTTGATGATGATGATGCTATTGGTTTATTTAGCTTGGATGAGAGGTAAGTAAATTGATTATACCAAGATGTTATATTGAGTTTATCATATTTGTATTATGTGTTATGTGTTAAGGTTATGAATGGCCTAATGACTACTATGCTTGGCTAAGAGGAAGATGTGGCTAGTTGGTTAAACTAGCTAAATGAGTTTTTTAGTTGATATGCTATTGATGACATTTGGAGTTTAAGAGTTAATGTGTATTTAGTGATTATGTGTTTAGCAAAGATGTGGTTAGCCTAGTTGTGAAGTTAGCAAGGTATGTAGAACTTAGTATGTTATGAATGATGGGTTAAGTGAAGCTTATGATGCAAATTGTGATTAATGATATATGATAACTTGTTATGTCTTTTACTTACTAAGCGAAAGCTTACAGTTTAGTTGTTTAACCGTTTTGTAGGTTCAAATTGTAAAGAAGGTAAAGCGATTGGAAAAGGCTTAAGGATTGGAAGAGTGTATGTTAGAAGGTTTGTATGTAAATAGGAGCTTAGGTAGAATACCGAGCTCGAAGTCAAAGTTGTTCCCCGAGAGTCATAAAAGGTTTAACGTTTATAGTGTCAAGTCTTTGAAATGGTTTAAGAGTCATTTTATAGGTCCTAAAGCATGTTAAAGAGTTATGTTTAAATGGTGAATGCAAACGGGTCAAAACGGGTGTTTGACATAACACCCGTGACTTTGTAAAGCACTTTTTCGCGGGTCATTATGACAAAGTTTATGCATATATATGATGTTTATAATGTTTTAATGAATTCTGGAAGTTTTGGCATTATGTCATGTTATAGAAGTTGTTTTCCGTAAAATGGGTCAAAAGTACACAAAAGGGTTATGCAGAAAAAGGGGTGTTTGGGACAAGGTCTATTTTAACCCATTTTGGGTCAAAGGGGGTCATGAATATTTGGAAAAACAATGTATATGGTTAAGTGTTTGTAAAGTGGTTAAAATAGTTGGAGAACTAGTGGAGAACTAGTGTCGAGAACTAGTGGAGAACTAGTTTGGAGAACTAGTGGAGAACTAGTTTGGAGAACTAGTCGAAGTTAGTTTTCGAAAAATCATATCTTTTTAACCGTAAGTCGTCACGGTTCGTGCCACCCGTCATTTCAAAGGTAATTGAGTCTAGTTTCATGTAAAAATACTTTCAAGGGTCAGTTTGTTACAGAATTATATCAGTTCAACGATTAGCAATAGCATGTCAGTTTTAAGTCAAATCGTTTTCGCGTAAAAGTTTTTAAATTTCAATGATTTTAAGTCATGTCATTCACGGGGCGTTACAATCATGGCCCTGTACACGTTGCATCCAGGTATTAAAGGTTTAAGGTCATTGTAAAGCAGATTGATGAGTCGTGTTTTGCCCCTGTGGTTTGGTTTAATAACAACTTTTGCAAACTTTCTGGCCATACTGCCTGGGAGTTTATGGAAAGCCACGGTATGGATCCAAATGAATACTGGCCACAGGAACGAGACAAAATCGTTGGGAAGAAATGTCTATTTAAAATATACTTTTCTGAATACAATGTCAACTACAACAATCACACTTATCGGTGTGATGGTTTTTCTGAAAATGTTGAATTCATCAACCACTTCAAAAAAAACTTTTTAGAAGACGACGCGACCGACGATGTGCCTGATGAGGTAAAGTATTATATAACATTTTATGATATTACAACAATTAAAAATCTATAGTGCAACATACAATTGAGTTATTTCCTTGTTTATTATGTTCCAACTCAGGATTTCAACACACCTGCTTCTCTTATCAAAAAATAAGCATGTCTGATTCTAGTGTGAGCCGTGTGTTGGATTTGCAGTCACCTCCTGCACCAATTGAACCAACTGGAAGTGCATTAGTTTGGTAAGGATACTTTGGTTTAGCTAGTTTGGTACGGATACACTGGTTTATCCGGTTTGTTGCATGTTTATGTCTGCTTCTGCTTGAAGATTTGCTTCCGCTTACTGTCAGAAGTCTTCGTCAACAATTATTTATTTGCTTTAATTTATTGTTTATTAGCTTTTCAACTTCGGTCCGAGTTTTCACGATTTCGCCGCTCGAACTGCAAGAGAGTATTAGATGGTAGTTGGCCCATGTCCGGACTTAGGCCCATTAGGATTGTGTTTAGGCTATCTTTATAATCTAAATAGTGGTGAATAATAAAGTTTAAACCGGGGGTTTATTCAATGTCTAACAGACCCTGTACCGACTACATTCAACCTTATTGTTGTGATGAGCCTGTTCTACTTATTCTTTTAGTGTGTTAATGGTTTTTTAATATGCATGTTCGTTATTGTTGGTTACTAACTTTGTTAGTAGAACAAGGCACTATCTCTTTATGTTTGCAGTATCGGATGTGGTTCCTTTTGTGCATGAGTCTTATTTATTGTCCTTTTTAGTTTCCCATATAAAAATAGTACATTATCAAAAACTATATAGAATATCATAAAAGGATAAACTCATCCATCAAGTATAAATGTTTTTCTTTCTTTCTCTTGATAGTGTCTCTTTTATTATTAAGGGTTACTGGCAGGGTACCCACGCGATGCGACGGTGGGTATCCTGTGACTATATTTTATGGCAATGTGATGTTATGCGACTACATTTTTTTTAACAATTAATTTACAAATAACAATAACTTTAGTTAAGACATTAGTATAATTTCATCTCCTGTTAACCGACAATGACCGAAGAGGACCGATGAGTCAACCGACCCATTGCGTCCAGCCTAATGGCTTTATTTTTAATTGATTGGCTTAGTAGCTTGATTAGATTGTACATTGTGGTTAAATACTTGTATATTTTGGTGAATGAGTGAATTAAATTGTGTATTAAATGTATGTGTTGAATACTGCTTTTTTAGTTTTATTTGTGCTTTAAATACTTGTAAATGATGCTTCTTTACTTGTATTTGCTTAAAATTCTATTTTGAGAAGTCTTAAAAAATTAATAGGAGGGAAGTATCAACATGCTTTATAAGTAATATAGATATAGATAATTGTGATTTCTTTTTCAATAAGCCTAGAAAACAAGTACCTAACTAAGTCAAACATGAAGAAATTGTGTTTGGGGTTGAAAAGGTTACTGCAATCTAAATGAATATACAATAGTTACTCCAAAGTGACTTTGATTTAGCATATTCCAAACAATGCTTATAAAGCTAACTATTGGCCGTGTGTTAAAAATCCTGGAGCACAGACGATTAAGTTATTCAATACTGTATCTTATTTTCCTTTTGAGTTTAGTTTACCATATCCGGTCTTGTTTGTCAATCATGTATGTTCAGATTGATTGTGCTCATGTTTGTCATATCTCCTGTGAACCATTTGTGTGGTCATGCACTTAAAGATGGAGTCTTTTCTTGAAGACTATTGTTATGATCAGTGACAGACACATGAAATTGTGGAGGTTAAGACATGAGACCCATATGTTGATCTCTTTTGCGTTGTTTCACACTCAAGAGCAACTTTATAAATTCTTGTCCTTCAGTACATTTACACTATAGATATGGGTCAAAATAAGCACTACTAATTCTTTTGGCGCATAATCTAAGATTCTAATTTCTAAGTTTGCCTTTTACCACAACACAATTGGCATTTAAACTAAAAGAAAGATGACTTGTGGTTCATAGAAGCTAATTTACAAGCTGTTATTTTGGCTTATGTTTCACAAGCCAATTTTTCGGCTTATTTCAAAACTTATGAGCTTATATAAACTTATTATGACATAATAAACTTATATAAGATCATAAGTTTCAAAATAGGCCGAGAACATTAGGTATACAAAACAATGAAACATAAGCCGAAACCATGTAAGCTCATAGCCCAAAAATAAGATTAAACATACATCCCCAACACCTATTGTACTATGTAAATTTATGAAGTGACATGCCTAGTTTGTAGTCGCAGCGACTATAAAGATAAATGAACTATTGCTGCAAATGAACTATTGGGTGCATATGTCAAACTTAAACCGATGAGACATAAATACAATCAAGAGGTGCTTTGAGATGGTTTCAAGCTCGAGCTTTCATAACAAGTGTATCATTTTTGGGTTTTTGTTTAGAGCCATATCAAGTGTATCATTATTGGGATTTTTATGATTCCATTTTAGTACAGGGAATTAGCTACAACAAGGCCAAGAAGAGTGGAGCCCACCTGTCACTAGAGACACCAAACCATAATACAACAACAAAAAACCCAAACCAAAAAAGGACCAACCAAAACTGAAGCACATAAACCTACAAGAGCAGGAACAACCAAAAATAGACCAACAACACCTGCACTGCCAAAACCCACAGCAGCAACAAACTCACTGCCATCAACCAAAACAGCTGCATCTGGAGCAGATAACTTGCACACAACTTGTCACATTCATATATTAGAACCATATTTAAGCTTAACTTAAGAGATCAACTTTTACTATCTTTTATGTTTTGTTAAGTTGCTTAAGAGTTATCACTTATCAGGTTTCAACATTTAAGCTATACACTTTCAAAATATAATGCTAAAAACACTACCAAAAATGGTAAATAAGTGAGAATTTCTTGATCATTTAATATATAATAAGCAAAATTTAACAATCAAGAAAAAGTTTCATACAAACCTTTGTTCATTAGGCTCTTTAAACTCACACTTAAACACAAAGTCATGTTAACCGAAATAGAACATTGAAAAGACTAAAAAAAAACTTGAAAATTAAGATTAAATCCTTTCATCATTTAATATCTGGTTTTCGGTCTTCTTCAACTGGTTTATAAAAAGCCAGCAACTGCTTAACAAACTTAAGCTCATCTTCTGCCTCTCTAAGCTGCTGCTCAAGTTCAAGCACGATACGAGTACATCCGCCAACCGGGTCACGAGCACGAGCATCAGCTTCATACTTTATACTAGCCATTGCATCATCTCTTTGTTCTCGATCATTTATTTTTCCCATAGTAGTTGTGATAAAACTAACACCAAATAGTTTATGGGCATTTTTGAATTGTTCTGTTTGGCTGAGTGGGAAGTATGGTGCGAAAATGCAGTCTGGGCCACATTTTCGACGTATGTGACGACACGCTGCGCATGCGGGTTTGGTTCGTTTTCTTACTGGTGTTGGTTGGGTAGGGGTGTTAGGGTGGTTGTTTTGGGTGCTCATGCTTAGTTTCAGTGGTGAAGCTAGCTATGTTGCTTGGAATAATATGGTATATGGTCTCATTTTAGCTATAGCTTCTTGAGATGTTTAATAGGATGGCTGTCTAACTTTGAGACTGGGCCTTCTTTGTATGGGCTTTAAGTTATGTGAACTAACCCAAGTTATATTACAAACACTCATTTCTTCCATGGCCTATGTCCTAACGTAGGTTTGGGATGTTCACGGATCGGGTAATATCCATAGTAATCGAAAACTAAAACCGAACCAAAAAAAAAATTAAACCAAATTCGTAACCGAACCGAATTAGCCATAACCAAACCGAATTGAATATAAAAAAAAAAATACTAAACTCTTTTTTAGTATAAGTATATCATTATTTAAGTTTGAAAATAAATTTTGTACTAAAAATATATATAATTAAATAAAAAATAATTGAAATTATGTAATTCGGGTTATTCGGTTCGGTTTTCGGTTATAGGGGTTCGGTTTTCAGTTATTCGGTTCGGTTTTTGGTTCGCTAGAGTCAAATTTGAATTCGGCTCGGTTCGGTTCGGTTAAGACCTAGAAAAAAAAATTAACCGAACTAATCGAACCGAAAAAACTGATAACTGAACCTATGAACCCTAGTACGTACATGCTACTAATATTTTTATAAGGGAGATCAATATTATCCCTAACTTCACTTATCCATAGCTTAGTGACATATATCTGTAAGATCGTATGTTTACATTGAAACCCGTAGGTATAATATTATTATGGACCATTATTTATAATGGTGAAAACCCTAATACCCTAAACCCACAAACCGGGCTTGGGCCTAATTATCCGCTAACACTCCCCATGATTCGGCGGCGAAATCGCGAAAGCTCGAATCGTAGTAGTAAATTAATAAAGCAAAATAAAACAATAACCAAAATAAACGGGATAATTCAAAGTATCCCAAACGATGCGTCTCGGAATAAGAACCCTTGATTCGACACCAACAAAAGTCGTCTCGGAAATTGATACCCTGGATTCGACACTAACAAAAGTCGTCTCGGGAATTGATACCCTGGATTCGACACCAACAAAAGTCGTCTCGGGAATTGATACCCTGGATTCGACATTAAAAAAATAAATAAATAAATAACTTTTTTTTTTTTTTTTTAAATAAAGTAAACCAGGCATCTAACATTATAATTAAAATTGATGATTCACAAATAATCTCTGAACCAATACGTACGCAAAATAAAGATATGTCTTGAAACTACTCAAAAGCCCAACAGACTCTTGATGTTGAGATAGTGTGCGGCCAGAATAAGATCAAACAAAGTGCCCTGATCCACTTTAACAAAGTCAGCATCAAAAGATTTGAGATCTTCCTCAGCAACCTTATCATCAAAACTGGATGGCTCGACATGTTTCTTACAGTACTCAATAATCATCGCTAAGATTTTCTGGTGACGTTGGGAGAGGATAACGATGTCGCACAATCATCTTCGATCATGTGTTTGATCGTCTCTGACTGCAACGCCACCGTCTCCTCTACCTGAAACAACTCACCATCCGACTCTTTGAGCACGATCATCTTTGAAGAAGAAGACACTACAACAAAATTGGGCTATTGGGACCTTTCTATAGGACCCCTTTTACTTGAGGGTCCTAATAACTAATTTATTAGGACGCGCTAGTTTTTTAGTCCTTTTATGATCAAATTAATAATACACTTAATAAATTGGTTCTATTAAAGAATACTTTTAGGACCCTTATTTGCTAAGGTCTTATATAATAGGTCTTAATAGGACACTTTACTTGTATGTCGATTACATCCAAGATTATAGGACGTTTGTTCATTGGGGTCCTTTTAGAATAAAACTTAATAGGACACTCGTCGTTGGTCCTATTACATTCGATTTTATAGGACTTTTATCCATAAAGGTCCTATTTTGAGAAAAACTAATAAGACACTGATACACATGTCCTATTAAATTAAGTTTTATAGGACACTTGGTACATGTGGTCCTATTACCCGTTACATTGTCAAGCTTTCAAATGTTACACAAAACAAAGACCGATAATTAAATACTCGGTGTAACGTATGCGAGACATTCCACATGTTATTTTTCGATACAAAAGTACGTCTCGCTTTCTTGTTACACAAAAAGCTTAATTTAAGAGACTTGGACACACTTAAGCCAAAATGTGGACAACATAACAAATTTTGACCTATCAACATGTAGGGGTGTCAAAATATATTAGCTCGGATCACGCAACCTAACTCTGAAAAAGCTTATTCGGCTCAGGTTATGTGGGTTAATCCGTTTGACCTAAACTCTTGTTTGGGGCCGGGTTTCGGTGATAGTTTTAACCTTACTCGATTTTCAGGAATAACCCAAGAAGGGGGATTTTAATTTATTTTCTCCATACTTTGCTCTAGTTTTGTATTATCGACTTTGTTTTATTTTAATGCTACAATAGGGCTTATTTGGTTAACCAAAGCCCGATTAACCCGTTCCTAAATAACTTGAACACTTATAAGGGTCATGTACGGGTAATGGTTTTCAAATCACACTTACACCACCTACTATAAACTTTTTAAACGAGATTTGAAATTACAACCTCTTGATTAATGTGCAATTCACATATTATTGAGCTAAAGGTAATTAGTATATATCTTTTAGGTATGTAAGTTGGTTAACCCAATGATAACACATGTTTTGTGTAGGTTCTTTAAGAATTTTCCGTTCTTGCACATAATATTGAGTGGTGATTTAGCTGTTCGATAAGGCTTACCTTGTTCGTAACCGAGTATGCATAAACATGCACATATTGATCATCAATCTATATGCCATATACATACAACATCCTCATACAGACACATATGGGTAGATGGAAAGAGATCCTTGTTCAAGCTACTTAAGAAATGTCGAATTTTTTTTAGCTCTAATGTACGCGACCTAACCGCTATTTCTGCAGCCGTTTTTGGAATTTGTTTATGACTATCCTGAATGTTAACCCAACATGATTCAACTAAAATTCTTGTGAGGCAATCATGGCGGTGTTATTATTCGGCCTTTTGGAAGATAAACTAAAAACACATATATTGCTTACAAAATAAATCTCTTTAATCAATTGATACTGGTAGATATCAAGAGCAGTGTTTTGAAAATCAAATAATATCGGTTCGACTGTTTGAATAAAAAACCATTGGTCGGAGTTGGTTGATTTTAATGGAAAAAAAACCAACCGTTTGAAAAACTAGTTTGATTTATGGTTTGATTTAAAACCATAATAAAAACGATGTATTGGATAATGTTAATTATAAGGTTGCCAAATTTTACGAGAAAACCTTCTACACATATATACACCTATTTAATTATTTTTTCTACATATCTAAACTATATATAAAACATGGATAATTTCTTGAAACTTAAAACTTAAAAGTGAATAATGTTTTATACTAAATATACCCTTGATTAAAAAGTTAACAACATCTATCACTAAATCAATAGTTTTAATATTGTTCAACGCTCAAACTTTTATTAATTTTCGTTTCTAGTCTACAAACTTTTTTTTCATGCAATAACTACAAATTAAACTCGTAAGTGTTACATCAAGCGTCACACTAGAACCACAAGTTTACAAGTATAATTATTTGTCGCTATATACCGTCGTTTTGTTCTGGCATTCGTCTAGTATACTTTAATTTTTTAAGACTAAATTGTTTATTCGTTCTAGATTTTAATCTAACTTTTAATTCTCTATTAATAAAATACCAATTATCCTTTGTGATAGTTTTAAATTTGTTAATCTTTCCCACCTTCCTAAAGTTTTGTTTCCCGCTAGTTCCCTCCCAACTTTTTGGGTCCCTCCAAAAATGAGATCCACAAATCAATAATATCATCATCTCCATCAGAAACCGTCCATCACGTCTCCTTTTCTCACATATCCCCTGTCACACTTAATTGTTGCCAACTCGATCTCACTCAACCGTCGAACTTAATTATTGCCCACTCGATCTCACTCAACCGTCGATACGGGTGGGCTTCCTTTTTATGAACCGTAAGTTTCTAACTGTACACAAATCCTGATCGGAGAAAGGGTTAATATTTTAAATTGTAATAACCTACATCACAAAGTTAATGAATTTTCGTCAAATTACGTATTAGGGGCGGTTATGCGGGTTGTTAATACAAAAAGAAAAGAGCCCCTTCTGAATAAAAATATTAATTTACTCACTTCTGATGTTGATATCATGTTAACATTTGTTTTGGTATAGTGTTAATGCCTTAATCTCGTGTGATCTTTAAGTTACTAGTGTAATTAATTCTTTTTCTTTATTAAAAATTTTGTGTGCCTTATATGCTTTTATTTGTAGCCTTTGGTGGAAGATGGTGGAAATGGATCAGCTGGTTGACGTTTATTCCGAGTATTTTGGCACAAAAGTATGGGATCGTCTACATGTTTTGTTTAGTGAGCATGGCTAATGATTGTTTGCCAGCCCACAAATAAAACAAGGTACGAAAATATATGAGCCATATAGAGATTGATGTTTCCTTTATGACTCCATTTACTCATGGAACAAAGTTCATACTTGATGTCCGGTTATTAGTCACAGTTATAGCATATAGCAATTCAAGTATGTATATTCCCTACTACTTCCGATGCCTGGTCATTTACTCATGGACTGTATATTCCCTTTGCAAGAGGTAAGTATCCAGCCGGCCTAAAAATGGCATAATTTTGACATGGTATTTGAAATAAAAAGATTGAATCGTGTAAAGGTATTCTTAAAGTACTACGTATATGTGTAAGTATTTGTTTTTCTTCTTGTTTAGGTGACATTTGTATCTTTGGTGAGGTATATCTATGTGGATTCGCATCTTTAGGTGAGACTATACAACTTGTCGGATATTATTGATGCACCTACAAGACTAATCCATGGTAATGTCCTATTTTGGTAATATAATTCTTTTCTTAACATGATCGCTTATGAAATCATCATTTTACTAACACTCAGACGTATATATTCGTATATGTATACGTATTTTTTTACCATAGGTGGATTTGGATCATACTGCAAGGATATCTTCAAAGACCTTCACTTGGCAAACGATGATAATCTTGTTATTTCATAGGAATTTTGTACAATGACTTAGCTTATTATTATTCCTCAATTTATGTACAATTGCTAGATCAATTCTTCTCATTGATAATATGTGTTGTATAGATATATTGAAACTTTTGTATAGTAGCGACCACTTTGAATGATACTGATTTCTTAGTTTATTTATAGTGATTATAGCTTGACATTTGTGAGCAAAATGACATTGATCAATAATACATTAGGTACATGAATTAACAAAACATGGGACAAACTGTCTTTTATAACACTAAATTTGGTTCTAACAAAGCACCTATGTATTAGGACCCTTTTCTTGGTACTAAATAAGAGTTTATCTATTATGTTTTCATCCTATAAAAATTTGTGTAAGGACCCCGTGAAAGTGTCCCAAAGCAAAACAAACGGGTAAGCATATATTAGAACACCGGATAGCATCCTATAATGTAGTCTATTAGGACGTCATTTTGGTCGCATAAACATTTTTATAAGACCAACAAATTAGTTTTAAAATGTTCAAGTTTATTAGGACGTTGATAAGTATCCTAAACATCTATTACAACCCCTTCCTACAGGACACTTTTGTTTTGGTCCTATTAGATTAAAGGTCCTATAAACTATTTTTATAGGACACTAACAGGTGTCCTATAAGCCCCCTTTTCTTGTAGTGAGACGAAGACATTGTTGGAAAACCTAAATTCTTAGAGAACGACAGAAGTCTGCATCAGAACAGTGGAGATCGAATGACGACAATTTTTTTTTTTTTTTTTTTTTTTTTTAAGACAATAGAGATGGAGCAGTAGACGAGAGGGAGATGAAGGAGATGATGGCGTTGAGTAGTAGAGAGAGAGGTGATTGAGGTGAAATAGCAGTAGACGAGGGTGAGTAGTGGAGGGGAAGAAAGAGCAGAAGAAGATTTAGGGTTTTGAGAGGATCAGTTGGTATACCTCTCAAACCATGTAGAACTGTTTGTGCTAACAATATCATCTACTATTTTGATGGTGAGATATTGGCACGTATAGTATACTACTAACAAACAAAGTGATTTCTCTTCATAGTGTAGATCTAATCAGAATTAATATATGCTTTTGCTACTAATTATGGATCAATATGCTAAACAAATAAAGAAAAAGGGAACTAATTTCTTGATCATGTAATACCTACTTAACGACATTAACTAAAACAGAAACAAGAAAATGACTTCATTCGAACCTTGATACAATTCACTCGACTCTTTGAATCAAACTTACATTCATACTTATCTCTGGATATAGTAACATCATCATATTTTGCTCATTTAACGTACGCTTATATCAAGATCAAACCCTTGATCATTTACTATATCTTGCTTTTGTTTTGCAGACCCATACATTCCTTTACACAATGCATTTAGTTGTGTAACAAACTCAAGCTCACGTCTTGCACTAGCATATTGCCCTTGAAGTGCACACACTATTCTATGACATCCACCGATAGGATCTCGACCACGTGCATCAGCTTCGTACATTAAGCTAGTCATTGCATCATCTCTACTTGTTTCATCATCAATATTTGTAAGCATTTCTGATCTTATCAAAACCAAACAATTCATGGAAATTTTGGACTTGGATTTGGATATTGTCTTGGGCTTGTGAGAATTAGGGTGCAAGAATGCAGTCAGGGGGACATCTTGTATTATGGAAACGACACGCTGCGCATGCGGGGTTGGTTGAACATTTTCTTGATGATGGATGGTTATTATTATGGTTAGGGTTGTTAGGGTGATTGTTTTGGGTCGACAGCTTATGATGGTGGGTATGTTTGGCGCGGAGCGGTGTGGAGCTTTTTGAAGTAGTGAGCGATGAGCAATGATATTTTGGTTTTTAGTTGTTGTTTGATAAAAGAGCGGTGAGCTTTACTATTTTTTAAAAATTTTCATTTATTCAATGCTTCTTTAAGAAGCAGTGAGTTGTGGCTACTGCTCACTGCTACTGCTCACTGCAATTGCGGGTGCATGGTTTTACGTCGAAAAGTTTACGTATAGGATATTTAAATCAAGTTTCGTTTTTACTCGTAACATGTTTTAAGCACATACAAATAATTTCTAAATTTTAAACTTAGAGATGATTTTCGAAATGTTATGAATGATTTATGTTACAAATGTAGTCTTTATTGATGAATTACGTAATTCAAGCTAAAACATAAGGAATACGAGGCATTATAAGCCCGTGCGTTGCACTGTATTGGTAAGGATCGAATGTATAATTTTTTTTACGTAATATTATATGTAAGTAGTTACATATAAGATATTGCAATTGATGGTATCATAAGATTTGTTATCGTAGGGCGGAGGTAAATTCTTGTTGCGTAATGTAGTTGTAACTTTGTCGGGTAATGTTTACGTGGGTTTCGTTATGCAAATTTGCAGTTTTACGTAATATTGTATGCAAGTAGTTACAAATAGGTTATTAGCCATTTTAAAAATTATCATGTATTACTCAAAAAAGTTTCTCCAATAAATGATGCATATGTTGCACAAAATAAATGGTATGAGATTGAAGTTTCATGTTGTATCCGAATTCAAAAAATAACACAAACAACTTCGTATTCTTTCACCATTAATCAACTTCAAATATTTTACAACTGTTCACTATAGCTCAACCTCATATGTTTCCCAAATGTTCTGGGAAGGGAAACCAAGTTTAGAGGAGTATTTGTTTGCTCCAACATTATTTCTACGTAAGATAAGCTTTACAACTATATTATGGCTTTTAAAATAATGTTCATGAATCACTACGTTTACCTCACGCGCGCCTTTATAACCCAAATTGTGAATATGCCTTCTTTTTCACCTTTATGAGCTATAGTGACAGTAACGGGCACCTCGAAGATGAGTTTTGATTAAGTTTGCCTGGATAATTCAATTACAGTGACTATTGTGGTTCCATTTTTCATACAAAATTTATTATATATACATTGCAAGGTTTATAACTTATCAATTGTTAGAGATTCTAACATTTTCAAAAGCAAGTAATACAATATACCCGTGTATTTGTGAAATCGTAATATGTTCGAAAACAATATTGGATATGATTGTTACCAAAATCTAAACAGGTTCCAATGTACTTTAGTATCAAAGCATTCAAATTTGTTCAATATACACCATTTTCTTAATCCATTATTCTTTTCTTCATATGTTATAAACAGTTTCGATGTATCAACCCGTGCGATGCACCGATTGTGTCTAATATTTTATAACTAAATGTTCGGTACTAATTAGGTTCCTATTATTTTAGATAGTTACTTAACTTTAAAAGAGTACATGTGAAGAGGTTTTTTAAAAGATGTTATATTTAAATGAGGCTTTTCATATGTAATATTTTAATATTAGTAAGTTACATAAATTATTTGTTTCCTATTTATTTGATACTTTTGTCATAGTGAGTTATAAAACCATTTGTTTTTTGATATATTTTGTTTTGAATGGCTAATTTTGAGTTGTTAGAGAATGTAATGAATGTTGTTGGTTATTCAAAATTGCATAATTAGCGAAGAAGCATAGCATGATAGCAAACATGGAAGCTTATGGTGCTAATAGGGTTGCTTTGGAGTCACTCGATTGAACTCTTGCTTATATGTCCAATGGCACCCATACCGAGCACTCTTTATGCGGTGTAACCAATAAAATAAATATGCGCTAAGAAAATAATAATCATATTGTCATTTGTCAAGTTTGTAATTTTCATGTCTAGGAGACCGATAAACATGGATTAAGGCATGTGAAATAACCAAAGTTTTTGAAACCCTTTCGATATTGTCATAAAAGTCAAACACATATATTTGCTTTTATCATTATAATCCTCAATTGTATCAATTGAATTTTGTCCTATGGTACCAAAAATATTATAATAACATATATTTTACTAAAATTTGTTAAATGAATTGTTACAAACTGGTGAGACATGAGTCATGAGTTCATATGTCCAAAAGTTGGCATTGGTGAAAATTTATTTGCGTTAGTTTATGGTGGGGTCACATACTAATTATATGACCACAACTTTCAATCAGGTTTCCTAAAATTCCTTAAATTTCAATCAGATAAAGAAATAAGCCCGGTATTAACCCGTGCGTTGCACCCATTGGTTAAGGGTTGAATATATACGTTTTTTTACGTAATATTGTATGCAAGTAGTTACATGTAAGGTATTGCAATTGATGTTATCATAAGTTTTGTATTTAAAGTAGTTTATTTAATATTTTAATATGAATTATGTATATATTCATTATTTTGCATATTTATTTGCCACTTTTGTTATGTTTTTTGCTCTTATAAATTGCACGATTTTATCGTTTATGGTTTGTGCAATCGGCACGTGAAAATGATGTATTCTCAATTTTTTTTTTTTTTTTTTTATGGTATTTTATCTGACGTATGCGATCTGCGTCTTTATTGGTCGAATAATTAACTAATTATTCATAACTAAATGTTTGGTCCTAATATTTTACTAATATTTTATACAACCTGTGCGATACACATGCGATGCACCGATTGTGTCTAATATTTCATAGCTAAATGGTTGGTACTAATTAGGTTCCTACTATTTAAGATAGTTATTTAACTTTAAAAGAGTACATGTAAAGAGGTTTTTTGGAAAAATTATATTTAAATGAGGCTTTTCATATGTAATATTTTAATATTAGTAAGTTAAATAGATTATTTTTTTCCTATTTATTTGATACTTTTGTCATAGTGAATTACAAAACCATTTGTTTTTTTTATATATTTTGTTTTGAATGGCAAATTTCGAGTTGTTATTATTTCTTCTATTTATACTCGACATAATTTCTGGTAACATGGGATAGGATCAAATCAAGAGTCAATCCTCATTTAACAAAATGCTTATAAAAATTGTTATGGTGTCATTCATTGGATTATTAGCATGGGCACTCGTGTTGTTCTTAGAGATGATAGACATCTTGCTTATAATGAATACGGGGTGTCGAGAAACATAGTCAAGTATAAAATTGTGTTTGCTCATGGATTTGGCTCTAGTCGCTTTGACGCATCAGTCACCACAAACACTTTAAATACAATAAATGTTGCAAAACGTAAGGTACTGTAAAGAGCATGCATCCCACCAAAACATCATATTAAAGGAATAAGTGTAATGTTTGATTAAGCACAAATTTTAATATTTATGTTTAAATTAAATATCAGCATTAAGTTTTAGTAAAGAATTGGAATTAGAAATTTATTTACGTAAAAGTGAAGTTGCATCCTTTGAAGGCAAAGGTTTTGTAGCAAAATACAAACACATACACATGGTTCATGAACATTAAAAAAACCATCTATAATGGCATATCACCGTTTATTTCGAACTATCTTTCGTTTGAGTCTCAAACACATAAAGCAATATTAACATTTACGTGTACACGTATATTATTATGTTATAAGAAAAAGAAAATAAAAGCCCAATAACAATTTCACAAACCTAATACCAAAGTTATACCCCATCCCTAATTATTTTGTACCCTAAATCATTTGACTCATGTGCAGCCACACACCCTTATCACTCAAAAAATATAAATCTAACTCCTAATACGTATCCTTCATCCTTCATCTTAACACATGCAAACGCTTCTGCCTCCTTGTTCCTTCGATCGAACAACAAAACACAATGTTCTCCCGCCGCCGTCGACTCGATTCTTTGACACCGGATAGCTCAGTTCGTCTTCAAGATCTATTAAGAGGTCATCGGTAGGTTTTGTTTGTTGTTGGTTTTCATTTTTAAAGGATCGATGACGGCTTTATGGTGTAAGATCTATAAGATCTTTGTCTTGAAAGCACCAAATCTGAGATCCTTTCATAATTGAATCAAATCTATTTCATAACGTTACGGCTTCAAGATCTTGTTAAATATCTCGAGTAGGTTTATGTTTGATGTAATTTTGTTTTCGTTTTCTTTTTGGTCAATGAACGATCCAAAGAAAGGAAGTAACATAATTGTTATTTTTCTTTCTTTCTCTTCGGATAATATCAAAGTTAGCGATGATTAGCCTTCAAACTAAAAAAAATCGTTTAGAAGATTGACAATAAAGTTTGAAGCAATATGAGACTGTGTACAATTTTTCATTTTGTGTGTTGCTATGATTTGGAGATGGTGAAGAGTTTAGGATAGGATAGAATTGGATTTGATGTTTACTGTTGGTATAATTAGTTTTATTTTTTTTTCCGGATATCGAAGAAGGTTGAACCGTGAGATGGATTTGGTGTTGATAGTCCGTTATTTATAATCTTAAAAAATTTAACTGAAAGCAATTGAAAAGATGAGGTTGTAATTAATGGAGATGGTTCATATTCTGGAAATTGTAGCCCTTTTTGTTCCATAACAGCATGTTTCATTGCAAGCATTTAAGCTCAGTTTATCATAGACGAAAATTGTAATTAATCCTTGTGCAATGTATTCATGTAACCACCAATTCGATTGTTGAGCTTCTGCATTCATAGCATTATTGATTTTTATCCTTTGAATTTAGGATTCTGGAAACCTTTCGTCTCCTAAACCTAGACTTCTTCATTGAAGGTTTACATATTTCAGTACTTGGAATTAAATCATATGGCTTTACACGGATTGTACCGTACAAATTGTTGTGCACATTCACTCTTGCACATTAAATTAAGGGACTCAAGTTTATAGTATTATAGATTTAGGTAAATTACGTAATTTAAAAAAAATAAAAGTTTATGCATGATTTTTGATACATTGTTAGTCCTCGAGGCCTATTTTGAAATGGCAGTTAAAACTCAAGGACTGTTTGAGTAAGTTCTCAGAAATAGACAAAAATTGTTGTTACAACCTGAGAACTGATTTTTGTTACATCGTTAGTTCTCGGGGGCCTATTTTGAAACTACAGTTAAAACTCAAGGACTTATTTTGTGAATTCTCAGAGATATACAAAAAAGTTTGTTAGATGTTTGGTCCCTGAGAACGGATATTTGTTACATGTTTAGTCCCTTGTTGACTTATTTTGCAATAGAAGCTGTTTATCCTTACGGGCTGTTTGTTTAAATTCAAACTTAAACTCGTGATTCTTATACCCCAATGTATCAATTAAATAACAACTTAGTATCATCACAAAAAGAAGCATGATTTTACGCATCAAAATCTCCACCTATTTGTATCCATCTACTATTTTGATGGATGATATTGAGACATGGGGTGTCTAAAGGATAAGCCGGTAAATCAACCGTTTTAGGCTTTCGATTTTTGAAAGCCTCCGACTTTTATATCTCTTGTATATATTTAGGCTTCCAATATATAGAACTTGTGATTTTCCAAACTCACGTGTGTAAATCTTAAGTTTTTCATCCAAGAAAGTTTAAATAACTTTCTGTTTAAACAATTTAATTACTAAAAATAATTATCTTTTAACTGAAAAAGGCCTCGTCTCCCAATAGGAACGTGATTTCTATTCATATTGTAGATCTGACCAAAATATATGCTTTTCCCACTAATGTTTATGCTAAACAAATCTTTCAACCAAAAACAAGAACTAAAACATTCATGAAATTTTTTCTAACTTTACAATCTGTGAAGTCCTTCACTACCTCATGCACTTCTTCATTGTATACTTTACTAGGACACTCTATCTAGTATCAGCTTTAAGCACGTGAATCTTCCGGATTTCCTCGCTCTAAGAGCTGAGATCACCTCACTGTATTCATATTCCTCCTTAAAAACGGCACAATATACTAAAAAAACTAGCAAGAAGCTACATGATACAAAGATGAATAAAGAGATTCACCTAAAAAGACCTAAAACATCACGAAACAAACGAAAAACTAGCCCTTATAAACACAAAAAAAAGACCTATATCTCCTAATGTAGTAACATCATCAAGCAACAACAATTTGATCATCATACAGAAACATGATCTTGTTCATTTAACGCATATATCAACGACCCATTTGATCGTTTATTATTTGGTGTAGTTTCTGCAAGCCAATTCTTTTACATAACGCCACTAGTTGTTTAACAATATCAAGCTCACTTTCTGCCTCTCTAATCTGCTGATCAAGTTCAATCAATATGCGAGAACATCCACCAACCGGGTCACGAGCATGAGCATCAGCTTCATTGATTATACTAGTCACCGCATCATCTTTTTCTTCTTGATCATTATGGTCTTTGATAGTCTTTGTGATAAAACTAACACCAAACAATTTACGGACATTTTGGAATTGTTGTAGTCTGTCGTGTGGGAAGTATGGTGCAAGAATGCAGTCGGGGGCACATTTTTGACGTCTGGAATGACACGCTGCGCATGCGGGGTTGGATGGTTTTCTTCTTGGTTGTGGTAATTGGTTATTGTTAGGGTGATTGTTTTGGGTGGACATTGTTAGTTAGCTTCAAAAGACTTGAAAGGAATTGAATATTGGTGAATGGTGGTAAGTGAGAGTGATGTGTGTGGTTGTGACGGTTATGGTGGCCGTTATTGTCGTTGGTGGTTTATGGTTATGGAAGATGCTCTTTGAGATATTCATTCTGTTGGAATTATATAAACAATAAACATCAAGTATACAAGCGTAAGCATATAGGAAAGATTAACGAATAATTAATTAACATAAACAAGAATATGCGTACCTTTATTGATTCTAGCCGAACAAGAATCAAATCCACAAACTAGCAATTAGGATGAACCCTAATTAGGGTTTATAGGATTATAAGAATTACCCCTTACCGTTTTGTAATTCAATCCAAGATACAATCAATAGTGTGATTGTATCACGTTCTTGTACACACGTACTATTAACGAATTAAAGTAAATGCTAGTTTAATTAACACAAAACATTTGTTAAGGAAAAACAAAACTAAATATAACATTTTATATTTAATTATTAAACTTTAATTCTCATACGTAAAGTGTGCAATCCCGTGGTCTCGAGTTCGATCCTAACACACATCTATTAATATTTTGTCCATTAAACCAACAGCTCCCACTTGGACATATCTTAATAGTGTGATCACATCGGTTAGCGTCTAGCAACACTTCGATGCCTCTAGTACAACTCGAGCAAGGCTCCTGGAAAACCTTTTAATGATTTCTCATTATTATTATCCTTTTGTTTCTAATACCATGTTAAATAAAGATATGGAATTAAGTCATTCTTTATTCAACTATTCTGTTTCTCGTTGTTAGTGATTGAGCAAGATTACCAAATCTTCTGAACATATTCAGGGGAGATCTTGGGCATGGCCATGCAAACATCTTGTCAACCCTACGAATGGACCATCAGTATTAAACTCCAAATAAATTTGAAGGAACAAATTCTATCTTGACTACGAGACTAACCCACAAACTTTGTAACACTTCAGGAAACAACCCTTATGACTACCAGTTACGTATAGCGTTAAGTTGTTCAACAGAAGTGCACTACATTCATGACACTTATCTGGTATATCAAGTCTGAGGATAACTATTCATGATTTACTTAATAACAATATCCATAAAGTAAAATCATGTAGTTGGGATAAGTCCTATATTCAATTCATTGAATATCATCTGAAATTGGTATGCATTCTCATCAATATACTTTCAAGTATATTCTACCATATCTATCAGATTTGTCTTAGTTTAATGATACTCCCATATCATTAATTGACAACGGACGATTTAGAATAAAAAAATTTATTCATGGATTAAACATGCAAATATAGGATACAATATATATTATAAAATCAAACATACCAAGTATTTGATTTATTATAATAATTGTTTAACATCCCTTATCCAAATACCAAATAGATCAATGCATGAAAATTCCAGTTGATGAATTATACCTCAAGTAATGACAATCATACTTGTTGACAAGGCATAAATCAACCAACTTGATCTATCGTAATTTTGAGAATACTTATTTCAAGAATTCAATTAGTGAAGTTCTTGTATGTGTGCATTCAACAATCCACATAATAATTCATAAAGTGTGTGACATCCTCTTTAATCAATTTATAAAAATTTAAACTTTCAAACATTTTAAAGTTTAAAGTATTCTTATTCTTTTAATGTATAATACAACTGTACTCTTAGTAGCACACCTAGTTCACATGGCCATTAACAAGGATGAAATCCTACCATGACTAGTATTGAGTGTCATCTCAATTAACCAGCATCATTGTATACAAACAACAATATGCTCATTAAAACTCCGTAAACTTTAATATCTTATTGTGTAATGTTTGATGTCTTCCAAACTTTCAAGTTTGTAGCCGATGACAATTTTCACAACAATTGACATATTGTTCATCCATAGAATCTAGGAGCAATTCCAGGATGAGGATGTAATTCTATTAGAATATTCATTACACAAGTTATCTAATAACTTTTAGTTAGATATCAATGTTGTCAAATCACTTCTTATTCAAGAATGATACAACAATTTTAATACACAACATGATGTACATGATGAATCTACAGGTCAAACTTAGATTTCATTCATGTTCTATCTTATCAAAAGATATTTATCTATTTCCCAAATGATCTATCATGTTTTATTAGAATCATTTAATTTACTGCACATGTTTATAGATAATAAACACATATATTCCAAGGTTATATGTTTTAATTCTTAAATCTTACAAGTGAAGTTTTATTCCAAATTAAGACTTAATCATTTAACTTACAAGGAATGTTACTTCCTATATGTTATACAACATATAAGATTTAAAACCTTAACATAATACTCCCACTAGCTTTTAGGAATACTTAAAATTTATCTTATTTCAATTATAAATCAAAACTAGGATTTAATAATTAAACATAAGAATAATTTCATAGATGCATGCATTTATCCATTCATGAATTATTGCACTGTGACACTTCCAAAGATTATATGAATTCAAAAAACCTTTCAATTACTTACCGTCCTCGCTCAAGTAATTTCTTCAAGAAAGAGTTTTGATATTCCATTGTCATATTAAGTATGACCATTATCATCTTTATATATTTAATGTGTCTAGGAAAAAATATTCAATCACATTTAATTGCTTAAGTATGATTGATAATCTTGTCATAAAACATACATTAAATATGTGTACAATTTTGTCCATATGATTTCTACATAGAAATTCAAACCACTAGGGTTTTTCATTTCTTTGAAGAAACTCATTTCCATTCTCTAGTCTAACTATTAAGATAAACCAAATTTCTAAAATTGATTATCTTTATGGACAACATCTTTAACATTCATAGTATGAGTAATTTACCCAATTCAATATTTGGTAATCCATCATAATGGTTATCAGGTTTACTATAATCCTGTTACTCATGTTCTTCTCAGCATATAAATCAAATATCTGAGATATCCTTGCAGATCTATGAATGAAAATTCCATCATCATGAGGTCTATCATTTACATGTCTAACCTCATCATGATATTTACTAGTGTGTTTTAGAAGATTATGTATCTTGTAATTTTATCTTTCAAGATAAAAAAACTCTCACTTGCCTTTTGTAATATATATAGACTATCTATATATACTTACCAGTTAGAGCAAAACTATATTGTTCTCTTTTGGGACATTACAAATACACATTGATAATTCCTGACTATAGTTTGATAATAATCTATTCATAAGTAGTTTAACAAATTTAGAATCTTCAATTTTAAAACTTAATGTGATTCATCACATTCCATAATAAAATGGTGTTTTATCAATCTTCTAGGTTGGATTCATATTGAGTATATTCAATCCATACTTAATTTTCTAACCTTGTTACTTTTTAAGAAAGAAGTTATGGTTATCTTGAATCAAACAAATCAAATAGAGTTTGATTCTTCTAACTGAACATACCATCAACTTGTGGTATTCAGTAGAATGAATATTTTAAGACAATCTAACAATATATAAGATAAACGTATTCCTTTTGGTTTACCTATTTACCAACTAAGTCAACTTAATGGTATAATAGACTTTTCAAGCCAATTACATGCTTTATAACACAAGTATTTTTTAACCAAGTCACTTCATATCCATGTCTCATCAAGAAAACATAAACTGTTATAATCCAATCATACATTATAAATCATTGATCAACTCAATGACTTCTTGTATATGTCTTAATTAAAAAAACATAACAAGTTAACGTCTTACTTTATTATAAGTTTTAAAAGACTTTATGTTTATGTCTCTACAATGAATCATAAACATGTTTAACTAAAGTAATTATGAACACAACTCGGCTTCAATAGTAATTTCAAGTTAATTTATTTACTTCACAATAATGTAGGATTACATTATTTTTCATTTATGTAACGCCCCGACCCGACAAGGGTAAAGGAATCACAAGTAATGGTGTCATATCAAAGCAAACATATAATCCAAAAGAAATCTCAACATAAATATTGAAATAATCCAAGTCAAAACGACTTCAATACATAGGTCCCAGCGGAAAATAAACTTCAAATGAAATGTCTAAAATATAAAGTCTAAATGGCATCATAAGATCAAAGCTAAAATCTCTAAGGTAAGTCCACTCAAGACTCATCCCAAAGCAATACCCAGCTCAATGCTTAGATACCGCGGAAGAAAAAAATCTTGGTGAGCTTCAAAAGCCCAATGAACAGATATACAAGCAAAACGAACACGAAACGAGAACGAATACGAAATAAAGTGAAAGAAAGATAGTGAAATCATAATCATTTCAAAAGATAATTCAGAATATAAGAATAAGTTTTATAGCTAACTACCTCGAGCCCAGACACATATGCCATATCATAAACATATCATAATCACATAAGGCAACAATTTGTAGGGGAGACCTACCAGAGTTATGAAGGACGTGCATGCACGCAGCATCAATCATCAGACAACATATAACATAAACATATAATATATAGCATATAACAGATCTAGGATGCACCCATACGCCCCACAGGCATACTTTGATAATATAATACAAATTGAGCTCATAACAAATAACAGATAAGGGACGTGGCGAACTTCACTCTCGCCTAGAGTCCCGTCGAGTGCATTTGTTGACACGGACATGGAACCCCATGACTAGTTAATAATTGGCTCGGTGTCAAACTATCGAGGTCAAATAAGAATGTCATAAGCGACATAGATCATATTTTATCAAACGTTTTCAAAATCAAAAGTTTCATATCATATAGTTCAAAATCAAATGTTTTATGATTCAAAATCAAAGTTCGGATAAAAAAATTTCAAATAGACACATTAGGGTTCATAGCAAAGGCTTAGGAAATCCTAATATGAAAGCGAAAAGAAAACATTATACGAAACCTTTACTGAAAAGGTAAGATTATCTGTACGATAACGTAAGTGTCTTAAAGTAAGACAGAATATCCGTACCTTATTCCAAAGCAAATGGTCAAAAGTAGAAACAGGGAAAGCAAAGAATTACTCCTTCTTCACAGAACCTATATACATTAATGTCGTATATATTATTAATGATTCCATAATCGTCACAATGATCTTATAATATTTTAGGGTTTCTATAATTAAATGAGACTTAAATGTTTATAATTAATATCGTAGATTAGGGTTCATTATGTCATTTATTAAAGTTTAGGGTTACATGTGAAAATAGTTTTAAACATCTTAACTCACACATAAAATAACGATTTAGTATATTCAGCTTCAAAACCCTAATCAACTCTCATCTATATTTTAGGGTTTCTATTCTTTAATATCTCATTAATATGCATTAACTTACATGTTACGTCTTTTAATGACTCGTTACTTAACCTAACACGTCACAAAATAATCTTTCCTTTTATGTTTCACCATACACTTTTTATGATTTTATGTAACATACACGTTACTTATTACTCGTATTAATTACACGTCTACACCTTAGGGTTTAGCATTCCTTATTCGATTAACATATCAAAACTAGGGTTTACATTTACATAACCTTTACTTAATTAATGCATCTTCAAAACTTATACGTGACTCGGTTCAAATTAGGGTTTTCGGCTATTAGGTTTTACACAAGTACTAACTCATCTTCTTACTTTACTTATTCAAGTTATCATGTTTTTAATACCTTAGCCGAATTATACATGGTTCGGTTGTAACACATAAGGTTCGGCTTATATTAAATCGACACAAACATAACCCAATTCAATATTACATATTACATACATAGTTCTTTAATACTTTTAAGGTTTATCTTGTATGGTTTGCCTTTGTTTGGACTCACACGGCTCAGCCACAAAACAAGAACACAAAACTCGACTCACCAAAACATAACACAATATGTTAACGTAAGGTACATCAAAGGAAAACAAGAATAAACGTTATACCTTAACTTGGTTGAACAAAATTCTCGACACCAAAAGGGTGCTAAGGTTCGGCCGATTGGAAACAAGAAAAGAAAAGAGGCAAAGACCAAAACTAGGGTTTCACTTTTTGAGCTCTTGAGTTATATTTATAGTTGTAGTATTTTAGGTTTTATGTTTTAGGAGGGGGGTTGGGTCGGCCTAGTCCAACCGAGCACACAAACAAACCCACGCCCATTGTGGGCTTCGGTTCTTGACCCACACGACACAAACAAACACGGCCCAAGTTATTTAAGAAACATTAAATCTTCGTCGTACCAAAATCAATTACGTAATATATTCGTTAAGTTTTAATTATTCACAAGTTAACATTTAATTTCATTAAATGTTATAAATATATTTTATGTATTTTATAAATTTTAGTTCCAAGGGTATTTTAGTCTTTACTCAGATTTTAGATTTTCAGGTTTTACAATTTATGTCATTCCAAAATACATAAATAAACAAATTGAAGTAGTATTAGATTACTTCATTTATGTCATTCTAATAATAAATAAATATTTAATTTGAAGTAATCTTATATATCATTTTGACACATGTTCTAAATACTTGTCTAATTTAGAAACTGCAAATATGTCCATGCAAGGTTTGACTTCACATGGATATTTACGTTGTTGTTGCAATCTCGCCAAGTTCTGACATGACGTAAATTGCAACACCAAGTGTTCTTGAATTAGATATGTACAAGTCATATTAGAACTTTAGTCTCTTACCTTGCAGTCAAGAGAATCCGTTAAATCATATACCTATATGTTGTACCTTGCACACAATATAGATTTCTCCCACTTGTGCATGGAACAACATCATGTAGCAGATAAACAACACGACATATGTTTGTTTATGTGACCAATATGATTGTGTCATTGATATTAGCATAACTAGTAGATGTAGAACCACTTTATTGTCTAATAAGGAAACGTACATGACTATCATTGAAAACATAAGTGTCTACAAGTGGAAAGTAATTATCTTAAGACATTCTAGAGATAATCTGGGTTACTACCAAGATGACAAAGCTTGTAACTCCCACTGAATTAGAGATCATTACATTAAATCCTTATTCAGTAATAAGAACACAATACTCCCACTGGATTTGACAACATTGTAAGTGTTTCATTAACCAGTAAAGGAAAATAGTGTTCTATTTACTTCCCTACACTTTTGAGAAAGTCCATACATAACAATTACTTATGTACTAAAAGAGTGTATTCTACTATGTAGATGATGAACTATCCATCAATGCTATTAACTTGAAAATTTGGGCATGCAATTTCTTTCTTAATAGTTCTACTATTCCAACAATTGTAAGTAGTACTTTTAAATGGTCAAAATAAAACAACTAGATAAAATATGCTAGTTTGTCTTTTACCAATTTTGCAGTAAATTAGTCTAGCTTCTAATTTAATAACTCAGAAATATGCAATTTTCTTAACTATTAAAATTTGCTTACGAGTTATTGTAACATATTGGATTTCACAAACACATCACATAACAATATATGGTTCGAATTATGTAAAGTTTAGAGAGAGAAAGTGGGAACCTTTCTAGAGAGAGAAGGTGAAAGAAAACTTAGAAGGTTAGATTAGGATGAATGAAAGGTCCAACCCTCTACCTTGGGAGGTAGAGGGTATTTATAGATACATACTAACGTCCTCCTTCGGACTGTGGATCAGGCATACAGTGGGTAAAGACCCGTCCGTCCTCCACGGTGTTGCACTAAACTAAATAACTAACTAAAAAACTAGTAAATAACGTAATGTCTACGAGCTAACATATGCTAGACTATAGTTGGGGTGACCGACACTTTACTATGGAATTTCCAATTCCTAACAATCTCCCCCTAAGGGAGGTCACCCCATGATTTACACTTTGAATCCCAACATTTTATCATTGTCTTTAGTTCTGAGCTCGTAGACTTCAATTCTTCAATTTCAGCAATCTTTGTGCTTTAGCAGTGATTCTTCAAAGTCCGACTGCTTTGTACTTTTAGTGGAGGTCTTTGAACTGATCCACGTCTTTGATGATCTTCGAGCTTTCATTGAGATCATCAACCACATCAAATCTCTCTGGATCATCCATAGTTATGTTGCCTTCATGTGACGTTGTGACTTTTGGACTAACATGCTCACACTTTTGAATCATGACATCTTTCCATCAGAGTAGCGGAAGCCTTACTGGTTCATGATATTTGCGGCGTAGCGAAGCATAGTATAGAAATATCGAGCCAAGTTACGTAGATATGCACCGATCATGATTTCTTCAATTAAGTGTGGATGTTGTGAGCATGCGGCTTTGGATTGACTCCTCAATTACGATCACCGCAACCGTCCAAATGTACCGCAAACAACGATTAGCAATAAAACACACGAAAGTGTCTTTGATCACTTCGTTGAATTGAGGTACACGCCCACGGTTCCTCGTTGATCGCATCAAATCTTGCTGTGATCGGTAGGATTCTAAGAATCTCCTTGACGGGGTTTCGCGGTATGCTCTAGTCGTTCTCAAACCGAAACGTCTCAAAGAAGACAACACGGAGTGAGTGAACCAATAATTGAGATTCACCGAATGATGAAAATGATTTGAAAACAATCGCGTATTGCTTGAAGAAAGAGTTTTGCAATACGACGAAGGTTTTATGAGAAAGATCAATTTTCAAACAAAATACTTTTGTATTAGAGAATGAGTACACATTCGACGTGCTAGCGAAAAGAAGAGATTAGCACATCGAACGGTTTTCTAAAAGTATTTTTCAATCGAGATATTTTTGAATTTGAAAACATAAGTACACATTCGACGTGCTAGAGAAAAGAAGGTTTGCACATCGAACGGTTTTCCAAAAGTATTCGTCAATTCCATTCTCGGACCAAGGTTGATTCACGAGTGAATCGCCCCATCGTTCTATCCGGTTGTCACAAGTTTGATCTTTTGAAAAGATCTCACATGTCACCCACCAAGAGCTTGTTTGATGTTGGCTCTAGAAGGATTTCCATCTTCATCGTGAATACTTTTACATACCACTCGGATGTTACGCAAAACCACAAGGATAATGCGTGGGACTCTCAATATATTCTTACTTTCCACATTGTGTGAAATAGCAAGTTTTCATTAATTTTGTGTCCATATGAGATATTGTGGATGATCTCTTGGCTCTAGACTCAATAGTGCACATTTTGTTCTGTGTCGGAGACTAGGAGAGGTCTCCTTCTTCAATATCAACAATCTCTAAGAGAGTCGATAGATTATGTAGGTTCCCGTGAGAATGAAACAAGCCCTTTTAAGAGGAACTTGAGTAGCTTGGAAAGTTTAGGTGCGAGGCGTCCACCGGGTCCATGACGTCTTGTCTTCAATACAAGCGTTACCTTAGTAACCACCAGTAGCATATGTATTGAACCCGGTTTACGCCCTAAGGTTGAATTGATGGAGGCTATTTCTTTTCACCCTTTTACATTCAATTCTTTTCATTCTTCAACCCCTTCAAGCATACCAGACTTCATAACTAGAACCTTGTTGGGTTTATTCCGTTCTAGCTCTATCTCATCCGCACTCTTCCCATTTCTCATTTTTCTCCTTTTTCATCATACCTAAGGACTCTACACTATCTAGTGGATTATCCTCGGTAGATCCCTCCGGTTCAGCGGATCGTGGGAACAAATACCTAACCTAACCATACTTATAACTCCATGCATAAAGTAAATTTGGTCGGTCTTTTGGTATTGTTCATTCTTCTCGAAACCAATTGAAAAATCATTTGGAAAACCAATTGAAAAATCATTTGGAAAACCAATCAAGGTACTTGTGATACGAGATCAAAGCATTTTGTACCTTAATAGTTTTGATCATTTAGAAAACCTCCCCTCAACATGTGCGTATGATTTAGAAATTGTTTAGCACAAGGAGGCAAGAGGACTTTGAAATATTTTCTTTGATCACAATTTTCATACGAAAAAGCCATTTGATTTTCATGGTAAAATTCTCCCCTCAATATGTGCGTAAGATATTTTAAAACATTTTATCACATAGGCGAGAGTTAATTTGAAGCACATCCACAATCAAAGAGCCATTAAGAAACCATTTGAAACTCAATCAAGGTACTTTATGTTAAAACATAAAAGCATTTGCACCTTGATAGTTTCTTATCTTTAAAATGCCCCTCAATATATGCTTCGAGATTCGAAACGTTTAGCACATATGAGAGAGCAACGTGCACAATTAAATCAAACGATCACCTTTTATCAAATTTCATTATTAAATCACAAATTCTCCCGATCAAAAATATCAAACCCTTTGAGATTTTGGATCCCAAGTGATTTAATTAGGTTTAGAAAACATAGGAGAAAATGTGGCGTGTTTAAATACTCATCTTGTTTTGGATAAATGCTCCTCCTCAACATGTGCATTGTATATTTGAAATTGTTTGGCACATGGAGGCGGGAGTGCCTATAAAGGACTAAAACCAATTCCATTAAAACAGATATGAGATTTAAATCACGATCTCTCACCCGATCAAAATTTCAAACCTTTTGAGATTTGTGATCCCAATTGATTTAAATCATTTAAAAGAGTTTGGGAAAGACGTGGCAAGATTTAATTTTTGAAAATGACGATAAGGACCAATTTAAGACATTAAAGATTGTTAGTGTCGTATGATAGTTTTAAGAGATCTTTTAATAAAATAAAACAATTTCACAATCAAACAAGAACGAAAAAATTTCATTTTGAAAGACCTTGATTCTAAAGGAAAAATCATACCATGACATAACATTAAATCTTTAGATCACCACTTATATTGTACAAAGCGGAACTTTTGTGAAGAAATATCGTTTGAAAATATTTTATTTTAAATCACTCTCCCTCAATCCATGACCGTAGTCGATAATTGAGTGACTCAAGTTTTGATAAAATGAAGTCCGTGATTTTCAAAATTCATCCAATTAATTTTCAAAACAATATTTTCCATTTTCAAAACAATTTAATTAAATTATTCAAAATTGTTTAAAATGGTATCCTGCACAAAGATACGTTAGGTGGTTAAGAAGCTTCCGTTGTTCTGTGTAGGGCTTGGAAGAAAACCGTCTGCAGATGCAGTGAGACTTCTTCTTACGTTGCATTTTAAATGCCAACCGAGGTCAAATTAAGCTCGTTTCTTCAATCACTTTGAAGAAAATCATCTGCTGATGCAGTGAGACCTCTTACGTTGCATTTATGCCAACTCTCCATTGAAGTCCAATTAAGCTCCGTTTCTTCATTTGTCAACCCAAGATATAGTTACCCTTACCTTTCGGCATCCATTCATCTTCATCTGTGGGATCCGGATCGGGAACATTCTTATATACCAATATACCTGCATACGTTAGTGAACACACATACAGATATATGGTGGTCGACATCACCCAAACAACAATCGACTAATAAAAGTCAATTCAACATATCAATCAGATCATGTAAAGCATGGGAATAATGTGTTTATCCAACTCTAATCATCTAATCCTAGCAATCATATCCTAGGCACCTAGTCCTTCAACATAGGTTAACAACATTTTTAATTAAGCATATTAGGATAATTAAGAAAGCCCGTTAGATGATATAGATTTGAAAACATTCACCCTCAATCAATGACTTATTTTACGAAAAGATTAAAAGCGCTAAAGTCATTGATTGAGTTTTCAATTTTTACGAAAACTCGAACCGATTGGTTTTGCAACTCATTAACCACCATTTTGTTAAAACACCAAATATTTTTCTCAAGAATTTTAGACGGAAAAACATTTGTGTTGGAACAATGATCCTTCGACATACTTTCCTTGTTTTATTTTTAGGATAAGTGCACAAAATATTTTGAAAATAGTTTAAGCGTAGCACTTTCCTTTCTTGAAAAACGGGTTGCTATCGAAATAATAGCAAGCCATAGTTTAAGCACGGTTACAATCCAAATAACGCAAGCCATTATTTGAAGCCCTTCTGATCGAAATAACTGTAAGCCATAGTTTGTGACATGTTTAGAAAAAATATTTACACCTCCGCTCGAAATTCATCTAAAGTCCCGTGCCATTATTGAATGACATTTCTAAGACCGTAGATGTTATCGATACCGAAGACATGTCTTGAGAAAACATATTTTTGGTATTTTCAATTTTCTCGATTTTATGGGCTTTTGTTGATTTTATATTTTCTATTTTGTTTTGTTGGTTTTATATTTTGTATTTTGCTTTTTGAAAATATTTACAACGATAGAGAAATAGTTTAAGAAGATGATGATACAAGTACCGAGATAAGGAAATCGTTCAACACTTTGTAGAAGATAGAAGACATCATCTCTTAAACTTTCACCACCAAAGCTTTCGAGGCTCTTGAATCATCGTCGAACTTGAGCCTTCGAAGTGAGACTTTGGTAGCTTCCCCAAACCGACAAACTAAGAACAAATACCATTTCCCAAGAAGTAGAAATGAACAAAACGGTCTCATTGAATGAAGCTCATCACCACAAGAACATGAGAACACCAAAGTAACAAGTTGAAACATTGATCGTCTCGGTGGTTATCAAATCCGAAATAATCGATGAAGTCCGATCACATGAACTGTTATGTCCCCGATGTACACATTACTCTTCGAATGACCAGTTGTCAATTCAGAGGAACAATACGTCAACATCTTCATTTTACCAAGTGCATTCCAGATATCTTTCATATAACCAATCAGCCCATAATGTACACAAGTACCCAACCAAAGTCGAGACTATGACATCCAAGTAACATGTTGAATCACTGATTATCTCTGCGGATATCAACTCCGGAATAACATAATAAGCTCAATCAAGTGATCATGTTGTGTGTCCCTGATGTACACAAATCTTTCCCCTGATGGTTGCGATCTCATCGAAATCATCATTACATAGTGTACATGAAGCACAAACCAGAAGCACTTTATCATAATCATATTGAAGATGTCGATAAGCAATATCATCTCACACTCCAAATATTCTTCTCATATTTCTTCCTACTGAAAGTTGAGTTAACACAAACCGAAAGTATCCAGAGACCACTTCCTCCCAAATTGTTGGAATAATACATCCTTCCCCCAAATAGTTGGAATAACACACCAAAGGCTATGAGTAAACACTGAGTTTCTCTACGGTTATGACATTTGTCTTTCTCGGGATTACTTCAATAGAGACGAATTATTAGGTTCATCACGTGTACTGTTGTGTGTTTAGATGTATGTCTCCTTCCCCTTGCGGTTTTGATACCTCGTAATCAACAACACATCATTCATACCAAATATTCTTGACATAGAGAAGAACAAAATGAGCTTAAATGAATCTTGTGAGAATCAACTGCTATGGAAACTCTCTCGACTATCTTAATCAACCCATTCGTAGACAATTTGAAGTGACCATCGATGAAGAAAACCCGTTATACCAAACTTGAAACCGAAGTAGAATTCTCCGTATGTGTTCTAAGCTTGCACTTAATGATGGAAGAACGGTGTCGAGAATCTATGCATCAAGCAAATCTCTAAGTACTCACTACTCAAACAAAGTATGAGACATTAACACCTCTTGAGATTATCCACATCGTCATCTGAATGTGACACTGAGTAAAACAACGTAACTCCTAATAGTGATAGTTAACCAGGTCTTCAACCATCCACCCCGACTGCTAGTAACTAGATAAACCAAGTCTTCAACTTAAATTCTTAAGCCCGAGCAAGTTATCAAATAAGAACACGCCTTTGTTGAAAGTCAACTTCAATCTCAAATAAGTGATAAATGATTAATTCCGAAGCCATCAACTTGTGTCAAATTCCCAACACATGAAAACAACATACAATCAGATGTACATTGACCCACTGAATGAACCAGAACAAATGATTCCTCAACATCAATGCATTCTTCCTAAAAGTATACATGTAGAGACTGATCTGGAAGATTCACCAATAACTTCGAGCGGATGAGGTAATCATTATACTCAATGTTCATTTGGTTGATTTACAGAGTGCATATTGGAAGGAACAATAATCCGTGAAGATTTGGCAAAGGAATACCAAAGAGCGGATCATTATTCATGAGTGCAACTACAATGATAGTCATTAACAACGCTTTGAGGAATAATCGGAGATTGGGCTGCTTGAGTAGTCCGAGAAGTACTTAGATGATCAACATTCGCCGTGGTTGGAAATACTCATCAAACATATCTTGAACCAATGAATCCCAAACAATAAATCCCATTTATCCTTAGTGAGTGAAACATTATGCGTTGGAGGAGAGTCATCAAACATTAAGTCATATAACCATTATTCAAACATCCATCATCATTTAGTATATTCACTTTCTCCCCTCAAAAATTGCATCCGAAGTTGCCATTTTTGATTTAGCAAGTGACTAAGAATATACATCAATGAACGTAGATCCACTTGATGACTGAATGAGCATGGGAGAAACATGAAGCTTGTTGATGAAGAATGTCGATGAGAATGGTCATAAACATGAAGATTTCTCTTCTTCTGAAGATAAAGCGCACTGAAGCGTACACCTTTCTTTTCTTTGAGGAACGGGGCCTGAAGTGTTATCTGCAGACGCCATAATGTTGAAGTACGAGGCCTGAACTGATGTGAACAGACGTCATAGCCGAATGAATATCAAGATTGAGTTACTTGAACCCGTGAGTTATGAGATATCAATCCTTGTGTTATCCACACTTTAAACCAGTCCATGTATTGAAGGATAGAAGTATCTGCAACTGAGTAAGGACTACCTGCACTAACATTACAAACTTGATTGCATATATTTTGGTTAGTGACATCAGTATCCAAACCCTTTGGGGTTTCACGGTCAACATTGAGATTGCCAATGGTAAACATCTTTCCTGTAGGTATCCACCTAAGTCCAGCATCCTTAAAAATTCTACCAGATGGTATCCACTTATGACAAGGTCTAGGATTGTTAGGCTTCTTATGCATAGTGGGAGACTTATCCTTATTCCTTGTTTCCAAATATTTAGAAGTTGGTAACCATCTAGGCGAAGTTTTTGGTTTGTTTTGCTTCACAACATGTTGAACCTTAGTCACATTAGTAGTCTTAGTGGATTGTACCTTAGCATGTGAATTAGGAAAATGTTTCTTATTCGGAAAAGACTTAGAATTTCTAGTTTCATTTTCTACATGCTTAGTATTCTTCTTCATATACCTACTCTTAGATGCAAGCCAACCCCTAGTCTTTTGAGTGTTCCTAGGTAATGGTTTACAACTATTAGCAGTGCCTTAAAATCGTGTAGAATTCATCACCCTAGGTCTTGCACCTAAAATTTCGTCTTTTCGAATTTGTGCCTTTTTCCTAGCTTCTTCTAGATAATAGTTCTTCCACAAGTCATTCATATCATATGAATTCTGGGTTTTAATGCTTGGTTTTGACACTGTTTTTGAACTAATCCTAGAGGTGCTGGGAGTAGAAGTGGCTACGTGTTGAGGGTTAACGGAGCTAGAAGCCTTATTCTTAGGTAACTCAGGTGAAGTGACTGGTTTTGACAAAACATGTTTCTCATCTACTTGGGAGGCAAACCGTGTTTTTGAAAATTTTGGTCTCTCGGATATAAACGCAGTAGGCTGCCTAACAATGGACCGGTTTCTAATGGGATGAGAAACGGTTTCCCCAAGGTTGATGGTTTTGTAAACTTAGTGTTCACACTTTTCCCTACGCTTTTCCTAAGCTCATTTTTAGGGCAACAATAGCGAAACTCTTTTCCCAAGTTGAGCTTTGAGAACATCAATTTTTCTATCAAAGAGTTTGTTTGTTCTATTGACTTAGTTCTAGCTTCTTTGTGAGTCACTTAGTTCTTTGTGATGCTTTCTCAAGGACTCATTTTCCTTTAGTAATTTGGCCACACAAACCGCTAATTCATCATTTCTCATTTGAATATCATCAATAGCATTAACATCAGAATTACTTGTAACCAAATTACTTTTCACATGCATATCAGAAATATGTTTCTTCAGATTGTAAATGGTTGAGTCTTTGTCATGAAGCTGGGCTTTCAAAGTGTTAATTTCAAAAAATTCACGGAATTCAGGAAGTTCCGGATTTTTACATGGTTTGTTAAGTTGAAAACTTTCTTCTTTACTCTGTATCGCAATTTCAAGTGAGACGCAATGTTTTTCAAGATTTGAGAATTTGTTTGAAAGTTCATCAAAAGCCTTTTTATCAACCATATCTTTTGTTTTGAAACACTTAATCTCAGACTCACCTCGATTCTGTAAGATTTATCAAAGTCATGTTCAAGATCATGATCGGTTTGTTTAAGTATTTTAGCGAGATGCATTGTGTTGTACAAAGAAAGGGTACCTCATTACATGACACCCGCTCAATTTCCGTCCGATATCCGCATCCACATCATGTGTAACAAGAGTCACCGGACCCTGGTAGTGTCAAGCTTATCTATCTCGAGCCTCGTATTCAAAGGTCAATTGATCCAACATCCGGAGCTTTACCCAACTCAACACTACAATCTTTTGATTGTGCCCGACATTCATTCCCATTTCGATTTCACATCAACTTCTTGTGTGTTAGGAGTAATCAAGAGTCGGTTACATCATTAATTGTTGTCTCGACATTCTCGCATTCAAGAACACCCGACCTTTCAATGGATACATTACCCGACTTATCACAACTATCTCTCAATCGCACTGCACACTCATCCACTTTTTCATCCGTCTCGAGTAACTTTCTCAATATACTTCTCACATTATCCATGAGATGAATAAGTGTCTCGTGAACACGCTAATTTTCATTCGATGTGTCTCTTGAAGGACACTTCACCATGTCTTGATCATAATCGATGTGAATTCCCTACTTATGAATGACCGAAATTGGTTGTGGATCACTTGAAGTGCAAAGACTGGAACTACCCTTTTGAACCTTTTCTTTATCAAGTTGTTGTTCTAATTGTTCTAAGTTCAATAGTAACGTTCCGTTAATGTGGATAAGTCTTGACCGAAAATGGCAATGCATGTTCGTTCCATTCTTATCGGTGTGAGTAACATGAGGTGTGAGTGAAGTAGATGATAAGGTTCAATGCTACTTTCCTTTTCATGGCATTCGAAGTCTAAACAGTGCAATTCTCTTTCTTCGGACTCGAACACGAAGATCTCACATCCTCATTGATTAATTCAAGCATCTTTAATCGCTTCGATGTAGCATTCATTATCATTGTTGTCCACAACATCATACAATTTAAGCACTTCGAAATCAACGGGTCAAGAGAGTAAGACATGATGTGGTAGAATGCACGGGATTTTACAAGTCTATGATTTAAACCGAGAAAGAGAATCTTTCGCGGGATTTTACTAAAATTAAGACCAAACCGTTAAGCAATGACCAATGGAATGTGTTAAGATGACTGATGGATCGATACAATGATAGACAATTGTGTGTTAAGTCTTATGATTGTTTGTGGGATAAGCAGAGATGTTGTTTGGTTGTGATTTGGGTTGGTTGTTGCACGATTTTATGGAGAAATTTAGGTCTAAAAACTTAAAAGCTCAATAACTTCCTTTTGGAGAGGATTTGGGCCTCGAAAAATTCGTTTCACAACATCACAGTGAAACCTCACAATATTCAAGTTGTTCCGGTCGTTTTGACAGGTATTTTGCTGAAAACGGAGTTACGGATCAAAAGTTATGGCCGTTTGAAGTTTTGACGTAAAAAGTCAACTTTGGTCAAACCTCTTCTTCGTAAAATCAACCAAGTCGCTATAACCCTTGAACCAAGTCGCTAAGTAGCAACTCGCTAAATCACCAAATCGCTAAGCACCAAGTCGCTACACAGTCAAGTCGCTAAAGAGCAACTCGCTAAATCACCAAATCGCTAAGCACCAAGTCGCTACACAGTCAAGTCGCTAAACAACAACTCGCTAAGGTCCAAGTCGCTAAGAATACTAAGTCGCTAAAATTTGCAATCGCAACTCGCTAACACTTTCTCAAGCAAGTCGCTAGCCTCACTAAGTCGCTAGCCGTAGTGGAGAATCCACTAACTTGTACTATTTGTCGGCTTGTCTCAAAAGACAAGTCGCTAGGACCAAGTCGCTACCACTTAAACTGCAACTCGCTACCAACTTACAAAGCAAGTCGCTACCAAGAATAACAATCCGTGGCTCAAGTCGCTAGCAAGAAAAACTCAAAAACACCACTTTTCAATCCAAAAACAACCCAACCACGATGATTCAAGCTTACCAAATCAAAACCTAAACACTTATGATGATCTTAAACACAAAAGTACAATCAAAATCCAAACTTTAACACTAGAAATCAACCAAATGATGCATAAACCACTAAACTTTTTCAAACTCAAAAACCACCTAAAAACCACTAGAAATCCAAAGATATGTAAGAGATGATCTAACCATGGCTCTTGATACCAATTGTAACATATTGGATTTCACAACACACGTCACATAACAATATATGGTTCGAATTATGTAAAGTTTAGAGAGAGAAAGTGGGAACCTTTCTAGAGAGAGAAGGTGAAAGAAAACTTAGAAGGTTAGATTAAGATGAATGAAAGGTCCAACCCTCTACCTTGGGAGGTAGAGGGTATTTATAGATACATACTAACGTCCTCCTTCGGACTGTGGATCAGGCATACAGTGGGTAAAGACCCGTCCGTCCTCCACGGTGTTGCACTAAACTAAATAACTAACTAAAAAACTAGTAAATAACGTAATGTCTACGAGCTAACATATGCTAGACTATAGTTGGGGTGACCGACACTTTACTATGGAATTTTCAATTCCTAACAGTTATGTATTTAGAATTTAGACAATTCTAATTGTCCTATCATACCTTTCTTCATTCATGAAAAGGAATAGGATTGAATCTCACTCTTTCTTATGAAAAGAGGACTAGGTTTATTCTTTTAGTAAAGTTGACTCTACCAAAAACCCTTACAGGTGTAGATCAATTTACCAATACAGGAATAACCTTCGTTTACGGTTTAATGTTTCATTAATACATTTAAAGAATTAGCAAAATTCAATTTTAGTATTTTCGATAATTAAACTTTTCAAGAAAATAAAATACCCAAGGTAATATTCATATAACCATAGAATTTTCTCGAAAACTAGGATCCAAATTATCATAGTTCCATTACATCAGTTGATCTGCTAGTAACGAAAGCATATAATAAGGTAATCTGTCGAACGCAAACAATTTTCAATTCCTAGATTATTATGGGATTTATATTTTCCAACGCTATTGCAAATATAAACATGTTTCATCCCATCTTATGCCTTGAGTCCGGTCTCACTTCCTACTCAACTTAAGTGTCTAACAAAGAACGCAAATATGTCCATGTAAGGTCGACTTTACATAGAGATTTACCTCTCCATCACAATCTCGCCAAAGTCTTGTCATGACGTAAATTGCAACTTCAAGTGTTCCTTTTAATTAGATGGCACATAACTTAATTTATAAAGGGTACTAGTTTTGATTTTATGTGGTCAAATCAAATATGTACAAAGATGTCATGCATTCATCTTGTAGTATAAATTTAATAAAAACTTTTCATTACCAATTCATAAAGATCAAATTATCAAAGTTTTGATTGAGGTATTGGGTTCACCAATCAAGGAATTTAGCGTTAATTATCGTCCATTATACCGTACTTTTGCATAAGTGTAAACACTTAGTGTTTCGGGTAATTACCACCGAAGTGGCGCATGGAATTAAAACTAGTTCGCCCTTAGGATGAGTTTGTACATTTATGGCTTACTAAGTAGCTCCAATCGAACTCACAGGAGCAGAGGACCAGGTAAGCGCAAAAGCATAACCTTAGACATCCTTTCAGTGTGACTGTGAGCACTTCTTTATTAACCCCTTTATAGTTTGTTCTAGTGGGTGAGCCGTTCAGACCATTTGTACCAAAATCATTAATCAACTAAATAATTGAAAACTTAACTCTTCGAAAACAAATCAAATTTCACCATTGTTTAGTCCGTATTATTTTTGTATTCAAAATTACCCTTTGTTTAAAACTGTCACACATAATAAACAAACAAGTAAAAAAATAAAAAATAAACAACTAAAAACAATGCGCACATAACTAACAGTTAATACGTGTAAACAAGTAGCCACATGCAACTTATTCGATAAAACCCTATTAATAATCAATGTCTACGTTAAATTAATGTATATATTAATTAGGGCTTTCACTCTCCCAATTTATAGTGAGCCACATACATCGAATAATCGATTGCGTAAACCCATAATTAATAGATACCAAATTGCACATAATTGATTCATTAATATATAATTGGAGTATTCCCCAATTCAAGATTTATCATAAATAAACATGTGATTAAAATATCTTAACAATTAAACAATATCCAAGCAACTATCCATGACAAACATGCATGTATCATCATGGATATAACATAACAATTATTCAAATAGTCACAAGATCGCATATAATTAACACGTAATTATATCATGCATTCCTAGGGTTTCTATTTTAATTAAAAAAAAAACTTATATTTTTTTTCCTCGGTTGAAGAGTAACAGTCAAATGAACAAGAAAAGCCGATGAACAAAGACAAACTGATAAGCGATTGTCGCGGTGAGCGAGACCGATGAACAGATAACCCGATTTTTTTTTTTAATTTAAAAAAAAATCCGAATTAGGGCAAATCGGCCCAAAAAAATAGGGTCTCAAAACCCTAAACCCTAGGTCGACATATATAATTAAACACATAACAATTATTCATTTTTTACGCGTTTAGTAATTAATTACTCATTAAACCAAGCTCGTGATGCCACTGTTGGAATTATATAACATGACTAATCATAAATATAAACAATAAACATCAAGTACACATGCGGAAGCATATAGGAAAGATTAACGAATAATTAATTAACATAAATAAGAATATGCGTACCTTTATTGATTCTAGCCGAACAAGAATCAAATCCACAAACTAGCAATTAGGATGAACCCTTATTAGGGTTTATAGGATTATAAGAATTGGGCAAATGGCACAAAAAGGCATCAAAGTTAGGGTCCATTTCCAATCAAGGTATTCTACTTTTTTTCTTGCATAAAAAGGTTGCCAACAAAATTTTTTAGCGGATTTGAGTTTTTTCATTAACTTCCGTTAACAACTAACCAATAATACTGTTAAGTGTATACATTGAAACATTTTAAAATTTTGAAGGGCCAAATTTGAACATTTTCTTTTTTATAATTGTTATCCCCAATTCTCAAATCCACACATTCCGATCTCATCTCATTTTCAATCCTAACGCCATCATGTCACGTTTCTTAGCATATGTAACCTACAGTATGTCATGTTTCAACACCATCACATCACGTGTGTTATACACAAGGTAAAAGACAATATGCTCTGTCATATCATCATCATGTGATTCATTTATTTCTAAATATAAAACATATCAGCAACCTCTAGACAGATCATGTTTTACTTCACGTGTAACATCACTATGATTTAAAATTTAACCAAGATTGCCAGTTTTTTTAAGGGAATTAAATCCAAGAGTGGTACCTTCAGAGAATCCCCATCTCTGCAGCTCACCATGGTCAAAAGTGATTTGCAGCACTTCTGCAGAAAGTTATTTTACATCCGTGTCGTTAATACAAAGATCGAGCGAAAACTTTGATAAAAAAGAGAATACGTAAGGGAAAAAAACAATTACCGAAGAACTGCCTCAAGTTCTTTGCTCGGAACACTGGTAAACCCGTCAAATAGAGTCGCAACTCTTTCATCAATTCGAAGATCTTCTTCGGCTCGAGTCGTCACTAGTTTCTACCGAAGCAGGTAAAACCTCTTCACTGTCGATTACTAGTTGGAACCAACTCACCGCCTCTACTAACAAATTTCCGGGAGCTTGGGCGGACTAACCACCAAGATGTGAGTCAACAAAACTAGACGAGAAATTAGTTGTCACTTCTTGGTGAAACTGCCTTTTCAACAGTTACCCATCTTTGACTATCGAGATGAGATCGGAATGTGTGGATTTGAGAATTGGGGATAACAGTTATAAAAAAGAAAAGGTTCAAATTTGGCCCTTCAAATTTTTAAAATGTTTCAATGTATACACTTAACAGTATTATTGGTTAGTAGTTAACGGAAGTTAATGAAAAAACCCAAATCCGCTAAAAAATTTTGTTGGCAACCTTTTTATGCAAGAAAAAAAGTAGAATACCTTGATTGGAAATGGACCCTAACTTTGATGCCTTTTTGTGCCATTTGCCCTATAAGAATTACCCCTTACCGTTTTGTAATTCAATCCAAGATACAATCAATAGTGTGATTGTACCACGTTCTTGTACACACGTACTATTAACGAATTAAAGTAAATGCTAGTTTAATTAACACAAAACATTTGTTAAGGAAAAACAAAAGTAATCGATCCCTAGGAGTAGAGATATGATCGTATGGACTAAAAACACACAAACAAGTTTAGGTTTTTAGGTTTAGGTGTACAAGAGTAAAATAACAATGACCCTAAGCCTTGTATTTATACTTGTAGAAACTTAGAGTCCAAGTTAGGGTAGGATTGGGTTATGGTAACCCCCAAACGATTTGTTTAGGAAACCCATAAGGTTTCTAGAACCTTCTTGACATCTAATTTCATATTTAGTCCTTTCCTTTAACATTTAACGACCGTTAGTTCATTACGTTTAATTACTTAACGTTCGTTATACGTTTCGTGTAAATAATAACTAAATATAACATTTTATATTTAATTATTAAACTTTAATTCTCATACGTAAAGTGTGCAATCCCCGTGGTCTCGAGTTCGATCCTAACACACATCTATTAATATTTTGTCCATTAAACCAACACATTCGGCTTTCTTTGTAGGGGCTTCAAGTTATATGTGGCCTGAAATGGACTGGTTTGACCCACCTAAAAATGAGTGGCCCATCGATCATAAGACAAATCTTTGGCATGCTAACTACTGAGTACTGACCCATTGTTCTGTATAGGTTAGTCATGCTAGACATGGACACCAATGGAAAATGCTAAGACCAAATGTGATAAGAGATTAGTGTATCTAGGTCTAGATCAAACCAAACCATATTAAGTTAGTGGTGACATTATGTACGCGTTTGGTCGATCAGGCTTGGTCACGGTAAGAATGGGTTACGGGCCAAATGGATCACGACTCATCATATGGGTCATATTTGAGAACGGGTCAAACAAATCGAATAGGTCACCATTTAACTTGCTCTTTTTGAACAACACCATGTAAAAAAATTGATTTATATGATTTTATGCATTAGTAACAAATCATGTTTTAGTTGCTTCTAATGAAAATGGTGATATATACTACCAAATGTGACTTGCAAATAGCGTGGTTGAATGCTAGGACACAAAATATATGATCATATATGTGTATATATACTGGCCACTCGGGTTCAATTATTCTAAAAATATAATATCAGATCCTGCAGTAATACTTATATCCAACTCTCATTTGATCCACATTTCTTTAATTTAGTTACGTCTTTATCACAAATATCATACATGCATGCTTTTGCTAAACTATCCACATATGCTATACAAATCTATCTACTCAATCTGATCAGTAGCTTTACAATCTATATATCACCTCATGCAATGCAAGTTATTCTTCTATTGTATCATCCTTGGTATCAGTACATGCACTTTCTCAACTCTAAGTAAATCTTTGCGATTCATTCGTTTCTTTATACTCAACTTAAACTCGTAATTTATTGCCTAATGTAGTAACATCTCTAATTAGATAACAACTTATAATCAGCACAAACAGAATCATGATCTTGTTCATTTAAACCTATACTATATATTTTCCTACCACTACATATATGCATGCATGATCTTTACATGTATCATTTCAACGATTCAACGGCCAATCTGATCATCATGATCAAGAATATCATCAAGATAAAACGCTGCTCTTAGATCATCCAAATCCTTCATACAAAACTCTTCATCATTTATTATCTCATTTTGGTTCTGCACACCAGATTCAGCTGGTTTATAAAAAGCCAAACGTTGATTAACAATCGCAAGCTCATTTCTGGCCTCTCTAACTTGCCGGTCAAGTTCACGAATGATTCGAAAACATCCACCAACTGGATCTTTAGCACGAACATTGGCTTCGTATATCATATAACGCATTGCTTCTTGTCTACGTGTTTAATTTGATCAATCTTTGTAAGAATCTTGCTGACATTATTGAAACTAAACAGCTTATGGACATTTTGGGTTTGATCAGGTTTGTTTTGGTCGTATGGGAAGTAGGGTGCAAGAGAGGAGTCCGGGGGACATCTTTGTCTTTTGTAACGACACGCTGCACATACGGGCTTAATTGGATCTTTTCTTAGTGATGATTGATTATCAAGATATTCGAAATCAAACTCGTCATGATCATTTATTATCTCATTTTGGTTCTGCACACCATAAGCTACCTTAAACTCCACCAACAGTTCCTTAACATACACAAGTTCACGTGCTGCCTCTCTAACCTGCTTGATAACATCCTCCAACCGGGTCTTTAGCACGAACATTAGCTTCATATATCATATTACGCACTGTTTCATCTTTTTTTTTCTTGATCATCAAGATTTTGAAGAGTTGTTAGCATGTTCTTTACACCAAACAAATTGTGGGCATTTTGGAATTGTTGTGGATGATCTTGTGGGAAATATGGTTCAAGAATGCAATCTTTGGGGCATTTTCTACGGCGGAAATTACAAACGGCACATGCTATACCTCTTTGGCGCATGATTTCAAAAGATTAGAAATTCAAAATGGGTGTGTTTGGGTGGTGGGTCATGACGGTTATGGTGGTTATGGGTGATGGTTTATTGTTATGTGAATGTTGATTGTTGAGAGTTAGGTCGTTGTAAGTTTGTAACTACTTTTGCTAATTCTATCTTTCTTTTATAATAACAGTAAAAACTGAATTTTACAGTTTGAATTTTGCAAAAAGTAGTAACCTTTTAAATAAGTGGAGTTGGGTGGGTTGGGTTTGGGTGATTTTTTTACCCGATATAAATATTTGGTACTTGGTTAGCCAAATTCTACCGAGTCCCATTTAGCATAAATAGTAAAATTGGATTTATTTTTTCAGTTGTTATAGAATGCTAATCATTTTAGTTTATCCTTCTCTGCGGTTCCGGCTCATTTAAGCGGATTATCAACGTTTTATAAGTCAAAAGATAAGCCAAAAAAAGTTAGCTTATGAAATAAATTAAGTCAAAAAGCATGAGCTCATCAGCTCACAAATAAGCTTAAACAAACACCTCCTGTGATTGTACTTTTATTTGTTAAACCATGTGTGTGATATTAGACCAATGTCCCTCGTAAATAATACTTGAAACTAAAAAACGGTTATGGATTTGAACATAACAATGCGGGATAAGTTAGGGCCTGTTTGTTTAATTTCTTCATTAAGTCCTGTTAATTAATAGATGACTTAACATGGAAACCTTCACTTTTATCACTTTTTATTTTTTTGTCATTTTAATTGATTAAGTGAAAAACAAACAACTTATCACATAACTTAATAAATTAAGTATTTTCATATTAAGTCAATTAAGTTGCATTCAAACACCACCTTAGTTTTGTCCAGGTTATCTTGAAATGAAGAGTAAAAAGAGGTCATGCCTACTCTAACCAACTTGAGAGTCATATGCATTTGATTGCATATCCCTGTGCCTTGTGATTGGTGGGGGGATTGCCGGATTTTTATTTTTATTTTATTATTATTATTATATATATATTTTTTTGAAATGATTTTGCTTGTTTTAAACAGTTGTCACTTACATTCGTCTTAGCTTGAGAGGTTTAAATCCAAATCCAAATTCTAATCATAAACCCATCTATAAACCAAACGAACCCTTATATTTATGTGGCATGGGAGCTTTAATTTTCTTTAGTTTCTTATCATAAATCGTACGTAGGGGTGTTCATAGAACAAAATTGGAGCCGTAATTAAACAGTGTAGCAGTTTGAAACCATTTTAGTCCCAAGTCCCAGTGGTGCCATAAACTGAATGCAAACTCGGATTTTTATAGTTTGATTGCTATCGTTATAAAAAACGACAATGTTTTAAGTTTAAAAAGCTATTAAGCTTGATAGTTTACTTAAAATAAACCTTTTACTAAGAGGTGTAAAAATGATTAAAAGGACTTTATCATGATTATAACTATATAAAGTTACAATGACTAATCAGTAAAATAATAATTATTTAACAGAACAAAGATTTACAAAGAAAACTAACACAAATGAAGGATTTTCAAACCAACGGGTTGACTCAGTGGTAAGGGCTTAGCCTCTTAGGACGAAAGTGTCTAGATGTGTTGGGTTCGAACCTTGGGGAGAAAATTAATCCCCCATTGGCTATGGAGGTTCACCTGCGGCGACTTCGGGTTATCCAAAAAATAGTTGCCCTGAGATTAGCTGGCTCGCAATGTTGAGTCGGAAACACATATATAAAAAAAATGAAGGATTTTCATAAAGAATCAAGAAACTTGGAGAATATGATGAAAATATCTTACAACATGCAGGAATAAATTAAAGTGTGTGTACAATGTTCCTGTTATCATTAGTGTGAATTCTGGCACAAAGTAGATCATAGGTATGAAATTATCCTGATTACTCATTTGAGAGGTGATGATCTATATAAAAAGATGTTTAGTTGTGATAATATTTTACAAGAAGCTACTACTAACACATACTTATACTACTAGGGGAGTAGATCTAGTGAGAAGATAAATTGAAATAAGAATAATGGGAAGAAATTTGAGCCACACATTTCAAATGAGGAGGAGACATTTAGGGGGAGATGCATATATTTCTTTAGGTGCATCTGAAATGTACGGCTGTGGTTTCTCTCATCCTTCTCATTTTAATTTTACTTCTCATTTGATCCGTACTCATACTACTAGTAGCAACACTAATAAACTCGAATTAACTCATCTTTTTCTTAATTAAACAAAATTTTTAGTGGAAGTTTTTCATTTAAAAAAATTAATTCATGCCTTATTTGATAGTATTTCTTAATAATTATATATTATCTTATTTTTTTATTTAAAAGAATAAATATTTCCATATTTGTTAAACAAATTTAATAAATTCGTTTTATGAGAAAATTTGAGTACAAAAACATGTGTGTCAAAAGTATAAGAAAAAAACTTTGAAAAAGCGAGAGTAATCTATGAACAATTTAGGGGCTAAAACTAAACTTTAGATAAACAAAACTTTGAAAAGCCACACTTTCAACACTATGTTTCTTTCAACTCTCTTCCCAGTCGAACCTTAAATAAACAATTGGGCGAATCTGTTTGAATTCAATTATTGTTGCAGAATATAGTTTTGATAATATTTATAGAAGAACAAAAACTATTTCGATGGTCTAAAGTTATGATTTTTAATATCTAGTCTTTTGATTATGTTTAAAATTGATGCTTATATTCTAAAAGGGTTTGTGATCTAAAAAGGTTTGTGAATTTGTTGTTGATTTCGTTTCAATTTTTTTGGAGGGGGGGGGGGTGAGGAATTAGGGTTTGATTGAAGCTCTAATCTGATTAATAGAGATGACTAGAAAGAAGATAAAGAAGTAAGAGGATTGGTGATTCTGAATTGATTAATAAATCTGCACAAGTATATACATGTTTCGTTTTGTCTTTGAGGGTTTAATAAGTGTTTTGGTTATTTGTTTTATCTCTCGTGATTTTAATTGTTGATTTATGTTTGAAATTTGTTTATATGTTTTTTGTTATGTTTATCGTATGCATAAGATGGAGAAGGTATATAAGTGACTGAAGTGCTCTAACATGTAATTACAAAAATACTTCAACTTCATCACTCATCTCAATTAAATTGGTCACACATTCAATAAAAATCACAATCACACAGCCATAAACTAAATTTGAACCCTTTTTTTTAGGATAATGCGCTATGTATTTGTGGAACGGAGTGTATGTCAGATGCCGACTTCGTTTTATATCAGCAAAACCTAATCGATTCAGCAAAACCTAATCGATTCAACAAGCATTAATCGAAATGCCGACTTCGTTTTATATCAGATGCATGGAACGGAGTGTATGTGTATGTTAATTAGCACACTACGAAAGAAATGAGGGATGAAGTAACAAAAGGAGGGAAGCAACTTTTAAATTGTACACGTGGAGAGGAGGAAGGTTTCTAGAAAGTGGCGTTACTTTTGTAATGTATACTAATAATATCCTCATGGTCATAAAATTAAAACTTACAAAATACAAAGCCTATTGTACAATACATAATGTACTATTAATGATCTTTCTTATCAATCTTAATTTTAAGACTTACAAGTCTTAAAGCTTAATGTACAAAATACAAAGCACTATTAATGTTGTCAAGATATTTAATGTAGTTAATTAATTAACTGGTCAATAAATACAATTAATGCAGTTATTAAAACACCTCATACACAAAAAATACAAATTATCAAGCATATTGTACAACCAACTTAAACATAATTCTTGCTTTTAAATGTCACTAATACAAATAATAAAGAACATTATACAAATATTTAAGCCCGAGCGGACAACGGTCCAAATAGGCCCGAGCCCGAACGGGTACGATCCAAACGCGCATCGACGAACGGGCTCGAGCCGAACAGACACGAGCTAAGCGAAAATCTTGAAATTCGTAAATTTATTATCAAAAAGAACATAATAAACTAAAATACATGATTCACCGGAAAATTTATTTCACGATATCCGCCGCCGCAACAAACGGGGACCCTGCATTAAATGTCACTAATACAAATAATAAAGCACATTATACAGATATTCAAGCTCGAACGGTCAACGGGCAAAATGAGCTTAAGCCCGAACTGGTGCGGGCCAAACGGGCTCGAGCCCAAACGGGCATGGGCCAAACGGGCTCGAGCCCGAACGGGCATGGCCAAATAGGCACGGGCCAACGGGCACGGGTTAAACGAAATTCTTAATATCCATAAATTTATTGTCAAAAAGAACATAATAAACTAAAATACATGATTCATCGAAATTTTTTATTTCAGGGTACCCGCCGCCGTAACGCGCGGGTACCCTGCTAGTTTTGAGTAATGTAGTAACTAGCTTTTTAACAGATTGAGTTTAATTTATTGTTTTCCAATATTGTTTGGTTTAGGTGGCAAAAGTTTTATACAGGCTTTTAAAAGTGATTTACTTAAGGTTTTAGAATCAAAAGCTACTTAGTAAATGAGTTATAGCTTAGCCTTCGCTACAACACTAGCTTTAGCTAAAGTCACAATATTAGCTAATTTTGTCAAACATATTTTTTCAAAAAAAGAAAAATAATAAAATAAATCAAATATTATTATTCAAAGGTAGTGAAACTCGTTATATAGCTACAATAGTTATGTCATGCGTTGGCTATATGCGAATTGCACCTGCTAGCGAAACATAGAATGTTCGCTATATTCGAGTTGCACCCTCAAGATTTATTGTTGCTATGTATAACTTAGTTGTAATTTAAGAAATGTAAGTCCGAAATGATCATAATTTAGAAAATATGATGTATTTATTAATGGCTCGGTCTTGCAAAAAGACATTGACACTATAATTTGCCAAACTCAATCCATGTAAATCTGTTCTATAACGAGAACATATACAAGTTTCTTTGGAATTGGTTTAATCACACCATCACGTATATACAAGTTTCTATCATAGTTTTAGTTTTTCATAATCAGCTAATACCACCATATATATATATAGGATAAAGTTCAAATAAAAAGATAAATAACCGTAAAAAGATAATTTTTTTTTTTTTTTTTTTAAAGTTCTCGAAAAATTCCCAAAAAATTTCACAAGATCGGGTATGATGGTGCATGAAAAAGTTGTGAAAAACTTTTTTTCTAAAAGTGGATACTTTTTCCGAAAAAAAAATTATGAAAAAATACGTTTGCGCATTAAATCGTTTTTTTTTTGCATCAAAAATTGCTTTTTGCAACTAACTTCTTTTGAGTTTTGTCATCAAAATAACATTGCGCATCTAACTAAAACAAGTTGAAAATTTTGTGCATCAAAATTTTTTTGCGCATCAAAATTCGTTTTTTTTGTGCATTAAAAAAAACGTATCAAAACTCAAAATTATAAAATATGTTTTCATAAAAGTTTTATGCACCATGAAATTTTTTGGGAATTTTTGGAAAACTTAAAAAAAATATATTTTTATTCTTTTTACGGATATTTGTTGGGAATTATACGTTTGAGTTGATAAGACAAAAGAATGAAACAAGAGGACTTATCTGACGAAGGAAACCTACAAAAGATGGAAGAACTTGCTTGCAAAAAGTTTTATTTATTAGTCGCTGTAGTGTTTTGTAAACCCTAATCCTCTAGTATATAAAGAGGACATGGCGTATAGTCTTGAACGCCTGGTTATTACTTAGTAGTTTAGTTATCAGAGCGTGTTCTATAAACGTCTAGGATTAGTTAGTTAGTTAGTTAATGGTGATGAAAACCTTGTTCAATAACAAAGAATTGATTAGTTTATTCATTGTGCATGTTATTAGTCTTCCCTAGTTGATAAGATCGTTTATTCGATATTGTTATTAATCTTCCACTCAAATATAATTTCCAACAATATTTGTCTTTTTATTTTAACTTTCTACCCTATATATATATATATATATATATATATATATATATATATATATATGTTATTGTGGTGTCTGTTTAAAATAGAAAATAATAGGCACTAATCTGGATCGTTGGATGTACCATCTTAGATGAGATTTAGTTCTAATTAAATAAGTAGTAATAATGGCAGTATTGTAATTCATCCAATTGTGAGTGTCATTTTTTTAACCCACATGAGATATTTATGCACACTCCCACAGTCCCACGTACATTCATTAATTTCCTTGGTTATATTTTTGTATTTTCAGTTTTATATTGTATGGACAATTTGTCTATTTTTTTTTGGGTCCAACTATTGACACAACTCTTTTTTTTTCATTCGCTTCGAGAGTAGATGCAAATAAAAACGGTTGACTTAATTTTTTTAAAATTATTCTAACACACATATGTTGATACTCGCCTATTTTTTTATAGAAAAAAACATGATACATTTTTGTAATATACTGACACACAATATTTATTTATGACACGTTAGTTTTTATGATATATTATATTTGTTTATGACACGTTAGGTTTTATGATATATTTTTAAAGAAAAATTATGCTTTTTGACACACTTAATTTTATAATACATTTTTAATAACACTAAATTTTTTAACAATTTTTTTGTGACACATTTTTAGTGAAGTTTCTTAAAACACAATTTATTTTTGGTTACATTTACGGTGACACTAATATTTTTGACACATTTTTAGTAACACGTAGATTCATGATACATTTATAATGACACATTATAATTTTTGTCTCACTTCATTTTGTGATACATTTTTGTGACACGTCAAGGTTTTTGATACATATTTAGTGACACATTTAATTGTTTGATACATTTGTAGTAATACACTAATTTTTTGTTTACACATTTTTATTGACATAGCATAATTTTTGACGCACATAATTTCTTAGATGTATATCAAGTGTCAAAATAGGTTTTTTTTTTACACAATTAACTTCATTATACATTTAAAGTGACACATTTATTTTATTGATACATAAAAAGTCACATTTTAAATTTTTTTACACACTAATTTACATAATACACTTCTTTTTTCTTTTTCTTTTTCTTTTTTTTTAAACTATTACATACTACACTTCAATTACACACTAATTGATAATACGAGTACATTTGAACAAAACAACTATTTTTAATAAATTTATTTGAGCACTAATACCCAAATAAAAAAAACTAACAAAATTCTATGAAGAACATCAATGTACATAGATTTCCATCACTGATAAATCATACTTTGGCACAAATTCTAAAGTGAATAACCATATAAATAAATAAAAAAATAAAATCAAAAAAGGCCAAAAAAAAAAAGACACTAAACCCAAAAATACCCAAAAACAGATATGGGTAATAGTGTTAAGCCGGAAGCCTCACCGGAAAAATTAAAAACGTACAACCTACACCTACGATTACCACTAGCAAATTAAAGCTTCCAACACAGATCCCGTCAAGGAAGCGATGGCATAACCTACAATGGGAAAAATATAAAAGCTGTAATGAACGAGATGGAGTATGGCGGTGGTGTCATTTATTGATGTTATAATGAACGAGCCATAGCCGAAAAAGGTTGTTACGGGTGGTGATCGGAAACGGTTGAATATGCTTACTACGGGTCGGCAAATAGAGGCGGGAGAACCATAGGCAAGAGGTTGAAGCCCAAACATGTTTTTCAGCAACAAAGAAGCAGGAAAAGGACGAGTGGGTCCTTCGATTTTCCAGAATAGGGTCTGTTTATTTTAGGGATAGAGAGACAAAGAACTAGATCTAAATGAAAGTTATTTTTCTTATACAATTGTTGGTGGGTGGAATAGGTTTTAGGGAAGACAATTAAACAAGATCTGTGGTTTTATTTGTGTGGAGAATGACAGAATGTGATAGAGTTAATGTTAATATAATGAGGTAAAATGAAAATACTAAAATGCCCTTTTGATTTAATTAAAGATTTAAGTTTAATTTTTATTTTTCTTTAATAACTATTGCCACTTGTCAGACATCTATTGGTTCCTATTGTATTGTAGTTTAAGAGTGTTCACCATATGAACATGATTCTATATATATATATATATATATATATATATATATATATATATATATATATATATAGAAGGGTACCCAATGCGGTGCCAAGTGTACCCGTGACTATTTTGTGACGAACAAATGTTTTTTATTTTAAACTTCTTTATTATAAAGTAGTAGATAAATGTTTTTCAAAAATAAATAGTCTAAATTACTAACAGTGTAAATGATAAACATTTTTATTTTTCAAATTTTAGCATTAAATTAGTGGTTTAACTATAGTGAGCTTTTCTTATAAACAATTCCATTAAAATGTATCATTATTGAAGAGTGGTTACATATGGTTTTAATGAGACTTAAATTTTCAAATTTTACATTAATTTTCTACTTTTTCATTTATAGTAATGTTTTTGGTTTTAAAATTTTAAGACTTCCCTTAATAGAAAGTCTCAAATGATTTATAATGTAGTATAGATAGTATAGATATATAGAGTTAGGATCAAATAAGAATACTACTTAAAATAAGAAGGAATAAGAAGAACTATAACCGCAAATCCGAGATGCACCGACCTAAATTAGATGCATCCCTATAATCTTATATGCATTATAACGCACCATAGTGAGTTTTCTAGCTTTTAATCAGATGCATTTACGTATATTATATGCATTTCATTATTTCTCTTGTTTTTTGTTCCTCTGCACGTGCCGAAATCATGAAAATGAATTTGTACCATCTATACATCAAATTAACTTTCGAAACTAAAGATGTTGCATCTATATGAATATAAATGCATCTAATGGAAGTCGTTGCATCTCAAATGCGTCGTTTTGGTCACTTCTCACCACTTCTTATTTTAAATTACTTATCATCGGATCTACTATATATATATATATATATATATATATATATATATATATATATATATATATATATATATATATATATATGTATATATATACATATGTATATATATACATATATATATATATATATGTATATATATATACATATGTATATAGAAAGAGGTTCAAGTAAGAAAGTTTTTAAAGTGCAAAAGTGTAGGAAGCCACAAAATATTGACATGTGGAAATTAGCCATTTTTAAAACAAAATGTTAACTAGTTGGATTAAAAGGGTATTATAGGTATTTTATCTTTTCTATCTCTCTCACTAACACATACGCCTCTTCCCCTCTTCCTCCCATGGCCACTACAATCTTCCACCACATACAGCAGCCACAACTACCATTCAATCGTCGACAATCTTCATCAAATCATAAACCTAACCGTTGACCTTTGTCCATTCGATACATGAGCCGTCGATCTTCATAAACTCAATACCCTAATTGTTCAATCGATCTCCACCATTTCAGAACCTAAAGGTCGATATTCATCAAATTCTAAGCATGTTCACCTCTTCCATCGTCAGAGTGATACCCTATCCGCCGTCTCCATCACTTGAGCGATAACCGAATTTGTCGTCAACAACAGAATATTTACGTATCTTATTAGTTTTCTTATCAAAGTCTAATTTTTTATGAATGCGCTTACATTTATGTATCAATAATCTACTGGTGTTTATGTATTAAAGTGTTATTGTACAAGTATCATGTATCATATTTATATAAATTACTTTGTAGTGTATCTGCTTATTAGGATTGAATCAACTAGTTTTTAGTCGTAGAGGCTTGTAGCACTCATTTTTTGCCATTTATTTATCAATTGGTTGGCAATGAATAACTAGTTAAATCGATACATAAAACTTTATATTGAATAATGTTTGATGAATTTGTTTGTTGTGTCTCGATGTTATGGTTATGATGTTGTACAAGAGATCCATATATTGGTCATACAGCATTCTGGTAGCAGTAGCTTGTATAAATAACTAAAAAGTTTATGTTCTTAGATCAGTTATTTAGTGGAATACCAAATACGCATATTGTTTTTATCATTTCAAAATATTATTATTTTCCATATGATATGCTTTACACTGGGTATCACGTGAAGTAGGAATAAGTAGTCAAAAAAAGCCAACAAAAATCATGGCCATATAGTAAAGGATACCGAAAAAGACTGGTGATCCACTGTATAAAAATGCCATCAAATTGTATTTATTTACCAAACTGCCATTATGAGTTTAATGTTTAAACCTCATTTAAACCGACACATGTCACGCTGATATTACTTCCTACACTTTCTTACTTTAAGCTACTATCTTACGATAACCTCCCTCTATGTATATATATATACATATGTATATATATACATATGTATATATATATATATGTATATATATATATATATATATATATATATATATATATATATATATATATATATATATATATATATATATATATATATATATATATATATATATATATATATATATATATATATATATATATATATATATATATATATATATATATATATATATATATATATATATATATATATATATATATAGTAAGGTTATATTGAGAACCAAAAAAATTGCGAGAACTGCAGAACCATTTTAGCCTTTGGATTATATCATCAATGGTTGAGATTGCACATGGCATTTTTGTAAATAAATGTGCTAGTTTTTTGCTTTTATTTGAAAGTAGAGGGCAAAATTGACATTTTAACATTCAAGTATTTTGGTAACTGATAAAAAAAACCGTCCACTTTAATTAGAGAACATGGATCTTCATTTTCAGTTTTCATTTCTCTCTCCCACCCAAAAAAACCCTAGCCGCCTCTTTCTTGTTCTTGTGGATCTGACAAAAATCACGCAAGCAATCTGAACCAAAAAAAAATCTACCCTTTGTTTTTCTTGTATCAAACGAACATCAAACTCTCAACCAAGCTTCACCCATTTGTTAATTCCTTTTCAACAACGAATCACAAACCAAAGACAACTTGTATCTTGTTCACAATCGTACAAAACAAGAAAAGGCTTCAGGATCTTTATCAAAAGATCACGGGTAGGTTTGTTCTTAATTTTTGTCAACGAAACAAAGAAATGATATGACCAAATCTTGTTCTTGTTCTTTCTTTTAATAGTTTCGTATACTGAAAAAGAAGTGAAGTTTCTGAAATTGATCAGTGATGGATCTTGTTCACAAATCTGAGATCTATTTTTTTTTTTCGATTTAAATACTTGGATGAGATGAGTTTATGTTCTATGACTGTTGGTGTGGTGTGATTAGGTTTAGCATGGGTTCGATTCTGAATTTGAGTGGGATTTGATTGATGTTGTTTTTGACTGTTGGTTTTGTTAAAAGCTGGTCTTGCCCCTCTTTTTTTTCGATTTGGTTAAGCTTAACAATAATATTGTGTGGATATGGCATAACAATAATATTTAATTGATGCTAGTGTTTACCTGATGCAGTCTTCATCAGGTACTACCTGTTAAATTGCTTGTTGTAAAAAATGAACTCCTTTTTGTTATCATGTGCTTGTTAAATTGTGTGGATATGGCATAACAATAATATTGTGTTAAATTGTAAAAAATGAACTTTTTTTTATCAGGTACCGTACCTATTAAATTGTGTGGATATGGCATAACAATAATATTGTGTGGATATGGCATAACAACAATATTTAATTGATGCTAGTGTTTACCTGATGGCGTCTTCATCAGGTACCGTACCTGTTAAATTGCTTGTTGTAAAAAATGAACTCCTTTTTTTTATCATGTGCTTGTAAAAAATGATCTTTTCCGAATTTTTTGATGGGACTAACTTGATTACCATATGCTTGTTAGGATTGTGCATATTTTCTTAGTTTGCACATGTGTTATGATTAAAGTCGTTTGCATCATTTTATATAAGAAAGGATTGTACATATGTGTTTTGTTGGTTTTTATTATTAAATAGTTCGTTTATTAATTGTTTGTGGTTACAGGTACTAGTATTAAGCAATATATGTTTTTTTAGTGTTATGATTAAATAATTCATCTATTATTTGTTTGTGATTACAGGTTCGAGTACAATAAGCTATATGAAGAATGCACATACATATATATAAGGGCATATGGACGAACTCAATTGCACATATGCATACAAAGAGATCGAGAGTGGCCAATGAGGAAAAACACATGTGCACAAGGATTAAAAACACATGTGTAGATTTCATGGGTTTTTGAACAAAATGAGGAATACATGTGCACGCTTAAAAGATTAACCATCTATTAAAGATATTGTATGATGCACATGTGCAAGCTTCATATATTTGTAATAAAACATATTTATGTAGTTCTTTTAATAAAGTTTTGTTGTTTGTATAAAATTGCATAAATGTATTAATAAAGTTTTGTTGCTTGTATACATACTTATGTAATATTTTTTATATATACATGTGCAAATACAAAACACGTGTGCAAAAACAAAACACATGTGCAAGCTTCAATGAGGAAAAACACGTGTAAAAACACATGCACACAATGTTTTAAAAAATGTGCACAAAATGTTAAAAAAAAAAAAAAAAAAAAAAAAAAAAAAATCCTAGAACTACGGAGCTAAAAACGTTTTTGTAAAAAATCAAATATAAAAAAAGTAATTTTACCATTATACCCTTTTAAATTAAATAATAAAAATTAATGTAGGAAAAATATGATTGGTTGATCTTGGTCGCAGCTTCGCAAATTATTTGGTTCGAAAATAACCTTCCTATATATATATATATATATATATATATATATATATATATATATAAAGTGAATATGGTGCTCTAATGCATCTAATCTTACATGCCAACCAGCCCAAAACTACGTAGTTTTGATTAAAAAACATTCTAAATCATAAAACCTAAAATTAAAACCTCCCTCATCATGTACTTTCATTTGATTGACCATCATGATTTTCAATACTGAAACCCAGATTGTGATATCATTTCTGCAAATATGACATCAAGATTATTTGATTCAGTTGGATATCATTTGAAATTTTGTGTACAAAACGTGTATTCATTCAAAAGCTCAATTTCTCGTTGTTACTAGTGAAATATCTGTGTTCGTGTATAGTTTAGTGATGTTCGGATGTTGCAATATGTGAGAACGAATTGTTGTTACTAGTGTTGTGGAATTTGTAGTTTGTACAACAGTATATTCAAACAACTAAAGTTTTAGGTACTGATTAAAAATGGTGATGTTATGTGGAACATCTATATAACCAAGACTCACAGAAGCAAACAAATGCTTATCCGCTCTTCATAAGATGTTACTAAAAGGACATGCTTCTAGATTGCAACAAAAGTGTACATGCCATAATTTCTTGTGGGGGAAATTACAACTGCGATACTAGTTTTAAGATAAACAAAAGTGTACAGCGGTACAAGCCATAATTTACATTAAGCAAACCATCTAGAGCCTCATAAATATCTTACTATAAGCTTAGTCTTTTGAAGAAATAGTTTGATCATTAGATTCCACATGACATCAGTAATGTAAATAGCATGAGATCTTATTGGAGCATCCATCTAAGCTCAAGCCAAAATCCATAACAAGTTTATCCAAAGCATCCATGTAACCTGTTAATAAGCCCATGGTTACTTCATGCATAAAATCAAAATGCAATATTATAGTGAAGCTCATATGAAAGAATAGATGCATTTTCTACATTTAAGCCAATATTTTTTTTTTCTTTTCAAATTTCAATCAACAAACTCATGCTTTTCTTTTTAGTAAAGCCTCATCTTCCTGATGCAAAAAGATATTAAAATCAATATTAAACTAATGAAAATATGAATGGCTAGAAAGTAGTAGGTATTACGTTCACCTTCTTTTTTTTACAAGCACTTTTATAGTGACCCAACACTTTGCAATAAGAACATCTTCTCTTTTTTGGTGCTTCAAGGGGAAATTTGATCCTCGTAGCTTTTCTAGGACGACCTTTAGTAGTAACTGGAACTTGAGGATCCCGAATAGATATTTGAGGGATCTTGTCTACCCGTGAACTTCCCGTACCTAGATCTGGTGATGCATTCACATTCTCTTTTGACTTTTTTCAAATAACTTGTTCCTCTAAAAACTTAACCACTAAATTATTGAACTTCTTTATCTCAGAAAGAGAGTCTTTTGCTTGTTCAACAGCTTTCGAACAATTTGCATGAACATTCCATAACGCTAAGGCACTAACCTCATCTTTATTATGCATATCTTCAAGTCCAATACAACCATTACCCACTTTGTGTCTAACATTCAGTGTCCACCTAGGTAAAATGTAATGATCATGAAGGGTTTCAATGTGTCTTTTCTTTAAAACATATAGGGCATGCTTGCATAACATCCCATGTGTTTCAAACTTAGCACATGAACATGTGATATCTACCTTATTTGACAAGCGAAAGGTAACAATTCGCCAATGATTTTTATCGATGTTTACTTGGCCGACTCTATATTTAAGCTCATCTGAGTTCTTTCTTAAAGTCTCATGAGATAAGTTACTGGTTGCTTCTACCCATTCCTTTTTGAAAACTTCAAACATATTCCTAGTATAAGATGCACCGGCTTTTGCTTCAATCGGATTAATGGATGAAAGAACTGGCATTGAGTTCATGGTCTTGAAGTCTTCATCTTCTTCAGCTGATCTTCGAGCTTCAACGGCTTTATCATATTGTATTACAAATTCATTCAAAATGGTATTCGAATTAACAAAACCATCAAAAAACGAATGAATGCTCTCGCTTCTTCCGCTTGTTGTCATACCAGCTAAGAAAACATCTTTGAAAAAGACTTTAGCCCAATGACTACGTTTCTTATACATCTCTCTTATCCAGATATTTTTTCAAAGTTGTACTTATCACATAGCACCTCCCATCTGGTTTCAAATTCCACAATTGTATAACTCTTTACCCATTCTCTGTGTAACTCTTTAAAGTCGGTATAATGGGTTTTAAGAGGTTGAAGATGCTCTGTCTCATGCTTATTAATGTGCCACGCGCAGTAGCGATGTCGGGTATTTGGAAATACCTTTCGAATTGCATTTCCCATGCCTTTATCTTGATCAGTAATTATTGCAGTGGGGTGCTTGTCAAACATGTACTTTTTGAACTCTTTGAATAACCATTCAAACGTTACTTCTTTTTCATTCTCTAGTAATGCACCACCAAAAATTATGGACTGACCATGATGATTCACCCCAACAAATGGAGAAAATGGAAATTTAAATTTTTTAGTCATGTAAGTTACATCAAACACAAGAACGTCTGAAAATTTAATATATGCATCCCTTGACCTTCCGTCAGCCCAAAAGATATTTCTAGGAGAGCCATCATCAAACAAATCCACCTTAAAATATTGGTTCTTATCTACAAATGATTTATCTTGAAACTGTTTAATAAGCCCATAAAATTCCTTACCTTTTTATTGCTTTCTCTCCTCAGATAAGACATCTGCACATTGCTTAGAAGTAACATCAGGTTCAAGTGGATTTTTCATGGAATTAACTACTTTTTAATATGACAAGGTTTCAACCACGAGTGGCTAAGTTCGACATAAGAGATTTGCAAGCCATTGACCGGTGAAACTTGCTATGAGAACGGTGTTTCATTACTTTGGTCGGCATAACTATTAACTCATGATTATGTGAATTCTTAAACTCCTTCACAAACCATTTTCTGTCTTTACTTATGTTAATTCGAAGGAATGCTTCACATCCAGTTCTTAAATCCCTATGTCGTTTCTTATCACCCCCATCAGGTCCTTTACCTTTTAAATATTTGAAACCTTCTTTATTGCACACAAATTTCCTTCCATAAGCCTCATTTGTTACCTTATTTTTATAAGTCGTGTGGATACGTATACCAAACCCATGTAGAAGAGCATAACCATTGTAAAACATATATGCATCGCCAAGAGTATCAAAAACCTTCAGTATTACATCATTGTATTCATCTCTCTATCCCCAGATCAACGTCATCATCGTTTTGGTCTCACTTTCAGATTCTGAACGGTCATGACCCATCAAATACCCATTTGTATCAATTTCTTCGATGCGGTGTGCTACAAATGGTTCGTCATTTGGATGTACTTCTATCTCCATTGAGTTGCATCTATTCAGAAGCAACACATGATATATATCAACATAACAAGTTCATGTTTAATATCACTATAAGACCACTCTGTTTACATTTCACCCTGTTTTCTCAACAACAATATAAGCCTATTCTGGTATACTTTAAAGTTTGTATTTGTTTTTCTAAGATGCCAGTTCTAGGAAAAAAAACACCATATTAACATATCACCATCGTGATCAAAGAGCCATATTAGTTCCTTTTGTTAATTTGAAGAGACATGAAACAATTGAATGAAATCAAATTAGTCATACAAAACATACCTAAGATGAAGAAAATCGAAGATGATGCTCGATCATATGAAACTACTGATAAGGGTCGATCAATTGAAAGTAGGTGATAAGGGAGGGTTTAATTTACGTTTTATGATTTAGAAGGTTTTTTAAATCTAAAAGTACATTGGTACTTTTTGAGTTGGTACTTTTGGATCAAAAAGTAAGTTGGTACTTTTGGCAACCATAAAAAGTAAGTTGGTACTTTTGGGCAACCATCAAAACTAGATAGGTTGGCATGTAAGGTTACATGTGTGTGTGTATATATATATATATATATATATATATATATATATATATATATATATATATATATATATATATATATATATATATATATATATATATATATATATATATATATATATATATATATATATATTTTTTTTTTTTGCGTTCTTGTGATGACCGGCTTTAAGATAAAAACTATAAGAACCAACCAAAATATGACATGTGTCGGTTTTTATTTAAGTATCAAATAAATTAATAAATAAATACAAAAGGGTAAAACGGGTAAATTACGTCTCCCTGTATCATAAATACAGGTAACCCTTCTCTCTCTCATTTTCACCTAAAACCAATGTATCGTCTCTCTCTTGGAAAAAAAGCTATACATCTTGAATCTCTTAATCCTACATATCATCCTCATCCTCTATTTATTTCATTAATTCCTAGATCTCATAAAAAAGCATCCTAAACCATAACCCACAAGCAAATGTCGCCACAAAACCTATACATATATACGCCTTTCGTCAATTCCCTTTTAAACCACCGATATCTGCTACTTCTGGTTAAATCGATAGTCGATGGGCTTCGGCTATGATCTTGTTTCTTGTTTCGCAAAGAGTTTCTAATCTCCGACATTGATTTTCACAACAAAACGAATAAACGATAGGTGGCTTGTCCATATTAGACATCGCTACCATTTCGAAATCAAGTGAAGTCGACAATGTTAGATTTTAAGGTTTTGTTGTTTTTTGATTTTGCATTTTTTTTTAATTTCTTTTTATGCTGATTTGTTTTCTATGTATACATATATTATAGAGTAAATTACATGGTTCGTCCTTGTGGTTTACGTTGACCTACAAGCTTCGTCCTTTGACCAAAAAAGGTTTATCGTCCGTCCTTAAATGCAAAATGTTATGTACCGTTGATCCCTCCTTCTAACGGCCCTTGTTAACGACTGTGTTAAGTCTTATCATGTAAGGGTATTTTCGTCCTTTTACATTTTTCACTAGTATCTATAAATAAAATATAATAAAATATCTAAAAATCATGTTTGTGGATTGGGTGGTGTGTTCAGTTCAGCATTATACCATTCATTATCATGAGCAGAAACAAAAAAAAAAAAAAAATCCAAAAGTCATATTTTAACCAAAATTATTATCATCATCAAGAACAAAAAAAATCTAACACATAAAATCAAATTAAATCAAAACAAAACACGCATTTCAAGAAACATATATCAATTTGTTCTTCTGTAAAAAACAACTCATATCTTCCTCTTTATCTTCATCAAAACACTTGTATCCTCAAAAAACCCTAAACAACAAAATTATAAAACCTTCATCTACATAAAAACCTTCATCAACCGCCATCATCACCATAAACCCACGAATGACCGACCACCACCTGCGTCGACCACCACCGCTGAAAGTAACCACCACCTTCGACCTGCACCACAGTCGTCGACCCTCACCACCATCTCTTTCAGACGTGAAATTTTAATTGTTTTGTTTCTGAATCTATTTCTGGAGACCCTTATGATTCTTCAAGATCTGTGTTGTTAATTATGTATTGCAAGTGCTAGTGGTTGTTACTTCTTTTTAAAAAAAAAAAATCAAGAACACCAACTAACAAATTTCCTCTTAGATCTATGTAGGGGTTTGTATTTAGTTGTGTTCCTGATATTATTTGTAAAAAGATGTTAGAATTTTGTTAATTAATTTTAGGGAAGTGGTTTGTAAATATTTTGTTTTGTTTGATGCTTTTACATATGGTTTGTAATTTGTAAATATTTGGTTTGGAATTATGATAAATACCGTCTAAAATTCTAGTATAGGATATGATTTTGATGAATATGGTTTAAAAAAGAAAATGAAAATTAATTGCAAGAAAGAAATAGAAAAAAGGTTTATATGATCTTATTTGTGTAAAGATAATAAACATATCTAATTGCAAGAAAGAAAAAATAATAATAATAATAATATATGAAGGTGAATATTTAATTTGGGGATGACTGCTTGAAATTGAGGATAAAGATTCGTAGATCGGAAATAATATTAGAAGATGTGATTATAAATAAGAAAAATTAATCATAAAATGAGTTGAAATGATGTAAAGTGGTGTAGATGATATGAAGATGAGTGGCGGGACAAAAATATTGTAAATGCTTGAAGAATCATTAGTACACAGGTGATAAAAAGGTTGAAAATAAATTACATGTGATGATTTTTCATGTTATATCTGTCATCTTGTGTATATGCTTGTTTGACTTTTTTACATTGATTGGTAGTGGTGGTGATGGTGATGGTGGTATGATGGGTAGTAGTGAGATGAAGAAGAAGCATAAATGATTGGTGGTGGTGATGGGTGATGGTGATGGTGGCATGATTGGTAGTGGTGAGATGAAGAAGAAGCATAAATAAGAAGATGATGATGAATGGGACTCACCAAAGAAAGAAAAGATATTTACTCCGCCATGCCGCACATGGCGGGGTGTTCTGATCAAATTTAACGTTAGTTTAATTGAAGGACCAACTGTAGATAACGTTTGGCGTTTAAGACGGACCAGAACCTTTTTAGTCGACGAATAAACTCATTTACCAACGATATCACAAGCGAGACGAACGGTGTAATTTACTCTATATTATATATAAAGTTACAAAGGATGTATAACTTATTATAAAGTATATATTACTGATTTCAAAGCATGTATCATCATTTTGTTCGATCTTGTTTCTGTATCAACCAAATATGTGGTCATGACGATTATGTTATGGTTTGTGTAACAGTCATGGTTAAATAAGCTGTTGTTTAACAGTTGCGGCTTGTGTAAATTTCTTTTAGAGTGAATTACATAATTGGTTCTTGTGGTTTGTTGAAAATTCGCAAAACGCCTGCTGTTTTTTTTTGACGTTTCGTCCTCGTGGTTTACAAATCTTACGTATTTGTCCTCGTTCAAAATGTCCGTTAAGTGTCTTGTGTTGTTAGTCTTTCGTTAGTGCGATCCGTTAAGTGTTTTGCACCTGTTAGTCGTTCGTTAATAAATTTTGCACCGTTAGTCCTTATTTTTTAAAATATAGTTTCACCATTAGTCACTCCGTTAATAATAGTTTTCCGTTTTTGTCCGTTTTATCCGCTTTCGTTCGTTTTATCCGTTTCCGTTTTTCGTCCGTTTTTACGCTTTTATCCTTTCGCCCTGCTTTTACGCTTTTGTCCGTTTTTTTTTTTTATCCGTTTCGACCGTTTTTTACATTTTATTCGTTTTACGGTTTTTATTAAGTTTTGTCCGTTTTGAAAAAAAATATATCAAATTTAAAAAAATTGAATAAAAATTTCAAAAAAATTTTGAACAAAAATTTTTTTTTCAAATATTTAAAAAAAAACGGACATTGAAAAAATATCCGAAAAAAATTTCAAAAATATTTTTTCAAATATTTTTAAAAAATCTTAAAACTTTCCAAAAATATTGAAAAAACGGAAATATTTAAAATATATATATATATTTTGAAAATATATTTTTATTCAATTTTTTGTTGAAATTTTTATTCAAAATTTTTAAACGGACAAAACGTAAGAAAACCGATAAAACGGACACAACGTAAGAACAACGGACAAAACAAAATAAAACAGACAAAACATAAGAAAAACGGACAAAAATTAAGAAAACGTAAGAAAAGCGGACAAAACGGATGAAACCGATAAAAACGTAAGAAAAATGGACAAAACTATATAAAACGAAGAAAACGGACGAAACGTAAAAACGGGAAACGGATAAAAACGAAGCAAAACGGATAAAAGCGGAAAAACGGGTGAAAACTATTATTAACGGAGGGACTAATTGGAGAAAACTATATTTTAAAAAATAAGGACTAACGGTGCAAAATTTATTAATGAAGGACTAACAGTGCAAAACACTTAACGGACTGCACTAACGAAGGACTAACAATGCAAGACACTTAACGGACATTTTTGGACGAGGGACAAAATCCGTAAGATTTGTAAGTAAGAAAAATGGACAAAAACTATATAAAACGAAAGAAAACGGACGAAAAACGTAAAAACACGGGGGGAAACGGATAAAAAGCGAACGAAACGGATAAAAACGGACAAAACGGGTGAAAACTATTATTAACTGGAGGACTAATTGGAGAAAACTATATTTTAAAAAATAAGGACTAACGGTGCAAAATTTATTAACGAAGGACTAACGAAGCAAAACACTTAACGGACTGCACTAACGAAGGACTAACAACGCAAGACACTTAACGGACATTTTGGACGAGGACAAAATCCATAAGATTTGTAAACCACAGGGACGAAACGCGTCAAAAAAAAAAAGCACATAAACATTTTCTGCAATTTTCAACAAACCACAATGACCAATTATGTAATTCACTCTTTGTTTTATGTGCATTTGTTTGCATCAACTATCAAATTAATAGTATGTGTTAGAAAAAGTTAGTCCTATGTTTCCGTGAAGATTTTATCACGTTAATGTTACAAATTAACTGCATCATTTTAAATAAATGTTAAAAAATTAGTATGTTATTACAAATGTATTACAAAGCTAAGTGTGTCACAAAAAGACATGTCAAAATATTTAGTATGTTACTAAAAATGTATTATTAAACTAAACGTCAAAAAACTTAATTTGCCAATAAACATGTGTCATAAAAATCTGTTTGTCACAACAAACGTATAAAAATATTTTAATGTGTCATTATATATGTGTCAAAAAAAGTTGTGTGCTAACCATAGTTTGTCGCTACAAATGTACTAAAATTTTACAATGTGTCACTAAAAGTATACTAAATTTTGTAATGAGTCACTACAATTGTACCAAAAGAATAAGTATCACATAAAATGTGTCAAAAACTTAGTGTGTCGCTAAAATGTATTATGAAATTAAGTGTGTCAAACGACCTAGTTTATCATTAAAATGTGTTATAAAAATTAACGTATCTTTATAAATATATAAAAAAATTTAATGTGTCACAATATATGTATCAAAGAACTTACTGTGATAAACATAATGTATCACCACCAATGTATATAAAGATGTGTATTAAAATAATATTCAAATATAAATTAAAGTTGTCACAAAAGTATACCATAAAATGTGTAGATCGTATATTCGTTTTTCAATCCTTGTGAATGCATCTGTGCAAAACAAAGTAACATAAACAATTCAAAAGCAACTTGCATAAATAAATGCCATATGTTTTATAGGAAACTAGCGAGAATGCCGCGCAATGCGTGCATGGCATCACGTGACTATATTTCATGACAGAATGTTATTAGGTTACACGCTTTTCTAACAGGAAGAGGGGTTGGGCGAGGTTTAAGGCCGGAAGAACCTTGGATGGTGAATCTATCATAAGTATGATTAGTTTGTGTTGTAGCTTTTTGATTCTTTTATAAACCATGAGTTCTTTTTATATTAATATTTCATAACCGGCAGTTTAATGTATATCAATAACTTTTTCGCTTTTATATGTTATATTGATATGGTGGTTATACATTTTTTCCCATTAAATCACTTATTTGATCATTAATATGACGGTTACAAGTTTTGAGGTTATAAGTATTGATCAAGTTTTGTTAATTATGGAATCGTCTCAAATCCTTTATATATTAGTAGAGATAGAGATAAACATGTACTCTGAATATATTTTTCAAAATGAATATATGAATTGCGTTTTATACTTGACCCAACAGTGAACAGACTCACTAAAACAAAATGTCCAACCCAAATTTTATCTATGGTTTTCATTATTTCATATGTCACAAGATAGAAAGCCCAAAATTTAGTTATAAGCCTTGACCCAATATCAACCCTAAACCTTTACTTTACCCTGTTATAAAAACTTAGCAACCCTAATATCACTCACACATAAACACGCCTACACACTCTCATAAACCAAACTTGCCACTATGAAATGTCACCTTTTTATTTCTTTCTTAACTCTGTCAATAACCGAACAACAAATCAACTTGTAATTTCTTTTTATTCGAACATAAACACAAACACAAGGTCTCGGCTAAGATCTTTTAATGAGGTCTCGGGTGAGGTTTTTGTATCTAGGAGTGACGGGTATCTTATGGTATCTCGTTATTTGTAACCTCGTAAGTCGAACTTTATAAAATACTTTTTGAGTTCTTGTAGATCGATGATCGGTTTATATAGATCATTAAAGATGGTGCTTGGAGGTTAAGAAAGGAGCGGTGGCAACAAAGGGAGCGGTGGCGAAAAGGAGCGGTGCACGTACGCGCCGTAAGTGTTGAGAGAAGGAAGATAGTTTTGTTTATCTGTATGAGATATTCCAATGTGTACTGTATACTTATATTGCGTATGAGATATTCCAAAGTGTACTTGTGTACACTTATATTTGGACTTAATGGAGGATTAAAGATAGTGATTAATGGGTCACATATGATTTTTAGAATACATTTAATTTTCAATGTAACCTCTGTTTTATGTCTATGTATTAATATTAATTTAATAGCAAAGTTATTATAATTCTTTCTATTATAGGTAAGTAGTTGAATCTGAATTTTAAGCCTTTCCACTAATAGAAGTCTCAAATGCATTATAAGGTATTAAGATTAATTAACGTAAAATCAATTAATGGAAGCCAGTACACAATGCCATCCAGTTTTCAATTTATTACAGTTATGCCACTATGCTAATTAATTTTTATCTCATCCATATTGATTGATCTGACGGTCCACAACGGTTCTTATTGTTTTTATTTTAAGGATGGTCATCACAAGAACGCTCCCCTATATATATATATATATATATATATATATATATATATATATATATATATATATATATATATATATATATATATATATATATATATATATTAGCTTATAAGACCCATGGTATCCACGGGTTAGACTCCTATTACGCTCATCCCTTCACGCCTCTTTGATCGGGATACTATTACCTAGGTTCCTAAACTTGGAATGGATGGTGGAGCGTAGGTGGCAAGCAGTTATATGTATACGGTGCTTTACTCGTAGACGCTTCTCTAGCTCTCATAAGAATTGTATGGGAGTCGTCCTCGGAGGGACTTCCCGAATGACCGTACCGAGGAATTCTACCATACTTTTAGAAGAGATATTGCAAAAAAATGAAAAATTAGTGTCTAAACAAAATAAGGAAAAAAAAGGAAAGTAAACAGGGTGAATCATTTATCTGAAAGTAATATGAAGTAATAAGTCAATTATAGTATAAAATACAATGCTTGTAAGTAATAATGTAATAAACGCCCATGCACGTGATCTCCAATCTTGACCGCCTTTAAAAAGCAAGTGTATGTAGTGGGAAGTTGATGAAGTGATAAGCCAATAAACATTTATTGACAACCTAATAAAGTATCAAAATAAGGTGTAAGTAAAACATTTGTGTGACTGATAAAACATGTAAAAAAACAAAGGCATATCACATGCTATGAATATTCGTACATACCTCTTGATACTTGATCAAAGACCGTGAAGAACCTCTTTGTAGACTACATTTGTAGTAGTCTTTGATAAATTACCATCGGCATCAGAAACAACAACCTTCAAACCCTTTTGACGCCTGAAACAACAACCTACAATGAGACACCAAATTGATATCCAAGCATCGGACTGACATATGATCAAGCATCATCAGCGTTACCATAATAAGTAATATGTCAATGATACGATAAAGAATTTGGTTTGTAACTACAGAAATAAGAAATGTACATGTATCATCTTCTCTAACTGGTAGATAGTCTTGAAGGGTAAAGGTATGCAGTAAATGTCAAACACATGAGTATTCCATGTTCATTCCGTGAAAGACTTGCCAAGAGAGTAAAGCATGAACATTTTATCTATAAACACTTGCCAAGAGAGTTGTCAAATTTTAGGAAACTTGAGTAGTCGTTTATACTTTCGATTAAGACCCTGGAAGTTATAGGAAACTTGAGTAGTCATTTATAATTTTGAATAGGACCCTGTTTATAGGAAATATAAGAAGGTATTTAAAAGCACCCTTTAATTAGGTATGACTTTTAGAACTCATGTCAACAAATAAATCCAAACACACAAACGTCTTTATATAACTTTACATTAAGAGAAACCTTGATGACATCCGGGGACGAAGGATTTTAATCATGCACCTATAGTTTTATTACTGCCACTTTTAGTAAATAGCTTGTGACTTTCAAGAATTAAAAAGGAAACATATGTAGCATTATGCTATCACTAATGTTGACCATTTAAGTCAACTTACCAACCAACTTGTAATTGGTTGAGCACATAAAATAATCTTAAAAAAGATAATAAGATGGCAGTTATTTTTGAATTTATGGCATGTATATGAAGAAGTGATGAAGTATACCCTTTTACTATTAATGTCGATTTCTTTTAAAGGGATTTTGTAACCAAGATCTGCTACATACCATAAGAGTGTCCTTGAAGCTAAGGAAGTACCATCATCCTGTTGACACCAATAAACATTGTCTTAAAATAAATACTTATTATCTTCATGGAGATAGTTAACAACATGTCGTGTCTTATTGTAGACAAACTTTTAAAATTCATATATAGTTTTGGTCAAGGATGTAGTCAAGTCATCATCTAAGTGAGTGCATACATGATACATGTAGTTCTCGAATAATGTTATTTTAGAAAAGAATGAAAATAAGCATGCTATCGTAAAGAATATAAAGTTTTGAAGTGGTAAATCGAAAGAAATTGCGTGCCTATTTTCCAGATATAAACTCGCCATTATGGTGGGGAGAACTTTTTAAACATACCTCGTGTTACATTACCTCGTGTTATAAGTCGTAACTTGGGTATATCGGAAACAAAGACGTGTTACATTAATGTAAGAAAAAAGATTACATGAAAGTTAAATAGAATAGTTGTTGGTATAATGAATTTATAGTCGATAATTACAAATATATTTATACCAACTATACCAAGTTTGTGCTTATCTTTTATTTATACTAGACGAAAATTGCGCCAAGCGGCGATGTCTAGTTTTCAGAAAGTTCGACGACCCATAAGTTTCTTTCAACAAACCGTATTTGTAGCATTAGAGAATCGCTTTCGAATAACTACAATTCGATGCGTGGTTGCATAGCAAGATAAATATATAGTTTTAAAAAATTATGTGAGTCGATCTAAGTGTGTGAGTATATTTTCTAATAGTATTGTTTTAAGTTATTAAGATTTTTAGTAATAATAGATTCAAGATTACAAAAAGCAACGGTATTATGTAGTTAGCAATATTATATTGTAGTTTAGAGGTATAATGCCAACACGTGTGACCGCTTTTTCTTGTTTTGTCGAAGAATTTAGGCGATGATAATTATTTTTTACATGTGTAGCGTTTATCATTTGGTGTGTGGCTTTTAAAATTGTAACTTTGCAAATTGGATATCACCATATAAGATTATTTTGTACTATCAATTTGTATAGATATTTATGCATTGTTCAAAGCTATTTGTTTGAGGTACAAATAATTATCGCTAAAGATAACAATACTATTTATATTTTTTGTGATTTTAATAAACTTACATAACATTACATGTGTCAAAGCAAAATAAACAAAAAACTACAATTACTTGGTCTCTCCTTTAAAAAAAATTGTCACGGGTTCCACAACTACTTCATCATTTCTCATATAATTTTGTCAAATTTGAAACCCGATTTCACCCGGGTGGTTCAACTGGTTGAACCATTCCGATAAAAAAAATAGGTCGATTTAAACCGAGTCAAACCGATAGGTTGGGTAAAAAAAATGTCAAATTAAACTGGTCACCAAGTAGGGTTTGAAGCGTCCCGGTCAACCCAGATCGGTTTCAATTGATTGTTTTAATTTGGTAGATGTGATTTTAATTGGGTGTCTGATGTGAATAAATTATTGTCTTTTAAGTAATGAGGTGTTTTAATAAGGTATTAATTATATTATTTATTTCTCTCCATTTGGCCATGTTTTCAACATTCAACTTTCAACATTTTTCACTTTTTCCACTTTGACCATTTTTCCATTTTATATGGTATAGATAATAAAACAAAACCCCTAGTGGGAATTTTTCATTTCAAAAAAATCAATTTATACCTTATTTGGTATTTTTTTTTTTAATTATTATTTTATTTATTCTAAGTATGCTTAATTATAAGGTTAATTATTTCTTTATTTAGTAAAACGTTTTGTAAATTCGTTTTTTAATAAGAGACGTAAAAAAAAAATTAAAAATACGCAAGTACTTTGCAGCTCACGTCCAGTAGTTTTGGACTAAAGATCAAATTTATAAAAGAAAACGCTCCTCATCATACATCGAGACCTACAAATATTTTCCCCAAACCTAACAATCGTTCTCTCCATACCTCTGATTCCCTTTGTTCGAGAAATCAAATTCAATTGTACAAAAATCTAATTCCCTTTGTTCCTAAAAACAAATTCAGCTGTCCAAAAATCCATATCATAGATCTCTAACGTATTTGTGTTGGCTTTTCAAATGTATTCATCATAATGGTATATTATTTATAAAAACATTGTTTTGTTTTTGCTTTGATTTTGTATTTTTTTTAGATAATATATTTTGATTAGATTTCTTGTGGAAATTGTTTTATCATTGGTGTGTGTTTGTAAACATATTATAATCCATGTCTTTTGAAATTACTAAGTATGCTAGCATCACTAAGAGCGATTCATAATTTCTTCAATGCAAGTTCTTCAATTTATTTATGAATAACAACAATGTTTTTGTTTACATATTATATTTTTACTCTTTCAGCAACTATCGCATCAATCTATATATGGAGATCATCCTTTTCAGTTTTCACAACTCCATGGAAAATTTTAGGGAGGACGACAGTGGAGAGGCGGAGGATCAAAATTAAAAGCATTGTAAGATTAATGTGTTGCTTAGTGGAACTTGACCAATGTTGCTTCTCCGTTTCCAATTATTGTCATGATCCATTGTTTGCCTTACCTCTTCCTACTCACTCACTACTGCTCCTCTAATTATCACACACAATTTCACACTAATAACATGTGGTCCCTTTAGACCTAAACTGTTATCTTGTTTCCATTCCAATTGCAAAACAGTAACTATTATCTGCACATTGTAGTTTAAAAACATGGACGTTCAAACAATGATTTTTATTCGAACAAGAACATGTGTGTGACAAAGAAACTAAGTTGTTAAGTGACCCAATTTTAAACTTACCAAGATTTAACAAATTTATGTGATTCAACTGTTTTAATTCCAATAGCACTGATTTACCTTTTTTGATGCTTATGAGGTATGTTGTATATGGGCGAAGGATGATCTTATGATTCCTCACATACATGACACATATATAAAAGTATATATGTTGGTGTATTATGGACCATTAAATCTTTATTACCGTTTGTCAAAGCCCAATAGGAAGACCTGATTGCCTCATACTTGGATCATCGCGGAGACCAAATAGGTATGTTTCTAGAGTTTAAATGCCCAACATCGATAATCAATCCTCATTAATTTTGATGACAACCATATTTAACACAAAAGTCGTGATATATGATAGTTTTTATTTTGTAATGTGATCATTTGTTTACTGTAGGATGCTGGAATTTTGGCTCACAGGCATGTGCTGCTCATCCCACAACTTATGAATCGGGCAAATCATAATTGTGAACAAAAAGTGCAAAATATTACTTTGATTTTTCCTTCACATTTTAAGAATATATCCAAAATTGTTCATTCGCGCAAGTTTTCTGCATTGTTTCAAGGATTAAGGCTAATATGTAGTGAAAAGCCACGTATGATAGTTGTTTGTATTCTACCAAACAAAATCAGTCAAAACATATATTCTGATTTAAAAGTAAAACAAAAAATGTGTCTGTTAACAAAATATTTCTTGCAAGTATACTCAATCATGCTATTTCTTGCACTGTAGGAATTTGGCTAGCCCTGGATCGACCATATGTTCCAAGTTCTGTTTGGATTCATCCTAAGAGATATGTCTTGAATACATGAGTGTCACTTAGCGTTATATGATTCTTTTTATTTGACATGAGGAAGAAGTAAAAAAATCTTGGTTTTCAGCCATAGCAAAAATAGATAAAAAAAACCACTTTTTGTTTACTAATCTCACATTATAATGGAAAATTTGACATTTGCATATATATTTGATACCTTGCTCTAATGAGTGTAGGCTTTATATCGACTATACAAGTGAAAATTACCTACATGACTTATCTTTTTTTTCGAAAATGAAAATAATGATCACAACTTAGAAGACAAGGTATAAGGACCAAATAAACAACTTATATTTGGTAGTAACCTTAAGTAACAATTTATATTTTGTAGTAGCCTTAACTAATCTAACTCAGTATTGTTTGGATCTGTAAGATCACAAGTGCAGTCATCCTTTTGGAATCAGGAGTAAATTCTATTTGTATCCTTTTGCATAATTGGCAACTTAATGCACTGGAAATCAGCATTGAAGTTTCATAGCGTGGAAAGGAACGTAGATCTTTCTTTGTTAAGGACCAAGGCTCTTTATAGAGTTTTAGTTTACTATAGTGTTATCACATTATATAGAGGTTCTACATTTTTTTAGATTCTAATTTATTTGCATATGATATGTCTGACAAAATACATACAAATTCAGCTCGTGGATAGCAACTGATCTACTCAAAGCCATGGAGAATGTTCCATCAGATTGGGTTGAACATAGTTCTCACAAAGGAGAAAGGCACTTGGTTTTGTACCTTAGTTTTATTTTTTCTTCTTTTATATGTGAGATGTTACTCTATACAGTCTCATTACAAAACAAAATATGTTCCATTTATTGATTAACAAATGATAGTTGGAGTGAATGACCAGAATTTTTCCATTTGATCTTTAAAGAATTTGTGATACATGTAGATCTCGTCTCATTTATTATAAAGTTAAACGACATGTTTACAAACCACCAATAGGGAAAAGAGCATGTAAAAGAAACATGGATGATACGTTAAACAACTATTACTGTCACTTAAATATTTGGTATTCTACACATGGTAACAAATCGCTTATCCCACCTCCATCTTAAAATTATTTCGGGTTAGCCCGAACCCGAATGGACTCTACCGAATTAACCCAAGTTCAAATAGGGTCGGTTTGAGTATGTTACTTTAAAGCCTTGACCCAACTTTGACCGACGGAATTGATCCGAACCCGACCAACCAGACCTGATTAACACCCTAAATTGTAAGAATAACTTTTACATTAAGCTATAATGCAACAAATCGTGTTAAGTATACAATATTTCTTTTTAGAGTTGAAGTAATAATATTCAAAACAAAAGATTATTATTAGTGTTCCAAAGAAGCAAAGGTCAGTGAGCCGTATGATAATGGTGCAAATTTAATAAAATTGCATTTGACAATATAAACATTAATGTGTTGTTGAAGCAACTTCAATCAACAAATTTATGAATAGATAAATGTAAGTGCTAATATAACTTCTAAGTTTTTTACTATTTTTTGTTTATTTTTTAATGCCCTTCGACCAATCTTAACTTCTATTTAAAATCTTGAAATTTAATTTTCAAGGCTCCTACTTGATAAACTTACATCGGTTGATTTAGCAAGTCTCACTATGTAAGTTTGGATTTTGATCTTCTTGCAATGCCTTGGTTATTGTGGGGGGAATGAACGATAGAAAATTTTCAAGGAATGAAGGCTGAATGTGGAGTTATAATCGAAATGATATGGTCGACATAGGGTCAGCGGATCCAGGACAAATGCCCAAAGAATATAGGCTAGAATACTTATATTGGTAGTTGGAGATTGTAGATTACATAACAACGTAAATGTCAAAGTAATGAATATAAAAATAGATCGTGAAATTCTATGTGGATGAAGCATTGTGCCAATATACCAAAAAGCTTTGCATCGAACTTGAGTCCCTTCGAGTTGTAAAGGGAATTTTATTTTATTTTATTTATTTATTTATTTATTTATTTATTTATTTTTTCACCTTTAGCAGTTTACTAAGCGAAAACCCACTCAACTTGCTCCGCCCAAGTACCATTTTTTGCTTCCTTATGGAGAATACAATACTTGAAGAAAAAAATGGAGCAAATTAATCTACCTTTCTGCTTATTAGGAACAAAAAGAAGATGCATAACGAGAGTTTGTTGATGGTCCGTGAATGAGTTTTGAGGGTTGGACTTGAGGTTTATTATAGGTTTGAGAATAGCTCATGAAGAGGTCTCACAAGGACGACATAATGAGGATACGTGGAAATTAAAGCAACAAAGCGGACAAATATTTTTGATCATTTAAATTTAGCAGTTTATAGAAACAAGCAGGGATGAAAATAATAAAATGTTGGGAAAGAGACAATTCTTTTTAAATGTTTACATATGGAGTTAAAGTTCTTAGTTTGATGGGGAATTTAATATCACTCGGGTGTCAATATGCTTTTTGTTATTCCGCACTTTTAAATGTATCAAAATTGAGTGCAATTGAGTGCATTACTTATATGATTTTTACTGAGAAATTTGCATTTGTATCACTTTAAGATGTTTGACCCCAGATCCCGACAAGGAGGATGGGAGTAAGAGCAATATGAGCATGAGCATGCACATACTTTATCGAGGATTGATGGTTATGGCTTTTATGCCCAATGTTATCTTCACCATGGTAGCAACCAAGGAAGTCCAAGTCTTATATTAAATGTGTGTAGTTGTATTCATTCCTTCTAATTGTAAATTTTGATTTATCAATAGTAGAAGAGGTCAAATATTTACGGCTGTTGTCGTTATTGCTTTAAAAATTTATAGGTATTTATTTCTTTATATTAGACACAAATATTTTTAAAATCACTTCCGCTTTTTACTAAGTTTTTTTCTTTATGCTTTTGACACTTAAACTTTTATGTTTTATTTTTTTTCTTGACTATATATAAGAACGCTTTTTTAACTATTTGCCAAATCTGAAATATTTGATTTTTTTAAGTAAATATTTTAAAATAAAAAAAATAATAAATAAATAAAATATTACCAAATAAGATATGAATTGATGTTCCTACGTATTCAGTTGCAATTTATTGCAATTTTTAAGATGACCCATGTGAAAAGTTATGATTTTGATGATATTTGTAGTTTGATTTGTTAGCTCAGCTTTTAAATGCCTATTTGTTAAAGATTAGAGCTTTTTAGTTTGTATGAATTAGATTTTTGTTTGAAACTTGCAAGATGCAATATTGGTTATAGTTACTATAGGTAATGATTATTTAGCAGAGATTAGGCTTATTGGCATTGGTTTGAATTGACATTATCTCATTTTTCTTTATATTTTATATGGTGTGTAGATTTACATTCAACAATTCAATGAGGTTTAGCTTTATGCTTTGGGCATGGTAGAACCTCATAAAACAAAGGGCCGAAGGTAGTTTGGGTTGACTTTGTTAAAATCAAATTCAGTATCAAAACAAGTAGACAAGAATCAATTGTTGCCATTGTTTGATTGAGTTGATAAATTTTGTAGAGGTTAATTTGTTATGAACAAATTTAAGAAGAGAGAGGGTTCAGGTCATGAACTAAAGTAGCAAAGTTGATGGAGATCGAGAAAGGTAAAATCCACATGACAACAATACAATGTATCTTAATGACCTATTATAGTAAATGTGCTTTAAATATAACCCACATTAACCGATTTATGTTGGAATTTAAATTACAACTGGTCAAAATACATTATTCGAAAAATTAGAAAAAACCCCGCGCACGAGCGAGTATTATAACTAGTAGTTTATAAGGGAGATCAATATTATCCCTAACTTCACTTATCCATAGCTTAATTAGTGACATATATCATCTACTATTTTGATGGTGAGATATTGGCACGTATAGTATACTAACTATCTATACTAGGGCTGAGCAAAACAGACCGATACCCGACAAGCCCGAAAAACCGACCGACCCGACAGGCCCGAATTACCGACCGACTATGATACGGGTCGGGTGTCGGTATTTGTTTTCTTATCTACTCGGTATCGGGTCGGGTTCGGTTAAAAAGCCCGACAACACCCGTTTAACCCGCCAAAACCGAACATAATTAGGTTTTCTCAAAAAAACAAGCGCCCCCTTTCCTTGATTCTCACTTTCTCAGTAACTCAAAACTCAAAACCCGAATAAGTAAAAACCCACCAATTCGTTTGGATCAAATCAATCAAATGGATCAATCAAATGATGATCAAACTCATAACAAAAACCCCCCATATGAATCAATCTCATCTTCTAAAGTACCTACCTATGAATCATTTGCTTCTCAACAAAACAATGCAATGGAAGAAGTAAGTTTTGTTTAATTTTAATTTTCATTAACTGATTAAGGCATTTAATTAAAATCGTTATTGATTTTTTTTTTTTTTTTTTTTTTTTTTTTGTAAGAACTGATGATGTGATGTTAAGGTTTCGTATGATAATTTTAATTTGTATTAATGATGTTTAAATTAAAACAAGCGCCACATAAATGAATAAATGATGATAATGAAACCACATAAATGAATATATGATGAAACCACATAAATGAATATATGATGTTTCGTCTGTCATTGTGCTCATGTGCTGTTTAGGATCCACATAAATGAATAAACTGATGTATGATGTCATTGCGCCACATAAATGAATAAATGATGAATAAATGATGATAATGAATAAATGTTTCTACTTGATGTTTCTACTTGACTACAAAATGTTAAGGTTTCATTTAATGTTATTGTTTCACACTCACAGTAGCCAATAGCCATAAGTTCACAGTACACTTCACACTTTCACAGTAGCCAACTAGCCATAACAGTAAAGAGTAAACACTTCATTTAATGTTTTAAGGTTTCATTTAATGTTGACCTTTTTTATTTTTGTTTAGGATGATATTGTTGACGTTGAGGATCAAAATAAACGCAAAAGGAAAGCCCCTCCCAAACCAAGGAAAAGGAGCTTCCATTTAAGTTTGTAGAACACTCGGCATTCATTAAATTTGGAAATAACATGCAACCTAGATTTAATATGCCCTCTCGGTTTACTATTGCTAGGGATGTTTCTAAGTTTTTTATTGACGAGAGGAAGAGCCTATTAAATTTCTTAAGCAACAAGGCCACCACCGTTCATTTAACCACCGATACTTGGACTTCTAGTTGTAAACGAATGAACTTTATGGTATTAACCGCCCACTTTATAGATGATGATTGGGTAATGCATAAAAGAATTATTAATTTTAGACCAATTCATAGCCATAGAGGGGTGGATATTGGTAGGGCACTTTTGGAATGTATAAACGGATGGGGTATAAAGAATGTTATGACCATTACGGTTGATAACATTTCTTCAAATGACAAAGCTCTTGAATATTTGGTAGAAAATTTACCAAATAAGTATGATGGTGGTAAGCATTTTCACATAAGATGTATGGCTCATATTTTAAACCTAGTTGTCAAAGATGGTTTAAAAACATTCAACAAGGAAGTGAATACCATAGGCTTAGCCGTGAAGTACATAAAACATTCAAGCCAAAGAGTGACTAACTTTAAAGAAAGTGTTGAAAAGGCTTGTACTTCAAATAAGTTTTTGGTTTCCGAATGCCCTACAAGATGGAACTCCACACATGATATGTTGAAAACCACAATTAAGTTAAAAGAAGCTTTTTTTGATTATGATTTTCATAACTCTTGTTTTGCCCGAGACCTAGAGGAAATACCTAAGCGGGGTGATTTTGAGGTTTGTAAGAAGATAGTTGCATTTTTGGAAAAATTTAAAGAGACAACCGAACTTGTGTCAAATGTATCATCTCCCGTAGCTCATTTGTGGTTTGGAGAGGTTCTTGATATTGATAAGCATCTTCGTGAGTGGCAAGAAAAATCTTCTTTTAAGGTAATGGTTGAAGAAATGAGAAAAAAGTATGACAAGTATTGGGGTGCTTACAAAAAAATCAACCATTATATGTACTTTGCCGTTATCTTAGATCCCACAATGAAGTCGGAAATAATAGGCTACGGGTTTAGACATTTGATAGAAAATGGTTGCATACCCATGGAGGTCGATGAAGATAGTGATGAGACGCCAACTTCATTTTTAACCGAAGATGAATTATGTGACAAATTGGTTAAGAAGGTTGAGAAGGATATGGGGGTCTTGTTTGCCATGTACAAAGAAAAATATGGCACAACCATATCGAGTGAAATACCAAAAGCAACGTCAAGTCAAAGTAGTAACACAATTCGTCGTCGTGGTAATTCTTTCTTAAATGCTTTTAAAGATAAAGTTGGAAATAAGTTGAGTGGGGGTGAAGACGAGTTGACCAAATATCTAAAAGAACCGCGCATTGAGCTAGAGGATGACGAATAATTCGACATACTTAATTGGTGGAAAGTAAATAGTCCAAGATTCCCAATTGTATCAAGAATGGCGAAAGGTAATAACTTTTTTTTTTTTTATTAAATTTTAGATATCCTAGATTCTTTGTGCTTTGTTTTTTATAAACTTATGTTTTTTATTAATAGATATCTTGTGCATCCAAGTATCCACCGTTGCTTCCGAATCCGCCTTTAGTGCAAGTGGTCGCGTTTTAGACCCGTATAGGAATTTTTAGCGCCTAGCATTGTAGAGGCTTTGGTGTGCACACAAGATTGGATCCGTACATCAAGTAGAAACATCACTTTGGATACGTTAGAGGATTTAATGAAAGACGACGAAGTTGCTAAAGGTAAAATATTTATATTTTAGTTTATTGGTTATTTGGTTATATTAGTAACTTATTTTTGTACTTATGTTCTCATGTTTTTTCTAGAAATTCAAGAGGCGTTAGAGAAACAAAAAGGAGAACATGGAAATTCAAGAATGTCGTGATTAGTATTGGGTATTTTTATTTGGAGCAATGATTCAAGACATTTGTCATTTGTGTTTGTATTTGGAGCCATATGGTATTTGGTTTTGTATGTTTGATGAATTGATGAAGACAATGTGAATTGTGGAATGTGGAGAAGTGGAGAACTATCACTGTATCACAGTAGCCATATGGTCACAAAGAAAAAATTGGAACTGTTGGTTTGGCAGCAGTTGGTTTTGCAATTTGCAATGCATTTTGCTCAGTAGCATACTGTTGGTTTTGCTATACTGTTGCCTGTTGGAGTGTTGGTAACTTGGTTTTGTTATTTGTTATTTGTTGGTTTTGCATACTGTTGGTTTTGCAATGCATTTTGCTTCCTTAAATTTGTGCTGGGCTGGGCCCGTATCTTTACATTCCTTAAATTTGTGTTGGTTTTGCTATACTGTTGGACTGCTGGGCTGCAACAATAAGTCGGGCTAGGCCCGTTTCTACCCGATACCGAAACCGGCTAGGCCCGTTTCTACCCGATACCGAACCGACATAAAACGGGTCGGGTGTCGGTTATGGCCATTGAGTTTAATCGGGATTCGGTATATTCGGTTCGGGTCGGGCCGGGTCGGGCTCCGACCCGATGCTCAGCCCTAATCTATACTATGAGTTAAACATAATTTAAGTGAGACATTAGATAACACACAATTGAAGTCATCCATGATAACTCAACGCGATAGAAGAGGTTATAATCGATTTCCTATCTTGCAATCATGGCATGGTTTCTTCCTACAAACAAAGTGATTTCTCTTCATAGTGTAGATCTAATCAGAATATATGCTTTTGCTACTAATTATGAATCAATATGCTAAACAAATCTATCAACTGATCGAAAATAAGAACTAAAGAACCTTCATTAAAAATTCTATCCCTAACTTTACAATATGTGAAGTCCCCTCCTCAAGCATTATCAGTTTATCACAAACAACTAAGTATTAAAAATTCGATTTCGTTTAGTTAACTATACTTTCAAACCAATAAAGAAGAAAGGGAACTAATTTCTTGATCATGTAATACCTACTTAATGAAATTAACTAAAAGAGAAACAAGAAAATGACTTCATTCGAACCTTGATACAATTCACTCGACTCTTTGAATCAAACTTACATCCATACACATATCTCTCGATATAGTAACACGTCATATCTTGTTCGTTTAACGTACGCTTATATCAAGATCAAAACCTTGATCATTTTACTATATCTTGCTTTTGTTTTGCAGACCCATACATTCCTTTACACAATGCATTTAGTCGTGTAACAAACTCAAGCTCGCGTCTTGCACTAGCATATTGCCCTTGAAGTGCACACACTATTCTATGACATCCACCGATAGGATCTCGACCACGTGCATCAACTTCGTACATTAAGCTAGTCATTGCATCATCTCTACGTGTTTAATCATCAATATTGGTAAGCATCTTTCTGATATTCTGAAAACCAAACAATGCATGGACATTTTGGACTTGGATTATGATATCGTCTTGGGCTTGTGAGAAGTAGGGTGCAAGAATGCAGTCAGGGGGACATCTTGTATTATGGAAACGACACGCTGCGCATTCGTGGTTGGTTGAACATTTTCTTGATGATGGATGGTTATTATTATGGTTAGGGTTGTTAGGGTGATTTTTTTGGGTCGACATTGCATGTTAGTTAGTTTCAAAAGGCTTGAAAGAATTAATATGGTGAACGGTGGTAAGTAGTGGTGGTTAATGGTGACGGTTAGGGTCGTTGGCTGTTAACGGTTTATGGGAGTGTTGAGAGTATGGTACTGGCTTGAAAGAAATAATACTATTTATAAAGTTACAATTTATATATAGCTAATGGTTGTATTGATATATTTAATCTTGAATGCATGTTTTTCGGTAACAATTTATTAGTATATCATGTTACATCTTTGCGTAACGTAACTTCTTAAAGATTTTTTTTTTCTTCTTTTTTGAGAAAGCAAGATTTTATTATATAAACAAAACTAGGGATGGCAAAAGAACCCGTACCCAATGTGTACCCAAACCTAAACCTAAACCTGATTTAACTGAAGAATCCCCGATTTGACCAGGGATGGGGACCGGGTCTGGGAATCCCCGAATTATGAACTGTATATGAAGCGAGGATGGGGATAGCATCAATCCCCTAACCCAATTGCAAACTCGACCCAGATCTTGTTAATACTAAATATATGTAAATTATATGTCCATACAACATTTACTTTTATATTTATATTGTTATGATCATTAACATGTAATGTATGCATAGGTGATATTTAAGTGATTAAACAATTTTAAAAATATAAACAATTAAACATTAATTATTATGCATATATTATTTAGCCAAATTTTTATCCACATACACACATATAATAAACGTTATTATATTTGTTGTATCAGTATCTACGGTGCTTTAAAGTTAGATTAGTATGTTAACTAATTTAAATATGAGTGATGTACTTTTCTTAAGATACTTTAGGGGCCAGATTTTTATTTATTTTTTATTTTTTTTTTATTTTTTTTTTTTTTACTTTCGATGAGTTTGTATAGTTTTTATGTTTACTTGATAAGGATGAAAAATCTTTGAATCCTCGCTGGGATCCCTGGGGAAGGGGATAGGGATGTAAAACAATTCCCGAACAGGCTTGGGGGCAAGGATTGGGATGAGGAGGGGAAGCGAGGATGGGGGTGAGAAATACAATCTCCAACATTCCCCGCCCGTTGTCATTCCTAAATAAAACCATACACAATAAACCCAAAACAAGAACCAGCGCAAACACAAACAAACAAAAAACAAAAACAACAACCTATATACACTTTAAACCCACCCAGATCCAAAAAAGGAGACATCATCACTACAAAACTAACTTGCACATGTAAGGCATGCTAACCCATTGATCTCATATAAGACATCTTTTGGAAGACCTTCTGTGTAACCACCCGCATTTTCAGGTTACTTTTCATTTTCGATAATTTACTATTCACATTTACTATTCATTTTCACTATTCATCCGTAAAATTTTTATTTCACATTCTCGTAAGATAAATTATTTTAGTAATGTCCTGAGAATTCGACAATCGTTAGATCATCTTCGCAAAATTTATTAAGAAAACATCGTTATTAAGTTTCATTTTGGACGGTCCATCGTTTAAACATCACGCATAACGAAAATCAACTCGATAATTTTCCTAACATCGATAAATTCTTAGATCACTCATGATTAATTTGAGAATTTTAAGATTTATTTTATGTTACCAAATAAGCCTATACGAAAAACTAAACTTACGTTTTAAACAATACTACTTACATCCGGACTTAACGATTCTCCTGACTGTGTTTCTAATATGTTTTGACACTTTTAGATTTTTGGAAAAGTCAAACATATTTCCCTCCTCCTTTGACCGTAAAGGAATTAATCTTGTACGTTCTACATTTTGCATAAATCGCGTAACTTTTAAACTTAACAAATAAGCATTAAGTTATCCCGCGTATGAAGAAAACCACATTTTGACATCTCATATCACTTTTAGACTAATTTTAGTCTACTCTAAATAAATTCACGGTCGTTTCCGAAATTTCGTTCTTTTCGATAAACCGCGAATTACGCGTTTTGACCCGTGTTTCCGACTTTAAGCGGCGTTTTGCACCCAATGAAACTTATCACTCATTTTATATTTTTATATGGATTATAATGATGAGTCTCATCATTCCTGTAAGTTTCGTATTTTTACGATACCCGGTTTTACGTTTTATGACTTAACGACTTACGGTTGGTATTTAACGGAACCAAAACTTACTCTAAACTCAAGATATTATCAAAACTTATCATCTAAGCCATCTATAAGTGTTGTGGCTGACCTAAGGGGGGAGAGTCATCATATTGGTGGCTTAATCCTAACCATGGATCATTTTGATCATTACAAGTGTCCTAACCTAACCATGGTTAATATTTAACCCAATATATGGTTAACCAAACTTACCCTCCTATAAATAGGAAGTGAAATACATCATAAACTCCCTCACTTACTGATTTGGGTCGCTCATAACTTAAAACACTCACATCTTCCATCATTTGATCTATAAACTCCAAGTTTATGCAAGGAAGTTCCAAAGATCAAGCTACTTCATCAAATCTCTAGCAAGGTTAAGTGATCTTCTTGAGTTTAAATCCACTCAAGTCACTTAGTACTTCATCACCAACTCTTCAAGTTTGCAAGGGTGCCAAGGTGTGGAAAGCTAGCTCAATCCAAAGTCTAAAGTGATCAATCAAAGTCCTATCCTTACTAAGTTACTCCTTTCTATTTGAAAGCCAAAAGTTGTAAGCAACTTATCACCACCATCATCTCATCTTTATTATTCATAATCTTAACTATTCCATGCTATATATATAGTTACTATGTTGATTCATGATGTACATATACTCAATCACTTGTTTTAATTCACATATTGTCATAAAAGTAACAAACTAGTAAATTAGTCATATTCTACACATGAGAGACCATTAAAAACAGTAATATAAGGACTTTCTAACTTACATAATATGATAGACAAGATAAGAAGGTAAACATAGCAATTTGAATCACTCGAAACGGACAAACGAGTCAAAAGTTATGAGCAAAAGAAGTTAGCGAAACCTAAACGCCAAAACTACCATGTATAAGCTGTTTTCAGTTATGTCTTGTGACAACTCGTACTTTCAGGTCATTTCTCAAAACAATTCATGCTTCACAATTTTATCATTTATCGTAAACTATGTTTGCGTGTTCCAAATTCGCGTAACCTTAATGGTTTAGCGGCGAATTCATGATCATATCATCACGAACATTTCATATAGACTAAGTTTAGTCTACATTTCATTAACATCATTTTTATCATGTTAGTTCATTTATGATTTTACATTTCACCTTAAACGCGTAAAATTCATATTAAATAAACGCTATCGCGTAAGTTATTATTTTGATCATTTAATCCAATACTTCCAAAAATGATCCCGATATATTTTTATACTTACATTTAGTTCATAAAAATAATATTTTGAGTTTACCTAGTGTTTTAAATTTATTTCGTATATAAATTGTTAAATTTATATTATTACGACGGTTTTCTTAAAAACTACACGATAATTACTATATCACTCAAATTTTACAAGAAATGTATTTTTACAATTTAGATGACCTCAATATATTTTACTTTGATCAATTAAAAATTTCTTTTAGCCAATACTACCCTAATTACTCAAGTGTATATAAAAGTTACAAGTTACCACTTATCTTAAACCACTTTAACTTATACATTTTCTTACACATTTATATATATAATAAAAAAAAATGTATTTTTGAGATACATCCCCCCCCAAAAAACCGGCCATGAGGGGGGGTGAGTCACATAGAGTTGGTAACTTTTCTTTATTACTTGTATAGATCTATACTTCAACCTTATTTCACACTTCATTCATTCACAACAATAATACAAGTAAATCAAGTTTCTTTCTCTCTTGTTTCCCTCTCCAAGAACCGGCAACCATAAGGTGTTAGAAGAGATTCATAAAGTTTTTTCCAAGTCAAGTGTTTAACAATCTAGTATACACTCTTGTTTAGGTTTTGAAATAAAAACCTAGAGTGTTTAGGTTTAATCCTTGTTCTTGTCACCTCATCAAGTAACTAGTAAGCATATCACTTTCATTTTACATCTTTCATTATCATTTCACATCTATTTCATCATTTTTGAGCAAAGCATGCAAGACTTATGGATATTTATACCATTTTTATCATTGTTTTAGAAGTTATATATATATAAGTCATCCTATAATTTATCCCTTGTTATATATTAGTCTTGGTGATGTTTAGGAACCCATGACACCCTAAGAAGGTGTATGGTAGGATTAGAATAGCTTTGGAGTTGTTTTGAAGGGATTGGAATAGGTTTAGTACGAGAAAAACCCTTTTCGACAAGTCTAAAAAGGGGTCTGATCTTATTTTTTAATTCTGGAAAAACCGACAGTAGACATAAAATTTTGGCCTAGATATTTAGAAAATATACTTTAAAACGAATCCGTGGCCGCTTGAACGGATTAAAACGGAGCTATAACGAAGAAGTTATAAATTTTTCAAGTTGACGACGAAATATATATATATATCCTGAAATTTCAGCAAACTGTTTTTGTATTGTACGAGTCAAAGATGAGTCTTAAGCGTTATAAATTATTTCGACTTATCAAAAATATATTAGTATACTTTGATACGAAGCTAAGGACGTATAATACATAGAAAACGGATTTGTAGAACTTAAAATATACACGTTTTTACAAAATTGTCGTAACTTTATTAGTTAAGAAAAACTATATTATTTTTATTTGACAAGTGTTACGGTAAACAAAATGACCATATTGAAGGCTATTTTTAACGATGACGTAGAACTTTTTGTAAAGAGATGTCTTCTAATAAAAGTGAGATCACCAAGCATATTTTTCAAAATGACCAACCGTTTGTATAGCGGAGTTGTAATGAATTATTCTGTTGCTTAAACTTTGCGAAATTCACTTTTAAACTACATTTTGGACAAAATCACCCTACTTAACCTATATTTTTCTTTATGAACGAGACCTCTAGGATAAAAACTTAAATGCCAAAACTTTGAGATTTTGATACAAGCTTTCCAAAACCGTTGAGTTCGTTTCCTAACGTTCGATGTACACCATTTTACGACTAGCTTTTCGAGGCCATTTTAGTCACTTTCATGGAATTTCCAACGACATTATTTTACGACGAAAAGTTTTAATTTCGCAATAAATCATTAAGAAACTATTGTAGGATGACATTTTGACGTAAATACTTGCAAAGTAATTTAAGAATGGTCAAGACGTCAAAAGAGTATTTTTCGACGAAGAGTATTATTTTCAAAACTCACAAATGGTATAAATAACATACGAAATGCATGCATAACATTACATCATGACTTATTACATATCATATCATTCATAATAGGTCAGATTCGAGATTCACGTTACATTTCAGTGTATCCACTTTTGTCATCATAATCATTGCAACAGGTGAGTTTTCATAGCCCCGATTTATTCAAGTTTTTACTTTATTTCAAACCTACGGGGGAGAATACATTGCACACCATTTTTATTACGCTACCAAGTATGTCAAATTCATTGTATTGCTTAAGTTACCGCATTGCCAATTAAATATCCCCATTTCATAAGCATGAACCGTTAATTTCCTAGAAGCGTGGGTGAGTGGATAGATCTATCGAGGGTGACGCCTCCATCCGGGTTGGTGGATCCCAACTAGTCATACGGATGCATTTCATTTCATAAACATTATTTGAGTTGTTTTGGCAAGACACTCTGTTGGGCGAACATCATGAGCAATGAGCTTGATGTCATGTGCTTAAGCAATTGTAACAACATTTTGTGACAACATTGTCATACATAATTTATACTTGTGGTAGTCGTATTAACATTTACATGAAACCTATGAACTCACCAACCTTGTGTTGACACTTTTAGCAATGTATTTTCAGGTAACTAAGACATTCACTTCATGGCATGCATGTGGATATATCATAGAGTCGCGGTGACGACGCGTCTCACATGGGATTGTTACACTTTAATAACATCGTTTGACTTGTACTAAACTTATTTTCCGTGCATAGTAACTTTCATTTGGGACCTATCTTTGTAACTCTGAATGTTTTTATTAAATCAAGCGATGTATTTTCCAAACGACACTTTAGGTCGTTCAATATAACTGTGATTGTGATGCTATGACGGTCAATCCCGAAATTCCATTCATTGCAAAACAAGTAATTTGGGGTGTGACAGATTGGCATCGAGCTTGATTATAGAGAACTAGGTTGCATCATTGACCCTAGACTATAACTACATCATCATAGCATCTCATCATTTCATCATAAATACATAGTCACTATACATGCGGTTTTATACGCACATTTTACTGAGTTATTTACTTTCATTTCAAATCGATTGTCACATAGATGCCTTCAAATACCCATCCCATCATGCTCACATCACTTTGACATGGAGAATGCCCTGTCATTCCATATCACAATTTTAACATCAGTTGACTCAACACCGATAACATCAGATGATGACACTGAGACCTTTTAGGAGGACGAAGTTACACCTACACCTTCACGATCATCATTGATTCACTGTACTGTAGGATCAGGACAATTTTTATCATTCAGTTGGGACAGATCATACCATTTGGTAGAATGTATAGGCTTAGTCCTAATAAACCTATTTTCTTAACTCACCACAAGGATTTCCATTATCATCATTGTTATCATTTTTATCATTATCATTTTGAGCATCATCCGTACCATCACATCTCATACACGATACTCATACATCTGACTTGCAGCTTGGGAAGCATGCATGATTTAACACACCATTACCATCTACCACTAAGACTATAGACACTACACCATTTCATAGGTTTGAGGTCTATGAAAGTTCTAGGGCTGTTGCTGCTAGACAACCTAATACTTCTACACTTGAAACATGATTATACCATCAACAGGAACATATAATAAGTACATTTCTATTTAGTGTAATCTTTATCCTTTATGTTGGGTTTTAGGTTCCTTGTATGATGAATTACTTTAAGTGATGGAACCGCGGACAAGCTTGAAGATAACCACGGACAGAAGAAGAGTAACCACTGATGAAGATAACCGCGGCTAGTAGTAATGTGTAATCTAGCGATAGTATTGTAAGCAACGCTAGTTCTATAGAGTCGGTTAGTCTATTGTATCGATAAATATGGAAAAGATATTTATCTTGTAGGATACGTATTGTATATTGTATAGGACTCCTTATCCTATAAAAGGAGGTCCTTGGCTAGGTTAGATATACGTGTATTAGATATCTAAAGTTGTTTTCACTTCAAGGTTGCAAAACCCTAATACTGTAAGAGTATTCGTATTAATAAATAATATTGAGGTGTTGAAAGTTAATTGTTCTTCTTCTTAAGATCAAGTGTTAAATTCGCGTAATACTTGATAAGTTCGTGTTTAAGTCGGTTTCTATATTAGATCGTTTGCTCAACTGGGATCAACAAGTGGTATCGAGCTTGGGAGCTCGTTACCTAGGGATTCGCAAGGTTTCTTGGCGAAAAGATTGAAGAAAATCGGTTTATGCGACTGCAACTTTCTGCAAAGACTTTGTTTTGTAACGGCGATCACTTTTTCGTTAACCGTTGGATCGGGCTGAAATTTTTGGTGGAGCTTCTCTATATACTCATCTAACTTTCCACCGAAGGAATTGTCGATCTGAGTTTTTATGCCAAAGTTATTCGCTGTCTAAGTTGGCTGCTGAAGGAGGTATTAAATTCGAATTTTTGGGTTTTCATGCATATTCAACTTCTTGAATTTGTGTAAATTGTTCTAATTCTTGATGGAGGTTGTTTATAAATTGTGTGATGTTTATGATTCATGGATAAAAGCAGCTTTCCTAGTATTTTTACGCAACCACTGATAGTGTTTTCTGCAACCACTGATAGTGTATTCTTGAAACCACTGATAGTGTATTCTGCAACCACTGATAGTGTATTCTGCAACCACTGATAGTGTATTCTGTAACCACTGATAGTGTATTCTTGAAACCACTTCTAGTGTTTTTTCTGAAACCACTTCTAGTGTTTTTCTGAAACCACTCCTAGTGTTTTCTAGAAACCACTGCTAGTGTTATCTCAATTCCACTGCTGGTGTTTCTTGCGTTATTCGTTTCTGCTGATTAGGTTTTGGAATTGAGGGGAAGCTGTACATGTTTTTGGTACGGAGAATTTTGACGATACACACACAGGAGATTGATTCACACACACAAGGTGTTTGGTTTTTGGTTATTTGTTCTTAAAGGATTTAAAAAGCTCGTATTTGGTTTATTGGACTAGTTGATTACGAAGACGGTTGAATATCACTAATTTGATGTTGTAGTTGAGTTTCACAGGTTTGTGTTCTTATCATATCTCAAAGTGGGTGTTACACTTTGGAGATAACTTGTTTGTGCTTAAAGGATGTTGACGAAGACTTGCAAAATCTAGTTTTCATAGGTCGAGGGTGGATGGATGAAGACCTAGTTAACTATCACTTAAAGGAGTTACATTGTAGTGCTCAGTGTCTCATTGAAGATGAGGATTTTGTCAAGAGATTGCGGTCTACTTATATGGTGTTAGTATAAGTTTGGAGTCACGTGGATAAACAAGACATAAGATACAAGTTTGGGTTATTTTACTTCTTCATCAAATTCGTTATACTTGGTTTTCTTCACTAGTAATCATTACATAGAGCTTACTGATTTGAAGGATAATTTTCATGCATCACTCAAGGGGAAGTTTTTATTGCTTACATTCTCTATTTGTTGATAACAAAAAGGGGAAGAAATATTGGAGTGGCGTAGCATGGATTAAGGGGAAGACAAGATTTGTTTCATTCATGGAGATGTTTACATCTCAACTTCTGCTACTTCGTCTAGGGAAGTTCGTACACGACTTTGTTTGTTTTGTCATCATCAAATAGGGGAAGATTGTTGGGTTTTAGATTCCTTGGATTTGATGAGACAAAGTAAATAGAAGAATGAAACAAAGGGACTTAAAGTGACAAAGATGAAACCTACAAAAAGATGGAAGGACTTGCTAGCAAAAGAAGATTTATTATTTAGTCCTTCGTAGTATTTTGTAAACCCTAATCCTCTAGTATATAAAGAGGACATGGGGTGTAGGTTTATAATACAAGTCTTCCAATAATGTAGTCTAAAGGTGTGTGTGTGTAACCTAGGGCGTGGGTTTATGAGCGCTAGGTTAGTTGTTTACCTCCAAGATCTGAGGTGTCTTAGATCCCTGTTACATTTAGGTAACACGTTATTATTCTGATCAAATAATATATTGGAGGAGTTAGTGAATGATAAACCTTGTGTCAATAACAAAGTGTTCTTATGTTTATTCCGCTGTGCAATGTTTATTATCTTTGTTATTGTTAAACCCTAAGGCTCAAAACGATCTCATGGAGTCATATCAAACTCCACAAGTGGTATCAGAGCTTGTGATCTAGAAACTGTAATCAAGAAGAATTCTGTTAATTTGTTCTTAAGGAAGTTAAGATGTCTGAAGAAACTCATATGGTGATCGCTTCTAAGGTTCCCATGCTCAAACATGGTGAATATCAAATCGGAGGATGCGAATGAGGCGGTACATTCGCATGATTGATTATGCTTTATGGGATGTTGTTGAAAATGGAGATACTCTTCCTTTGAAGGGTGAGGATGGTAAGGAGATTACCATTGTTAGTGAACCCGATAAAGCTAAGAGGAAAATGGAGATCAAAGCTCACGCCTTCTCTCCATGGGAATACCTAATGAATTTGCATTGGACTTTGATCGGTATGAGTCCGCTAAAGAACTATTGGATGCTCTTGAATTGAGGTTTCTTGGTAATGAAGCTACCAAGAAGTCAAGGATGAACATGCTTAAGCATCGGTTTGAAACCTTCACTTGCTCAAAGTGGAGAAAAGATTGATGGCACATACAATAGGCTTCAAAACTCATCACCAATCAAGGCGTTGGGTTACAAGTTCCTTCAAGAAGATATTAATTTGAAGTTCATAAGGAGTTTATCATCCGATTGGGCTATTCATACAATTGTGTGGAGAAATAAGGCGGACTTTGCTACAATGACTCTAGACAATCTCTTCAATAATTTGAAGGTCTATGAGTCCGAGAATAACTTTTCCAACTCGTCTTCTTCTAGTCAAAACATTGCTTTTGTATCCACAAATCACAAAAGCTCACAAGATGTATCCATCACGCCTATGGTATAACCACGGCTATTGCAAACAATACCACTGTTAGTGATAATGTCGGTGATGGTGCAATTTGTGCTTTTCGTCGATTTAACTACTAGTGTTGATGTTTTGAATCAAGATCTAGATCAAATTGATCCCGATGATCTTGATGAAATTAATCTTCAATGGCAAATGGCAATCTTGACTCTTCGAGCAAGGAAGTTTACGAGGAGGACCGGAAGACATGTTAGGTATGATGGTCAAAGGAGAGTGGATTCGACAAAAGCAAGATGGAGTGCTTTAGCGCAAGAAGAAAGGTCATTTGCGGAGAATGTCGAGCTCCTAAAAGACTTGAGGGTATTAAGAAGACAACGAAGAACCTACTAGTTCTTGACTTTGGTTGCTCGGGATGGACTTGGTGATTATGATTGGGTGATCAGTTGAAGAAGGTCCAAATGCGACTTTTACGCTAGTGAAGCTTCAAAAGAGCATAACTTTGCTCTAATGGCCTATGCTTCATCTTACGGTTCGATTCGAGGTATCTAATGATTCTAAAACATCTACTTGTTCTTTTAAATCATGTTACGATATCTTAGAGTCTCAAAAGGCTATCAGAGAGTATGAGAAAAGAAGTAGAGATTGACTCTAGATAATTTAGGTTATAGAGTTGGTTTAGAGGTGTGGAAGAGAAGCTAAAATTCAGATTAAATGTGAGTTTGAGTATGTAGAAAGATTAATATACTAGGTGGTGAAATTGATCTTAAAAGCAGAGAGATGAAAATGCTTAAAGATAGACTAGCGAGCGAGAAAGTGTAAAAGTTAAGGCCCTAGAGGAAAAGAAAAACATATTGTTAGGGTTGCTAAATTACAATATGCTTCGATCTTGTCTGAAACCAATTGGCCAAAAGCGCTTAGAGATGGTACTGGTATAGGATACAATGATATGCCACCACCCCTTTAATGAAACATGCACCACCGCTAAAGAACTGTCATTTAGTAGTGAGTTCGGTTTAATAAACTGTTGAAGAAGTAAATAAGACCGAATTACCTAAGATATGTTCTGCTAAGTTATCCGGTGCTCCCATAATTGAAGATTGGGAATCGATTCGAGGATGTTAATCTTGAATCAACGAAGTCGAGAAGATAGAATCATTAAGAAAGTTGATTACGAACAAGTCAATCCTGCACCTAGATTTGGAGCTAAAGTCACCAAGAATGTTGTAAGTACGGAGAAATTCCTAGGGAACAAATGAAACAATTTAAACCTAGGGAAATCGAGAGAAGCTTCAATGGCCTAATTTCTAATAGATTAGGTAATGAGTTTCAATGTGTTAACAAGGCTTGTTTTGTGTGTGGTAGTTTTGAACATTTACGAGGAATTGTGATAAAAGCAGACCACAAGTTTGGAATCAATGGAGGAGGGTGAATCATAAAACTTTTCAAATAAAACACACCCTCATCCTAAAAGAAACATGATTCCAAGAGCGGTCTTGATGAGGAATGGAATACAAAATCTATTGTCATTGCTCCACAAAATGGATTCCAACCACGGCTAAGCTAAATGTAAAGCGGCTAGCAAAGTGTCAAACCAACGATAAGCCAAAAATCACCACCGATTCAAAAGAAGTTTTAAAAATTCCAAAGGTGATAAGCGATCTGGTGGTTGGAAATCATTTTATCTTGTTAAGGCCTCGACAAGTTGGCAATGGAAGCCTAAGACAAAGGTTTTACCATATGTCAATCGTGCATCAATGGATCTAACAAAATTTGAATATTTTGATGCAGAGCGACCCAAGTCGATCTTGACTTGGGTCCAAAAAGAACTAATCTTTGAAATCTTATGTGCAGGCAATCTTCAAACCGAGCTAAAAGATAAAGGAGTATTTGATAGTGGTTGCTCGGGCACATGACTTGGGATGGAAGCAATTTGGAAGATTTTGAAGCTTATGATGGAGGATATGTGGCATTTGGCAATGATCCAAAGGAGGAAAGATTCTTGGCGAGGCACAATCGAACAGGAAGCTAGACTTTGAGAAGGTCTATTTGGTACAGGGACTAAAGTACAATTTGTTGATGTTTCTCAAATGTGTGATAAGAAAAGCTGGGTACTTTTGGGAAACCGTGTGTGGTGTTATCTCCCGAGTTTAAGATGCACGATGAGAAGTTTATACAACTAAGGGTACCTAGGAAGGAAAATATATCTTGTTTTGATCTTAAAATGTTCTTCCTAATAGGTCCTTATGTTTGTTTGCTAAAGCATCCGTTGATGAGTCAATTTTGTGGCATAGAAGGCTAGGTCATCTAAATTTCAAAACAATCAATAAACGGTAAAAGGAAACTTAGTGAGAGGTTACCTTCTAAGGTTTTTGAGTGTAAGGAACTGTGTGTGGCTGTCAAAAGGAACACAACATAGAGCCTCTTGTAAGACCAAAATCTGTAAACACCATAACACAACCACTGTTTATGCTTCATATGGACTTATTTGGACCAACCTTTGTTAGAAGCTTGAACCATAAGCGATGTGCCTAGTTATCACCGATGATTATAGTAGATTTTCTTGGGTATACTTTTTGTCTACTAAGAATGAGACTAGTGAGATTCTTAAGAGTTTCATTACTAAGATAGAAAATCTAGTAAGTCATAAGGTTAAAGTAATCGATGTGATAATGGGCCGAGTTTAAGAATAATGTGATGAATCGATTACGTGTAGATAAAGGTATTGAAAGACAGTTTAGTGTTGCTAGAACACCACAAATGAATGGTGTGCCGAGAGGAAAAATAGGACACTAATTGAGGTTGCAAGAACTATGTTGTCGAATCTAAGTTCCGACTACCTTTTGAAATTTGAAGGCGTAGGAATTGCATGTTATGTGCAAAGCAGTAAGGTAGTGAAGCCTCATAACAAGACCCCTATGAGTCATTACATGGTAGGAAGCCAATGATTGCATTCCTAAAACCTTTTGGGTGTCCTGTTACCATTTTGAATACCATAGACTACCTAGGCAAGTTTTCAGAGAAAGCAGATGATGGATACTTTTTAGGCTACTCCACTAATAGTAAAGCCTTTAGAGTATACAATAGGAGGACTAGAATTGTTGAAGAGAACCTACATGTTCAATTCAGTGAAAAGACTCCTAGTGTTGAGACCAAAGGACCAGACTGGTTGTTTAACATTGATATGCTAACCAAATCTATGAATTATGAGCCTATCATTGCGGGAACTTCCACTAATCTTGATGCGGTATACAAAAGGATTACAAGTAGATAAATCTTCAAATGAAGTGATTCTCCAACGAGTTCTATTTGGTTGAAAAGTGGAAAGTCGGTTCTGCTTCTCCGATGATGATATACATAATCTTGGAGGCAAGGTTGATCATCATCAAGATAAAGATGAGTTGGTGCAAGATAACTCGGTGTCGGTAGAAGAAATTGAAAAGAAGAAAAAGCGATCATAAGCAACGCTAAGCCTACTGTAAGTGCTGATAGGCTATCTGTAAATGCTGACAAGCAATCTTCTCCCACTGATAGTTCAAGTGCTATTCCTGCTACAAGCACTGATGATAGTACTTTCTTTGGACCTTATCCAAAGCCACTATATGGTAATGAGGAGTATCCACATGATCCTAATATGCCTGCCTTGATTGAGATGGATACTCCTACTGATGATGAAGACTTGGATGAATTCTTCAATGCTAATTTGACTAATTTGGACACTGTTATTAATGAAAGTCCAATTACCTCTACCAGAATTCACAAAATTCATCCTAAGGAACAGATTCTTGGAAATTTGAATACTCCAGTTCAAACAAGAAGCAGAATTAAGAATTCAGAACCCTTTCCTGAACATGGGTTCTTTGCAGGATCTCTTCACAAAAGAAACATAAAAGATCGCAAAATTGCTTGTTTGCTTGTTTTCTATCTCAAAAGGAGCCCAAGAGAATAGAAGAAGCTATAATGAGAAGAAGGATGGGTAGAATCAATGCAAGAGGAGCTTCTTGGTTCAAACTTCAAGAAGTTTGGACATTGGTTGATCTTCCAAATGGGAAGAGGGCTATTGGAACTAAATGGGTATTCGAAACAAAAGGGATGAAAGAGGAATTGTAGTGAGGAACAAGTCAAGATTGGTTGCTCAAGGATACACATAAGCGAAGGTTTGGACTATGATGAAATATTTGCACCAGTTGCAAGGATAGAAGCTATTAGATTATTTTTGGCTTATGCTTCATTCAAGAATTTTGTTGTGTATCGGATGGATGTTAAAAGTGCATTTTATATGGCACTATTGATGAGGAGGTATATGTTTGTCAACCTCCGGTTTTGAAGATCCCGATTATCGACAAGGTTTACAGGGTGAGGAAGGCTATGTATGGACTGCATCAGGCTCCTAGGGCATGGTATGAATGCCTATCTACTTATTTGATGGACAATGGGTTTAAGAGAGGACTGATTGGCAAAACTTTGTTCATTCGAAAGCACAAAGATGATATTTTACTTGTTCAGGTTTATGTAGATGACATCATCTTTCAATGTTGTTAGTATATAATATCTTTTCCATATTTATCTGATACAATAGACTAACCGACTCTATAGAACTAGCAGTGCTTACAATACTATCAGCAGTTACACATTACTACTAGCCGCGGTTATCTTCATCAGTGGTTACTCTTCTTCTGTCCGTGGTTATCTTCAAGCTTGTCCGTGGTTCCATCACTTAAAGTAATTCATCATACAAGGAACCTAAAACCCAACAATCCTCCCTAAACTTGACAAATTCCAACAATTCTCAAGTTTCTTTTAAGCTCAAAACATCGATGTGGAGGATGTAGCCAAACACTTACTTTTAAGTATCTTCTCATACTTCTTGACCAAGTCATAAGCTTGACTATCATAGGACAATAACATCTTGAAACAACCCGGTTTCAACATCCGAGTAATTATTCTTGGATGATTATTCGGTTTAGGATACTCACCTTCTACAAGCATATGAATAATCGACCGAAATGCAGTTAAAACATGAACTCCACAAGTTTGATATAAAACCAACGAGTAACTTGACCATTGTAGAGTCCTTGCCATTACGGTTCATCATGAGTAGGCTCAAATAGAATCTTCAAATTATGATACATCAACCTCTCATGATAATCATCTGGATGTACTTCACCAAAATATTTCTTGTAAAGAACCCAAAATTCATCAAATCATCTCTATCAAAATATTGAAGCATTTGAGAAAATTTATTATACTCGAAACATCATTATTGAGTCTTTGAATCTTCCAAACTCCTTCGCCATCTAATGATTAAACTCATAAGAAACAATTGGATTCACTTGACAACAACTTTCAACTTCTTAGAATCGGATGTCTCACGAACCACGATTTTCTTTTCGTTTACTCTCCATCCATGCATCATGATCTTTTCCCACTCTTTTCCTTTTGAGAATCCATAGGGCGAAATCATCATTATTAATTCTCATACATCTCTCATAGATTTCCACCATTCTTTTAAATGTACAGTACTAAGATTATCGAAACATATATATCGAATTCTTGACAATCCTCATCAAAACATTCCTTAACCGAGCAATAGAAGGAGGTTTCTTTCTTACAATTTTCTTCTTTCCTCTACTAACCTTCTTTGCCATCATTCCCGAAGTCTAGCCTTTTCTTCATCATCGAACAAAGCCCATTCTTGTACGGTATATTCATCATTGATCAATTACGAAGCTTTAAGATAATTTTGAGATTCATACCATAAAGCTAATAACCGACTAGCTTCTTCTTCATCATTCTTTCTCTTTTCCAAAGTGCTCTATCCTCCTCTACCGGACTTCTAGCAAACTCTTTATCATAAGCCTCTTGTTCACTTTATTTTTGAACTTGATTACTACTTCTTTGCCTTTTCAACATTAGATTTGACCATTTTCTTCTTCACGGTTCACCAATAACCAAACTTTTACCTTTTGGTTTACTTTTGATTTAGTAGTAGTAGGCGAATAGATAAAGTAGGTGCAATAATTGATGTAGGTATTGATAATGTTTTGCTCAAATTAATCAATGTGCTTACTGACCTCTTTCTCTACTTCTTTAGGCTTAGATGGTATCTGAAATAGTGGTAACAACGATAGAAGTAGTTGTAATAGCGTTGGTATGACATATGAGAATCAATAGCCAAATCAAACAACATCGGTGGTTACAAAATTACTAACCGGGTTTCGGATATACCATCGATGGTTATGTTACGTACAATGTCAACATGCCTCAATTCTTCAAGAACAACAACATTCCAGCTTTATCGAAACTACAAAGTCGAGATCACCACCACAACATCTTCTTCCAAAGTAACACCAACAGATACATTTCCGACCTCCCACGAAGTCATGCCATCACTCCTCCCTGTTTGGATACATCATCCACATTCGAGTAGGAGAAGAGTTCACCTTCTTTTCGAGACGCCTCAAAGCCTTCAAAGCAGCAAGTCGGGTCTTTTCACTCTTTCCAAAACCAAGACCCTATGCTTTAACCGTCGAATAGTTTTACCACGAAGCACGTTAACTCCTCGAGACCGAAATCTTATCCTCCATCTTAGCACACCGATCCGTCAATTCATTTACACGTTCAAGTATATCCTCCCCACTTCGACTGTGTTAAGCGGTCCGAGAGGTGGATCATCGAAAAAGCCATCATTTACATAATCATCAACCGTCAATTCATCATCACGTTCCAATCTATCCTCATCACTGAAATGTGTTAAGCGCTCGAGCGATGAATCCTTGGATATAAAAGACATAGCACCGCATCGAGCCACGATCATCTATGCACCCTATAGCGACCAGGTTGGCGAGGATACCTCCACTGTGGTAAGCTCCAAAGAACTTTCCACATTAGGGTTGCCAAAGGTTGGGTCTTATGTATGTTTCCACTATCGACCGGCATCTAAGCATGGGCGATGGTGGAAGCCCGTCAATCATGTCACCTCCACACCGTGTGACGACCTCATTAACCACACCACTAGCACTAGCTTTGAGGAAGGCGGGTGCCCTCGATCTACTAATCCCAAGAACCTCGAGCGGTAGGAAAATTTAACATGTGAGGAAACAAAGGAACATACGGAATAACAACGTTACGTGGCAAATTCCTCATATAGGCAAACACTCGAGGAATCATACGATTGATATCATACACTCTAACATGTTCAATAGGATCCGGATTTGGTGTTCCACAAGCAATTGAACAAATCGAGGATACAAATAATACTTTCCTTCTTCCGAATATTCTGCACTAACCCTCATAAATCATTCTAGACCAATTAAATTTCCTCCCATCGACAAACAAATTATAGCGGTAGCAATCTTGGAAGGAAAATCATTAAAACACGTGGTCTTATTACTCATACACATCAACAAAGTATGAATCAAAACTTCCATTGTTGAGAAAAGCAGTTCTTAAAAATTGTACCTTATTACCCCGTGTGTGTAACCTAAGCGCTCTAAACCGGTAACAATCTCACCATCGGAAGATTATCCACACCATCAGCATCATCAAGCCTCAAAACCTCTCTAATAAGCTCCTCGAAGCAGAAATATCATGCTCATCCACCCTAGTACGAAAAACCTCCAACCCATCAACCTCTTCAAGAGTAGCATTCTTCCAAAATCGACGAATATAGGCTTTAAAATGGTAGGTTCAACCGTTAAAGCAAAATGGATCGAACTATGAGAAAGGAAATCAATCATTTGATGAAACCCTTCAGAGCGAGCATCTTTGATAAGAAGAGCAACAAGATTATGGGAAGTGGAGTACGTCTCAGGCATTTTCTGTGATTCCATGAATGATGTGATTAAGGTGGGTTTGTGAAGAAATCAATAAAAGTGATTAGGGTTTAAGGATGTGGAGAAGTAGAAGTGGTTATAAGTTTAGCAAAAGTGATCCATCCGTGATTAGATAAGTAAGATAGACTTTTGCCAAAGTGTCAAAAACATTACAAGTATCAAAGCAGAGAAGCATACTATCCGTGCTTCCACAACATCTCGTCCGTAGTTGGAATACACCATCGGTGGATGCGATAACTACTCCTTCCAACCGCACAACATCATTATAGCAAACAAATCCATGCCAAAGGGAGTAGTATCTCACAAGATAAGAAGGATTACACAACAATCGAATAACTAAATTTTTTTTTTTTTTTTTTTTTTTTTTTTTTAACACAAACATAAGCGTGAAACATACTAGCTCCTTATGCAAAGACATATCACTCAAATTTTACAAGAAATGTATTTTTACAATTTAGATGACCTCAATATATTTTACTTTGATCCATTAAAAATTTCTTTTAGCCAATACTACCCTAATTACTCAAGTGTATATAAAAGTTACAAGTTACCACTTATCTTAAACCACTTTAACTTATACATTTTCTTACACATTTATATATATAATAATAAAAAATGTATTTTTGAGATACATCCCCCCCAAAAAACCGGCCATGAGGGGGGGTGAGTCACATAGAGTTGGTAACTTTTCTTTATTACTTGTATAGATCTATACTTCAACCTTATTTCACACTTCATTCATTCACAACAATAATACAAGTAAATCAAGTTTCTTTCTCTCTTGTTTCCCTCTCCAAGAACCGGCAACCATAAGGTGTTAGAAGAGATTCATAAAGTTTTTTCCAAGTCAAGTGTTTAACAATCTAGTATACACTCTTGTTTAGGTTTTGAAATAAAAACCTAGAGTGTTTAGGTTTAATCATTGTTCTTGTCACCTCATCAAGTAACTAGTAAGCATATCACTTTCATTTTACATCTTTCATTATCATTTCACATCTATTTCATCATTTTTGAGCAAAGCATGCAAGACTTATGGATATTTATACCATTTTTATCATTGTTTTAGAAGTTATATATATATAAGTCATCCTATAATTTATCCCTTGTTATATATTAGTCTTGGTGATGTTTAGGAACCCATGACACCCTAAGAAGGTGTATGGTAGGATTAGAATAGCTTTGGAGTTGTTTTGAAGGGATTGGAATAGGTTTAGTACGAGAAAAACCCTTTTCGACAAGTCTAAAAAGGGGTCTGATCTTATTTTTTAATTCTGGAAAAACCGACAGTAGACATAAAATTTTGGCCTAGATATTTAGAAAATATACTTTAAAACGAATCCGTGGCAGCTTGAACGGATTAAAGCGAGCTATAACGAAGAAGTTATAAATTTTTCAAGTTGACGACGAAATATATATATATCCCGAAATTTCAAAGAACTGTTTTTGTATTATACGAGTCAAAGACGAGTCTTAAGCGTTATAAATTATTTCGACTTATCAAAATATATTAGTATACTTTGATACGAAGCTAAGGACGATAATACGTAGAAAAGCGGTTTGTAGAACTTAAAATATACACGTTTTTACAAAATTGTCGTAACTTTATTAGTTAAGAAAAACTATATTATTTTTATTTGACAAGTGTTACGGTAAACAAAATGACCATATTGAAGGCTATTTTTAACGACGACGTAGAACTTTTTGTAAAGAGATGTCTTCTAATAAAAGTGAGATCACCAAGCATATTTTTCAAAATGACCAACCGTTTGTATAGCGGAGTTGTAATGAATTATTTACGGTTGCTTAAACTTTGCCGAAATTCACTTTTAAACTACAGTTTGGACAAAATCACCCTACTTAACCTATATTTTTCTTTATGAACGAGACCTCTAGGATAAAAACTTAAATGCCAAAACTTTGAGATTTTGATACAAGCTTTCCAAAACCGTTGAGTTCGTTTCCTAACGTTCGACGTACACCATTTCGACTAGCTTTTGAGGCCATTTTAGTCACTTTCATGGAATTTCCAACGACATTATTTTACTGACGAAAAGTTTTAATTTCGCAATAAATCATTAAGAAACTATTGTAGGATGACATTTTGACGTAAATACTTGCAAAGTAATTTAAGAATGGTCAGGACGTCAAAAGAGTATTTTTCGACGAAGAGTATTATTTTCAAAACTCACAAATGGTATAAATAACATACGAAATGCATGCATAACATTACATCATGACTTATTACATATCATATCATTCATAATAGGTCAGATTCGAGATTCACGTTACATTTCATTGTATCCACTTTTGTCATCATAATCATTGCAACAGGTGAGTTTTCATAGCCCCGATTTATTCAAGTTTTTACTTTATTTCAAACCTACGGGGGAGAATACATTGCACACCATTTTATTACGCTACCAAGTATGTCAAATTCATTGTATTGCTTAAGTTACCGCATTGCCAGTTAAATGTCCCCATTTCATAAGCATGAACCGTTAATTTCCTAGAAGCGTGGGTGAGTGGATAGATCTATCGAGGTGACGCCTCCATCCGGGTTGGTGGATCCCAACTAGTCATCTGGATGCATTTCATTTCATAAACATTATTTGAGTTGTTTTGGCAAGACACTCTGTTGGGCGAACATCATGAGCAGTCGAGCTTGGTGTCATGTGCTTAAGCAATTGTAACAACATTTTGTGACAGCATTGTCATACATAATTTATACTTGTGGTAGTCGTATTAACATTTACATGAAACCTATGAACTCACCAACCTTGTGTTGACACTTTTAGCAATGTATTTTCAGGTAACTAAGACATTCACTTCATGGCATGCATGTGGATATATCATAGAGTCGCGGTGACGACGCGTCTCACATGGGATTGTTACACTTTAATAACATCGTTTGACTTGTACTAAACTTATTTTCCGTGCATAGTAACTTTCATTTGGGACCTATCTTTGTAACTCTGAATGTTTTTATTAAATCAAGCGATTTATTTTCCAAACGACACTTTAGGTCGTTCAATATAACTGTGATTGTGATGCTATGACGATCAATCCCGAAATTCCATTCATTGCAAAATGTAATTTGGGAGTGTGACATGTCTTTTTAAAAGTGGTACTTCTGGTCCGAATCATTAAAAAGTTAAAACACGAAAGTTGTCCGGAACGACGTTTTCCTTCAATAATAAAGAAGCTCGGACCTTAAAAATGTATAAATAGGCCATAATCTTTCAAAAACAGAAACTGCCGTAAATAAAGTCTCACAACTATACTTTTGTCACAACTAAAAGCAAACAAAGAGGCCTAATGGCCATAAGCCAAGACCAAAGTCACGGCAAGGCCATGGCTAAAGCCTCAAGGCTTGTTTGAAACGACGAGTACTTGTAAAAACTAGATAGTTATTAAAACATGATAAACTTTATGTTATAACAATCTTCACTCGAAACATATGTTGTATTTACTAAGTGCTACAATAGTAGGGAGCTTCATGTGAGGGGTTTCATTTATGTAAAACGTATCGACGAGTTGCTGGATTTACGAATTAAAGTGTCCTAGCTCCTCGAGCGTTCTTGCATGACCTCTCGAATTATGATGGCCCGAACGGTAGTACGATATCTATAAACTAAATCGTTTTCACATATTAAAGATCTTTTATAAACATCATATGATAATTGACTACATCATGATCAACATAGGAATATATATATATATATATATATATATATATATATATATATATATATATATATATATATATATATATATATATATATATATATATATATATATATATATAGGATGGTTTATGTTTCCTTAAACATTATTCCAAACCTAAGTCGCAACATTTCATTTTTAGGTTGCACATAGAAGTCTTCCGACTTATCTATCATCCGTTAAAGTACTTAATATCATCAACTTTTGGTGAGTTCATAGCCCCACTTTCTATTACTTAATTGTTTTACAAACCCTTGGGGGAGATACATGCTTTATTTTAAACCGAACACATTGCTTTCAAACTATATGCTTATCTGATTGTTTTATTAGCACTAAGTTACCACATTTGCCAAACATAAGTCCCTAAATCATGAATCATTAATCACTATGTGAGAGTGGGTGCGAATATTGTGAATAGATCTATTGGGATTGACGATTCCCGTTTGTGTTGGCCCATTAGAGGCAAACAAACGCACTATATTTGAGTAACATTAGGTAAAAATGGCAATTTTACCTACTAGGGCACGTACCAAAAATTTCTCCAATTAAATTTGGAACACGTTAACGCCTTGATTGCATGATGCTTAGTCTAATAATAACTGTTTTGTTTTCAAACCATTGGTGTGAGTCAAATTAACTCACACTACCAACATAATGTGTTCAACCATCAAACAAACTCTATGAATTTCACTCAACCTTTGTGTTGTGAGTTTTAAGCATGTATTTCGGTCCATAAAGTCGGAAGTCGCACGGAAGGGCAAGATCAAGAAGGCTATACATAAATAATTTATCATTCACAAAGCATCAAAACTTTATATTGATGTGTTTTGTAATCAATGGAACCAACTGGGACCTATTTTGTAAACTCTGATATATTTGAATGATAAAGCCTTTTTAAAACGACTCCTTTAGAGATCGTTTTCTATTATTATGACTGTTGTGCCATCACGTAATACCCAGTTTGAATTCCGCTGCGTATCACGAAATTGGGGGTGTTACATTCTGCAAACCCACTCAAAATATCTTAACTTCACTTCCTTAAAAACCTTGTTACTCTTAGTTGTCTTCTTCCTTCCAAATACTACATCATTTCTATTTTGCCACAACAAGTAGGCAGTTGACCACACGATTTCATGCCAAAATTCTCACAATCATATATCTATATCTATATCTATACTACATATAATGTATTTAAGCACTTCCCTCCTATTAAATTTTTAAGATTTCCTAATATAGATTTTAAGCAAATACAAGTGAACAAGCATTATTTACAATACTTAAAGCACAAATAAAAATACAAATCAAACTACAATCAATGCACAACTTAAAACACCCCTTCACAAATAATTACAATTCACTAATAGTCTAATCAGGATGTACACATTCATATAGCAGCCCGCTTTATTCTTTGGAGTCTCATTTTTCAAACCTATCAAATGAATGTGAAAATCTGAGATTTACAATTCACACAAACCTGAATGTAAAAAATGAATGTGAAAATCTGAGATTGTAAAAAGGGAATGTGAAAATCAGTTACTATTCTCAGTTCCTAATTTACAGCCAAAAACTCAAACTTTTATAGAAAGAACATAAACAATATCATTCCATTCTTCCTTTAATTCGGTCAAGAACAACAACAAAAACCTCATCAACAACTTCATAATTTATCCTAATCCCATCCTCCTTTAACAACTCAACACAACCAACATATAAACTAGAACAAGATTCAAAAAACAAGAAAAAGGATAGATCTCAGATTTGTGTATTAAAGTGATTAGAACAAATCTTTAAAGATTCTAAACATAAACTCATCATAGATCTTTTAGAAGCTTAACTTCTTTTAATATCCAAAAATCTTAAAACAAATAACCAAACAAAATATGTTTAATCATCTCTTTTATTTCAGTCAAAGTAAACAAGTAATGAAAACAAAAACAAACCTACCTGAGGCCCCTTTAGAGGTATTTCGTGAGTTACAAGTACCAAAACAAGGCCTTTGTGTTGTGAATCGTTTGGGAAAAGGAAAATCAAGTAAGAAAGGGTTGATATTTGTGCTTATTAGATTTTGTTTTGTGAGAAAATACAAGCAAGGATGCTGTTTTTTTGTTTGTTCAAGGGTGAGAGAATTTTCATCGATTGCGTGTTTTAGGTTAGAGGGATATTAGGTTTAGACGTTTAGTTATCTTGGGCTTACACAAAATTTATGCAAAGGTTGGTTAGTTAATTTGTTTTTGGGCTATAACATTGATATCCAAATAATTATTAATTTTGGATTTGGACTTGAAATAGGACAAGGATCGGTAAAAGGAACACATAACAAAAATTCATTTGAAACAATTGTCATACGAATTTTTTTCTTTAGTTCTCTTTAATATTAGTTATTTTGGAACCATGACACCACTTTACTCCAATATTTTGGTGCCATGGCAAAAAAAAATAAATAAATAAAAAAAAATAAAAAAAAAATATTTATGATTTTCTTTGTGCAGGATAAGGAGGATAAGAAAGGGAAAAAAAAGTGGTTGCATATGATTATCTTTGTTATTGCTTATAGTTGTTAAAAGTTTTCATTCATTCGTAAAGTTATTATTAAAAAAACGTAAAAATGAAAAACATTTGCTCGTCACAAAATTTTGTCACAGGGTACCCGCCGCCGCATTGAGCGGGTACCCTGCCAGTAGCTAATGATTGTATCTATATACATGACTCTTTATGTTATTCTATATCAGGAAGGATAGACGAGGACGTTACACACCGGATCAGAGCAGGGTGGGCGAGATGAAGGGCGGCTTCGGGAGTTCTCTGTGACAAGAAGATCCCCTTAAAGTTAAAAGGTAAATTCTATAAGGTGGCGATTAGACCAGCTATTTTGTACGGCTCTGAATGTTGGCCCATCTTGAAAGCGCATGCTAACAGGGTAGAGGTGGCTGAACTGAGGATGCTAAGATGGACTTGTGGCAAGTCCTTGCTTGACATGATCCCGAACGGAGTTTTCAGAGAAAAATTGGAGGTCGAGAATATTGTTCCGAAGATGAGAGAAGGAAGGTTGAGGTGGTTCGGGCATGTCAGGAGGAGGCCACAAATAGCGCCAGTTAGAAGGGTTGAAGCTCTAGTAGTTGATGGCGTGAGGAGAAGGGGTAGACCCAATCTCAGGTGGGAGGATAGATTTAAGCTAGACATGATGGAGCTTCGTCTAATCGAGGACATGACCTCAGATAGGAAAGGGTGGAGAGATAGAATTAGGATTTGCGGGTAGCTAGGCTAGGAGCTCAGAGGCTTTTGTTTGTTCTGTTAGTTTGATGTTTCTGGCTTTTAGGCGTCTCTTTCTTGCTTGGCCCCTTGCGCGTTTTTTTTTTTTTTTTTTTTTTTTTTTTTTCTTTTGGTCTTTTTGCTTAGCCGTAGCTTTAGGCCCAGTGCGTTTCTTGGCGTTGCTTTATGTTGTTCCCTTAGGTTTGCATGCTTTTCTATCTCCTTGCGTTTTGGTTTTTGGTGCTGCGTGTGTTTTGCCTTGGCGCTAGGTCCCCGTCTGCTGCTTAGCTTTACTCTGCGTTGCCCCTTTAGGTTGGCCTGCTTTTCTTGGTGTCCTAGCTTTTTTTTTTTTTTTTTTTTTGATAGTGCTCTTTTGCATATGCTTTTCCGCGGTGTCCTTTTGTGTTTCTGCCATGCATGCGTTCTTTTCTTGCGTTTATGCCTTTTTTAGTCTGCCTTGTGCTCCTTTTTCTCTCCTTTATCACCCGCACACATGCACTTGCCGGAGGTCTCGTTGGAAGCAGTCTCTCTACTCTCGGGTTTACCCGGGAGTAGGGGTAGGATCTGTCTACATTTTACCTCCCCATACCACCTTGCCCGTGAGATTGGGTTTGTTGTTGTTGTTGTTGTTGTTGTTGTTGTTGTTGTTGTTGTTGTTGTTGTGTTTATGTTATTCTATACTTTATAATTACAATTAGTTTTATCAAATACTCTAAGAAAACAAAACTTATACTAGGTTTTTTAAATGTATATAATCTTTTTAGTTTGATCCAATTTTGTAAAACTAAAACTCTAACTATGTTGGAAATTTTTTCTTAAAAAACAATTTTTTATAGTTCATGTTAACGATGATTTTCTACCCGCGCTCCGCTGCGGAGCGTGAGGTTTTACGTCATAAAATTTACATATAAGATCTCATCTAAATCAGATTTTAGTTTTTACTAGTAACATGTTTAAGCATAAACAAATAATGTTTAAATTTTATTTAGAGATGATTTCGAAATGTTATGAACGATTTATGTTAATTTATGTTACAAAGGTAGCTTTTATGGACGAATTACGTAATTCAAGCTAAAACAAAGAGAGAATTTAGGTAAACGACATGGACAAACTATGTAAATTTATGTTACATAGTTGGTCCTTAGGGATGGATATCATTAGTCCTCAGGCCAACTTTGAAACTCTAGTTAAAACTAAAGGACTTCTATGTAACTTTTTAGAAAAAGACAAAAAAATAGTGTTACACGTTTGGTCCATGAGAAGCGATTATTATTACATCGTTAGTTCTTGTCTATCTATTTTGCAATAGAAGTTAAACTTTACGGACAGTTTGTGTTAACTTTAAGAAAAAAGACAAAATGTTTCTCTTCTGTGAACATACAATATTTGCTAGATATAATTATAATAAAGGGTGCATCCTTTTTTTGAATCTTGAATTCTTGAAATTCTTGTAAACTTAAAATTTAATGCAACTTATATGGTAGTATCATTTATCTTTATCACATAACAAACATTAGATGAAATTATTTTTACAACATAATAATCATTGGACGAAATTATGACAACTGATAAATGATATTAATAATTTAATACACCTTGATCTATTATTTATGCTATCTTAACTACATAAAAGGAGAAAATGGTCAAAGTTGAAAATATTAAATGTTGAAAGTAAGCTTAATTAAATATGTTGAAATACTTGACAATTAATGTTGAAAATGAATATTAAAATACAATAAGGAAACTATTGTCAATATACAATGTCAACTACACTTATACATGGAAATACACTATTACTCTTAAATAGAACCGGAAATCAGTTTTTATCAATGAATTGGATTTTTAGAGCCGTATTTTTAGAATATGTTGAGCTCATAATTTCACCGATTTATATATGGATAGTCATTTGTTGTAATTGGTTGTCACAAAGAATTAAATGTCAAAAATTTTCTTGATTGGCGATTTAGACTCAATTCTATAAATAAGTTATGTTAATTTTGCCTATGAGAGTCTATAAAACCATCCGTGTTTTATTATACTTTTGTGACTCCTAGCCATTCATATAAGTTTCAGCAGGTTGTTACCCATCCATAGTTTCATTAGTAGTATGTTATTGTACAGGTTAAATATATAGTATGTTGCCACGAAGCCCTTAACATTTGTTATCAGGTTGATAAGTTACTAATCCATATGCATTTTACGATATGGAATGATGATAGGACTAATAATCACGATTTTGATATTACATTGTTTAAGTGTGCGTTTGTTTTTTAATTCGTAATTTGTGTTTGTTTTGCAACAAAGTTAATAATGCAACTGATGGTGGTAGTCACATGATCAATTTCTTAACTTTGTAGGTGTTGACGTGTTGTGTTTATTTTGCTTGCGGATTACACCGTGTTGAATTCTTGATAATGAGTAGTTGTTTGATCGATCTTCTATTACTTATCATATCCAAAATTGGTTCTATGACAAAGAATGGTAATTTAGACTAATAGTAAACTTGGTTTAAGCGAATTCATGTGATCTTTTTTCATACGTGTTTTTGGTATCAATTCATGTCTTGTTGCCCTTTATTTAGCACTTCTCTTCTAATCTACGTATTAAATTTTAGTTTGGAAGATGAATTCAAACAACATTAGTGACAGTTAAAGTCGTTGCTGCAACTATAACACGTCAAACTTCTTGAATGGAAAATTTTCAACTTTAAAATATTCAAATTATTCATCACACAATGATGTGCTAATTTCCGCTCACATTTGGTCAAGTTTCAATAGGTTTGTGTTATATACTATATACTAATAATAATAATAATGTATAAAGTGTATAATGAAATTGAATGTAGCAATCAAATTACTGTAATTACTAATTTCTTACTTTTTAGTTATTGTGTTTGTTTTGCCTATGGATTACCCTATCCTAAATGTTGCTTGTGTGAAAACTGCTTCAACGAATGGACATTTTCCTATAGGACTACAACAAGGGACAATGTAATATACTGCCCTTTAAAAAAATGTTAGCATGATGTGGAGTTCGATGGTGATGTATCATGAACCAAAAAACATTTGTTCATGTATGTGGAGTTCGATTGTTAGAGTTTGGTTTGTTCATGCATGTGGTATGCCCTTTTGCTTAACTAAAATGGTTGCTCTTAATTAATATTTAATTTTTTTTCTTCGTGCAAGTTTATGTATCTTTTGAAAAGATTGGTGGCCAGATTTTAATAATCTTCTACCCGAGACAAGATCTAAATATTTTTACATGCATTATGCATTAACTCAAATAATATTGTCATATGAGTTGTGTATATGGCAACCTTGCATTTTTAAAATTCGATAGAGATATCTAATTGTTATAGTAAACCAATCGACAACCATTAAAATATGATATCTTTCTTTGTATTAGATAAATTGTTTAGTAATCTCTATTTTAAAGCTTTTTTTACGCGGGTTGGATAAACTCCTTTTCTATTGCTTATGGGTTTACACACTCTTTTTTCACCTTATATCATAAGTTATCTCAAACATTCAACAAAGGTTTATTAGCGTCTACAAAATCAACTTTTGCCCAAAAGATATACACAAATTAGTGTAATGATTTATTTTCAGTTTACTAAATGTTTTCATATGCTCCTGATAGATGTTAAATTTTTTTGCTTGAGTTAAATTATCGCATGTTGCAATCATTTGCAATTACGTTTTGATAATTTTACGTTCTATTTTTAACATTATAAGAAATACTTACGACAATATCGCATATCGTTAATTGTCTGCCACTAGGATTATCCGTTGCTATGCACTGATACTCGCCTAGTACTACTTATAATACATACATAATTTTTTCTTTAATTTAAAGTTCTTAAATTTGAGTTAAATATGTAAATCCAATAATACCATTGATTAAAAATAGTAATAATATCCATTACTAAATTAATATTCTATATATTGTTTCATCCTCAAACTTTTATTATTTTTCGTTTATAACTCATAAGCTATTTTCTTGCAACGATTAGAAATTAAATTCGTAAATATTGTATCAAGAGTCACACAATAATCACAAATTCGCAAATATAATTATTTATTGATACACAATGTCGTTTTAATGGGGTATTCGTCTAGAATATTTAATATTTAAATGTGTGCACCAAATATTCACACTTAGCAACTAATATAATATACATATATTGTAAACGATTACTTATATTACGATCACTTTAACAATTTGCGATTACAATTCCTGACTTGCAATAATCATCATTATTCATTAACATCGTTTCTTTCGTAATAGTAATGTGATTTCTATTCATATTGTAAACAAATCTATTAACCAAAAACAAGAACTAAAACATTCATGAATTTTTTTTTCTAACTTTACAATCTGTGAAGTCCTTCACCACCTCATGCACTTCTTCATTGTATACTTTGTAGGACACTCTATCTAGTATCGACATTAAGCACGTGAATCTTCGCGATTTCCTCACTCTAGGAGCTGAGATCACTTCACCGTGTTCATATCTCGCCTTATAAACTGCACAATATACTAAAAAAATAGCAAGAAGCTATATGATACAAAGATGAATAAAGAGATTCACCAAAAAAGACTACACAAAAAAAAGACCCATAGCATCACGAAACAAACGAAAAACTAGCCCTTATAAACACAACAAAAGACCTATATCTCCCAATGCAGTGACATCATTAATCAACAACAATTTCATCATCATATAGAACCATGATCAGGTTCATTTAACGCATATATCAACGACCCATTTGATCATGATGATGATCAAGATCAAACCCTTGATCATTTATTATTTGGTGTAGTTTCTGCAAGCCAATTCTTTTACATAACGCCACTAGTTGTTTAACAATATCAAGCTCACTTTCTGCCTCTCTAATCTGCTGATCAAGCTCAATCAATATGCGAGAACATCCACCAGCCGGGTCACGAGCACGAGCATTAGCTTCATAGATTATACTAGTCATCGCATCATCTTTTTCTTCTTGATCATCATGGTCTTTGATAGTCTTTGTGATAAAACTAACACCAAACAATTTACGGACATTTTGGAATTGTTGTAGTCTGTCGTGTGGGAAGTATGGTGCAAGAATGCAGTCGGGGGCACATTTTTGACGTCTGGAATGACACGCTGCGCATGCTGGGTTGGATGGTTTTCTTCTTGGTGGTGGTAATTGGTTATTATTATTGTTAGGGTGGTTGTTTTGGGTGGACATTGTTAGTTAGTTTCAAAATACTTGAAAGGAATAATGGTGAATGGTGGTATAATTAAGTGAGAGTGATGTGTGTGGTTGTGACGGTTATGGTGGTTATTGTCGTTGGTAGTTTGGTTATGGAAGGTGCTCTTTGAGATGTTCATTCGGCTTTCTTTGTAGGGGCTTCAAGTTATATGTGCCCCGAAATGAACTGGTTTGACCCACCTAAAAATAAATGGCCCATCGATTATAAGACAAATCTTTGGCATGCTACTCACCCATTGTTCTGTATTGGTTAGCCATGCATGCTAGACATGGACACCACTGGAAAATGCTAAGACCAAATGTCTAGGAGATTAGTGTTTAGGGCTAGATCGATCAAACCAAACCATATATATATACGCGTTTGGTCGATCAGGCTTGGTCACGGTAATAATGGGTTACGGGCCAAATGGATCACAGCTCATATGGGTCATATTTGAGAACGGGTCAAACAAGTCGAATAGGTCACCATTTAATTTGCTTTTTTTAACAACACCATTTAAAAATTTGATTTATATGATTTTATGAATTAGTTACAAATCATGTTTTAGTTGCTTCTAATGAAAATGGTGATATACCAAATGGACTTGCAAATAGCGTGGTTGCATGCAAGGACACAAAATATATGATGATATATATATGTGTATATATACTGGCCAACTCGGGTTCAATTATTCTAAAAAATTGAGAATACATAAATATTTCACACACAGATTATACACTTCATATCTTAGAAATTAAATACTCGTTTCTTCCATGACCTACATGCATATATTTACTAGTTTTATGGATGATATCAGAACCTGCACTAATACTTATAAATATTATGGTTATAACAAAATACAAGATCTTGACGCCAAAATAATATCGTGTATATCCAACTCTCATTTGATCCACATTTGTTTAATTTAGTTACGTCTTTATCACAAATATCATACATGCTTTTGCTAAACTATCCACATATGCTATACAAATCTATCTATATATCTTCCTTAATCTGATCAGTAGCTTTACAATCTATATATCACCTCATGCAATGCAAGTTATTCTTCTATATATTGGTACGTAGCAGTACACTACTACACTTTCTCAACTCTAAGTAAATCTTCGCGATTCATTCGTTTCTTTATACTCAAACTTAAACTCGTAATTTATTGCCTAATGTAGTAACATCTCTAATTAGATAACAACTTATAATCAGCACAAACAGAATCATGATCTTGTTCATTTAGACCATGCATGCATGCATGATCTTTACATGTATCATTTCAACGATTCAACGGCCAATCTGATCATCATGATCAAGAATATCATCAAGATAAAACGCTGCTCTTAGATCATCCAAATCCTTCATACTAAACTCTTCATCATTTATTATCTCATTTTGGTTCTGCACACCAGAATCGGCTGGTTTATAAAAAGCCAAACGTTGATTAACAATCGCAAGCTCATTTCTGGCCTCTCTAACTTGCCGGTCAAGTTCACGAATGATTCGATAACATCCCCCAACTGGATCTTTAGCACGAACATTGGCTTCGTATATCATACAACGCATTGCTTCTTGTCTACATGTTTGATCAATCTTTGTAAGAATCTTGCTGACATTATTGAAACTAAACAGCTTATGGACATTTTGGGTTTGATCAGGATTGTTTTGGTCGTATGGGAAGTAGGGTGCAAGAGAGCAGTCCGGGGGACATCTTTGTCTTTTGTAACGACACGCTGCACATATGGGCTTAATTGGATCTTTTCTTAGTGATGATTGATTATCAAGATATTCGAAATCAAACTCGTCATGATCATTTATTATCTGGTTTTGGTTCTGCACACCATAAGCTTGCTTAAATTCCACCAACAGTTCCTTAACATACGCAAGTTCACGTTGTGCCTCTCTAACCTGCTTTTTAAGTTGCAGCATGATCCGATAACATCCTCCAACCGGGTCTTTAGCACGAACATTAGCTTCATATATCATATTACGCATTGCTTCATCTTTTTTTTCTTGATCATCAAGATTTTGAAGAGTTGTTAGCATGTTCTTTACACCAAACAAATTGTGGGCATTTCGGAATTGTTGTGGATGATCTTGTGGGAAATATGGTTCAAGAATGCAATCTTTGGGGCATTTTCTCGGCGGAAATTACAAACAGCGCATGCTATACCTCTATGGCGATGATTTCAAAGATTTGAAATTCAAAATGGGTGCGTTAGGGTGGTGGGTCGTGACGGTTATAGTGGTTATGGGTGATGGTTTATTGTTATGTGAATGTTGATTGTTGAGAGTTAGGTAGTTGTAAGTTTGTAACTACTTTTGCTACTATCTTTCTTTTATAATAGCAGTAAAAATTGAATTTTACAGTTTGAATTTTGCAAAAAGTAGTAACCTTTTAAATAAGTGGGACTTGGGTGGGTTGGGTTTGGGTGATTTTTTTACCCGATATAAATATTTGGTACTTGGTTAGCCAAATTCTACCGAGTCCCATTTAGCATAAATAGTAGAATTGGATTTATTTTTTCAGTTGTTATAGAATGCTAATCATTTTAGTTTCTCCTTCTCTGCAGTTCTTGTAACCAAATTCTGTTACGGCTCATTTAAGCGGATTATCAACGTTTGATTTTGCTTTCCTATCAATCCTTGGGGACTCCTAACTGTTAGTTTAGTTAGTTGTTTTCATTTAGTTATAAAAGTACAAAAAGATTGTTTCAAACAGATTAAGTCCTAACAATTTTATAAGTCCAAAGATAAGCCAAAAAAAGTTAGCTTATAAAATAAATTAAGTTCAAAAAGCATACAAATAAGCTTAAACAAACACCTCCTGTGATTGTACTTTTATTTGTTAAACCATTTGTGTGATATTAGACCAATGTCCCTCGTAAATAATAAAAAACGGTTATGGATTTGAACATAACTATGGCGGGAAAAGTTTGTTTTGTCCAGGTTATCCTGAAATGAAGAGTAAAAAGAGGTCATGCAGTAACTAACTCTAACCAACTTGACAGTCATGTGCATTTGATTGCATATCCCTGTGCCTTGTGATTGGTGGGGGGATTGCCGGATTTTTATTTTTATTTTATTATTATTATTATTATTATTATTATTATTATTATTATTTTTTGAAATGATTTTGCTTGTTTTAAACAGTTGTCACTTACATTCGTCTTAGCTTGATAGGTTTAAATCCAACTCCAATTCTAAGAGCATGGGGTGTCATGAACTCCTCAATTCTTTTCACTTGAGTCTCATGTGTGCCACATCACCTCCACATCACTCCAACACACTAACAAAAAAATACCCCCCAATCACAACATACTCACTTCTCTTCACTTCACTTCTCTTCACTTGGGCCCCACCCACTATCATTTTATTTATTTTCCATATTTTCCAAACACAACTAAATTCATTTCATTCATTTAAAATAAAAATACAACTACAATACGCAAAATAAATAAATAAAACATACGAAATAAATAAATAAATAAATAAATAAACTTACGGTACGAAAATAAACCATACGAAAAATACATAAATTTTAAATCATAATCTAAAAGTCCTCCGTAGGATCAAACGCGAAGGGTATATAATCCTCGAGGCGAGACAAAGCTTCCTCGTCTACCGGAGATCCCTCACCAGAGACTCCTGGATCATCATCTTTGTTCACCCGATAGCTCCAATTGACTTTGGTGGTGATGTTGTTCGTTATCCGTGAAACACACTTCCACAGCTTGTAAATAAGTTCGGCATCTCTGCGGGCTTCCTCCTTCAGAAATGTCTCGATAACACATTTTCGTTCAGTGCTTATGTCGTTGCAAGTCTTGTAGCTGTCTCTCATCTGCAACTTCTCGTTCCTCCCCTCCTCAAAGAACTGGATGACGCGTAGAATAGCGTCTTTTCTAGCCTCATCATCGTTATTGCATTGATTTTCAACGTACGTTCGCATATCCTCAGCGGAATGCGGGAGACGACAAGCCATAATGTGTTTGAGAAATGTGAATTTTTATGTGTGATAGAGTTGTAAATGGTTTATATTTATAGAGAAGTTAAAATGTTTTTGAATTTGAAATTGAAAGTAAATAACGGATATATTTTAGTTTGAAGTAAATGGTTTTGTCGTGGCGTGTTTCTTTGGAACGGCGAAGCCACTTGGTGTCGTGGCGAGAAACGGTTTCAAACGGCGAGGAAGCCACGTCGGAAACGAAACAAAGTGGCGAGCCCATACCCCATGCTCTAATCATAAACCCATCTATAAACCAAACGGACCATTATATTTATGTGGCATGGGAGCTTTAATTTTCTTTAGTTTCTTATCATAAATCGTACGTAGGGGTGTTCATAGAACAAAACTGGAGCCGTAATTAAACAGTGTAGCAGTTTGAAACCATTTTAGTCCCAGTGGTGCCATAAACTGAATGCAAACTCGGATTTTTATAGTTTGATTGCTATCGTTATAAAAAACGACAATGTTTTAAGTTTGAAAAGCTATTAAGCTTGATAGTTTACTTAAAATAAACCTTTTACTAAGAGGTGTAAAAATGATTAAAAGGACTTTATCATGATTATAACTACATAAAGTTACAATGACTAATCAGTAAAATAATAATTATTTAACAGAACAAAGATTTTCAAACCGAAGAAATGCAACATCTTTGGGTGGCGGGCTGAGATTGGTAGGATTCCGACGGCGTTAGCTTTAAGGCATAGAAATATCCCGATTGCGGACGTTTCTTGCGTGCTTTGCGGGTGTGCGGAGGAGTCGGTGGACCACTTATTCACTGGTTGTATTATAGCCTCTAGGCTTTGGCAACATATCTCGAACTGGTGTAAGACCCCGAATATCTTTGCCTTTTCTTTCAAGGACCTGTTGGAGGTTCATAAGTTCGTTGGGTTATCGGGGCGTGCTAGAGAGATCTTCTATGGTATCATTATTATAGGGTGTTGGTGTATTTGGAAGGCGAGAAATCTTCTTAAATTCCAAAGTAAGAAGGCTAGATTGGAAGAGATTACAGGAGAAGTTAAAGGTTTAGGTTTTCTTTGGGTTAAAAATAGAGCCAAGTTATTGTCTTTGACTTGGGATAATTGGTGTAAATTTGTAATTATGTAAGTGTTTTGTTTGTGGTGTGTGCCGCCCCGTTTTGTGGGTTGGTGTGTTTCTAATGAAGTTTACATTTCAAAAAAAAAAAACGAGGTGACTCAGTGGTAAGGGCTTAGCCTCTTAGGACGAAAGTGTCTAGATGTGTTGGGCTCGAACCTTGGGAAGAAAATTAATCCCCCATTGGCTATGGAGGTTCACCTGCGGCGACTTCGGGTTATCCAAAAAAATAGTCGCCCTGAGATTAGCTTGCTCGCAATGTTGAGTCGGAAACACATATATAAAAAAAAATGAAGGATTTTCATAAAGAATCAAGAAACTTGGAGAATATGATGAAAATATCTTACAACATGCAGGAATAAATTAAAGTGTGTGTACAATGTTCCTATTATCATTAGTGTGAATTCTGGCACAACGTAGATCATAGGTATGAAATTATCCTGATTACTCATTTAAGAGGTGATGATCTATATAAAAAGATGTTTAGTTGTGATAATATTTTACAAGAAGCTACTACTAACACATACTTATACTACTAGGGGAGTAGATCTAGTGAGAAAAGAAATTGAAATAAGAAGAATGGGAAGAAATTTGAGCCACACATTTCAAATGAGGAGGAGACATTTAGGGAGAGATGCATCTATTTCTTTAGGTGCATCTGAAATATACGACTGTGGTTTCTTCTCATCCTTCTCATTTTAATTTTAATTCTCATTTGATCTTTACTCATACTACTAGTAGCAACACTAATAAACTCGAATTAACTCATCTTTTTCTTAATTAAACAAAATTTTTAGTGGAAGTTTTTCATTTAAAAAAAATAATTCATGCCTTATTTGATAGTATTTCTTAATAATTATATATTATCTTATTTTTTTATTTAAAAGAATAAATATTTCCATATTTGTTAAACAAATTTAATAAATTCGTTTTATGAGAAAATTTGAGTACAAAAACATGTGTGTCAAAAGTATAAGAAATTTTTTTTGAAAAAGCGAGAGTAATCTATGAACAATTTAGGGGCTAAAACTAAACTTTAGATAAACAAAACCACACAATAATTCATAGTCTAGCCACACTTCCAACACTATGTTTCTTTCAACTCTCTTCCCAATCGAACCTTAAATAAACAATTGGGCGAATCTGTTTGAATTCAATTATTGTTGCAGAATATAGTTTTGATAATATTTATAGAAGAACAAAAACTCTTTCGATGGTCTAAAGTTATGATTTTTAATATCTAGTCTTTTGATTATGTTTAAAATTGATAGTTATATTCTAAAAGGGTTTGTGATCTAAAAAGGTTTGTGAATTTGTTGTTGATTTCGTTTCAATTTTTTTAAAGGGGGGGGGAGGAATTAGGGTTTGATTGAAGCTCTAATCTGATTAATAGAGATGACTAGAAAGAAGATAAAGAAGTAAGAAGATTGGTGATTCTGAATTGATTAATAAATCTGCACATATACATGTTTCGTTTTGTCTTTGAGGGTTTAGTAAGTGTTTTGGTTATTTGTTTTATCTCTCGTGATTTTAATTGTTGATTTATGTTTGAAATTTGTTTATATGTTTTTTGTTATGTTTATCGTATGCATAAGATGGAGAAGGTATATAAGTGACTGAAGTGCTCCAACATGTAATTACAAAAATACTTAAACATCATCACTCATCTCAATTAAATTGGTCACACATTCAATAAAAATCACAATCACACATCCATAAACTAAATTTGAACCCTTTTTTTGAGGATAATGCGCGATGTATTTGTGGAACGGAGTGTATGTCAGATGCCGACTTCGTTTTATATCAGCAAAACCTAATCGATTCAGCAAAACCTAAGCGATTCAACAAACATTAATCGAAATGCCGACTTCGTTTTATATCAGATGCATGGAAAGGAGTGTATGTGTATGTTAATTAGCACACTACGAAAGAAATGAGGGATGAAGTAACAAAAGGAGGGAATAAACTTTTAAATTGTACACGTGGAGAGGAGGAAGGTTTCTAGAAAGTGGCGTTACTTTTGTAATGTATACTAATAATATCCTTATGCTTTTAAAATTAAAACTTACGAAATACAAAGCCTATTGTACAATACATAATGTATTATTAATGATCTTTCTTATCAATCTTAATTTTAAGACTTACATGTTTTAAAGCTTAATGTACAAAATACAAAGCACTATTAATGTGGTCAAGATATTTAATGTAGTTAATTAATTAACTAGTCAATAAATACAATTAATGCAGTTATTAAAACACCTCATACACAAAAAATACAAATTATCAAGCATATTGTACAACCAACTTAAACATAATTTTTGCTTTTAAATGTCACTAATACAAATAATAAAGAACATTATACAAATATTTAAGCCCGAGCGGATAACGGTCCAAATGGGCCCGAGCCCGAACGGGTACGATCCAAACGTGCACTGACCAAACGGGCTCGAGCCCGAACGGGCACGAGCTAAACGAAAATCTTGTAATCCGTAAATTTATTATCAAAAAGAACATAATAAACTAAAATACATGATTCACCGGAAAAATTTATTTCACGGTATCCGCCGCCGCAACGCACGGGGACCCTGCATTAAATGTCACTAATACAAATAATAAAGCACATTATACAGATATTCAAGCTCGAACGGTTAACGGGCAAAATGAGCTTAAGCCCGAACTGGTGCAGGCCAAACGGGCTCGAGCCCGAACGGGCATGGCCAAATAGGTGGGCACGGGTTAAACGAAATTCTTGATATCCATAAATTTATTATCAAAAAGAACATAATAAACTAAAATACATGATTCATCGAAATTTTTTATTTCAGGGTACCCGCCGCCTTAACGCGCGGATACCCTGCTAGTTTTGAGTAATGTATTAACTAGCTTTTTAACAGATTGAGTTTAATTTATTGTTTTCCAGTATTGTTTGGTTTAGGTGGCAAAAGTTTTATACAAGCTTTTAAAAGTGATTTACTTAAGGTTTTAGAATCTAAAGCTACTTAGTAAATGAGTTATAGCTTCAGCCTTCGCTACAACACTAGCTTTAGCTAAAGTCACAATATTAGCTAATTTTGTCAAACATATTTTTTCAAAAAAAGAAAAATAATAAAATAAATCAAATATTATTATTCAAAGGTAGTGAAACTCGTTATATAGCTACAATAGTTATGTCATGCGTTCGCTATATGCGAATTGCACCTGCTAGCGAAACATAGAATGTTTGCTATATTCGAATTGCACCCTCAAGATTTATTGTTGCTATGTATAACTTAGTTGTAATTTAAGAAATGTAAGTCCGAAAAGATCATAATTTAGTAAATATGATGTATTTATTAATGGCTCGGTCTTGCAAAAAGACATTGACACTATAATTTGCCAAACTCAATCCATGTAAATCTGTTCTATAACGAGAACATATACAAGTTTCTTTGGAATTGGTTTAATCACACCATCACGTATATACAAGTTTCTATAATAGTTTTAGTTTTTCATAATCAGCTAATACCACCATATATGAGTGGAGTTATTTTGCATACCAAATAATCCTTACATACCAAGGGACACATCCCAACCATTGATTCAAATTTAATCAATGGCTGAGATTAAAACACACTCTCAACTAAAATAAAAGCGGAGGGGTATAATCGTCAAATCACACCAAATATTAAAACGCGCCTAACTCTTCATTTATCACATTCACTGCACCTTACCTAAACACACACTACTCACACATTTACACCGATCAAAAACACCGCAAAAATCATCAAAAACTTTCAAAATCACCGGAGAAGATGGAAGATACCGACCCTGAAACTATTACGCTAAAGGAACTGAGGAAAAAAGGAACTACCAGCAAAAAACTGGCCAAAAAACCGGCTTCAGGTATAATCTTACACTCTAAACATCTATTTCAATATCTACAACTGTTATTTCTGATTATATGATGTTTTCAACTGTTTATAGCGATTATGATGAAGAAATGTGCAAATAGAAGTTAGGTTTTAACAGTTTAGAAGCTAGGTTTACAAGATTAGAACTGTTTATAGATTTTTTGTTATGATTAGGAGTTAGGTTTTAATAGTTTAGAAGCTAGGTTTGCGAGATTAGAAGTGTTTAACGAAGGCGTCTTATGCGGCTAAGCCGAAGGCTTAGCCGCATAAGACGCCTTCGACTTTAACCATCGCCAAAGGCATCTTATCGCGGCTAAACCTTTGGCTCACCGTGGAAGCTTTGACGAATGCAAAGGATTCAACAAAGCGACTAAGTAAAGGATTAGCGCATAAGATGCCTTTGGCATCGCCAAGGCATCTTATGCGGCTAATCCTTTGGCTCGACCGCGGAAGGTGCCTTTGTCAAAATGCTAAAGCATCTTATAAGGATAAACCTTTGGCTTAGCTAAAGGACATGCCTTTAACCGCCAAAGGAATCTTATGTGCTAAGCCTTTTGGTTGTTGCATAAGATGCCTTTAAGCGGCAAAGGCATCTTATGACTAATCCTTTGGCTCACCGCGGAAGGTGCCTTTGTCAAAATGCTAAAGCATCTTATAAGGCTAAACCTTTGGCTTAGCTACGAACATGCCTTTGGCCATAAAGGCATCTTATGTAAGCCTTTTGCTTAGCCGCATAAGATGCTTTAGCATTTAACAAACAAATTGGTCAGGATCGATGCACAAAATGCTTTGTGCGGATATATGATAACTTAAAATAAGCTTTTAAATCTGTTTTTTGTTCTATATCAGATATGATATAACAAACATTTGCTTTTAAAAATAGCCTTTTAAATATGTGATAACTTAAAATTTTCGTTAGAAACAAAGGATTTGGCTTAGATACAGGCATAGCCTTTGAAAAAAACTTCAAATCATTAACATTTGCTTAGCCACAGGCATAGCATTCAACATTTCTGAACACAAATACATGTTTGTAACATATTTTGTATCTACCAAAAATTTTATGTTAAATATCACATATGATATAATAAAAGATGTATTCAACTTTGTGAATTGACTAGGGTGCAGATAAGCAAAGGCTTCAGCAAAGGCTTAGCCACAGGCATAGCCTTCGGCTTTGCCGAAGGCTATGCCTGTGGCCTAAGAATTTGACAAAAATGAACAATTATTCAGTAGCTAAAAAAAATTATGTTGAATATCATATATGATATTATAAAGAATTTTGGTAATATACAGGCGTAGCCCCTAAATTTGCAAAAAAAAAAAGATATGCCTGCACCTAATCCTTTGAGTAAAACTGTCAGGATATTAATTAATTGTTCATTGTTGATGATGTAGGAGATAAAGAAAATGATGACGGAGAAGATGATGTTGGGCATCTAATCTCTAAATTGCTAGTATTAAAACAATCATTGAAGAGAAAAGCCACTAAAGGTACATATCATGTTATTAATGAAACACGTTATGTCTTCGAGAATATTTCAATTACTAAATCACAAATGATATAATATAAATTTGTTTTGCGATAAATCAAAACAATGGCTCAAAGACTGAATGAAATGCATAGAAATGCTAAGAAGAGTAGAGAGCTAGAAAAGAAAAAGAAGAATGAAGGAGATAAGGAAAAACTAAAATCAAGAAAAAAAAAGACACTTGACAAAAGCGTGCATAGAAAAGAAAAGCATCGGAAAAGCAAAGTACTCGAAAAGATTTACTAGAGGTGATGCTAGGAGAATTGAAGAGGAAAAGATCTTGATAAAAGTGATGATGAGGATCTTGAGACGAGAGAAGAGATCAAGTGGAAGAGGCGAAGAGGAAGTGGAAGAGGCGAAGAGGAAGTGGAAGAGATTGAAGAGGAAATCGAAGAAGAGAATGATCGACAATTGGTTGTAGAAGAAACCAAAAAGAGAAAGAAGGAAGTAGCTGTTCAGAAGGTGGTTGAAGATAAGGAAGATAAAAAGAAGCTTAAGGTGAAAAAGGACAAAGCAAAAACAAAAAATTACCCAACATGTACAACAAGGTCATCACCGAAACCTCTCTATGAAGCAATGATTGGTTTATCAAATGAGCGAAAGAAGTGCTTGAAAGAGATGGGATTTGAGAGGTTCATAAACTTCCCTATTGTTGAACTTCCATCTGCATTGGTGTATCATGTAATTGTTAAGTTCCATCCACCTAGCATGGAATTGAGATTACAAAAAGGTTCAATAAAGGTCACAAGGCAAAAATTCATGATATGCTTGGTGTGCACTGGGGACAAGAAAGTGGAAGATCCGGAAGAAAGATTTGATGATGACGATTTTGTTAGAGAGTGGGAAGAACGAGACGCTCATCTTGGACGAATTACACCACTGTCAGTAGCATTCGAGATATCAAGCTCAATCAAGCGATTTCATGTTCAAGATGAATTTCTTAACTTTGTTTGCAAGCACCATGGGCACTTTGGAGAGTGCAGGAAGAGTGCCCAAAAAAATCCTCAGGCACGTGAAAGAAGATGATGATATCTTTGATATCGATTGGTGCACCTACATAATGGAATGCTTGGAAATCAGTAAGCTAAACTGGACGCAAGTCAAGTCGGGTACCAACTTCTATTATGGTCCTATAACATTCTTATGTGTGTTATTTTCCATTAAACTTATCAACTATGATTCACTCATATAAAAATTATCTAACAAAATTTTAATTGTATTTTGTGTATAAAAAGTTGCTATACTTGGACTCAACAAACTACCCGAGGTTCCAAGTTATGCGTCACCGCCAGACCATCGAAGTTGGAACACTCCAACAATGAGGAAAAGAATAAACATGGAAATGAGAGGCGGTTGCTTGGGGCGTTAGAGCATCACGGAGAGTATGATCCCGATGAGGAGCAAACCGCCTGAATTTGTACAAGGGAGCGGACATATACTATGAACCGATGCCTCCCGAAGCCGATGGAAAAGAGGTAATATTATTGAATTCATTTATAAAAATGTTGTTATAAAAAGTATGTTATGATATATTTTACTTATTATTAAAAGAATGTTTAAAGAGTTAACGAAAACAAAACCTTAAGCTTAGGCGCAAGCATAGCCTTTGGCTTTAGCAGAAGGCTATGCTGCGCGCTAAGCCTCAGCACGACCTTGGCTTTAGCCGAAGGCTATGCCGAGACTAAGCCTTGACGGGCTAACATTCGGTACGTGCTTGCAACAATATCATATATGATAAAACAAAGATGAATATCACATTTGATATTAGTGTTAAATCATATATGATATGTAATATCATATGTGATATTACACTAATATCATATGTGATATCATATATGATATTTTAAAAAATCATATATGATTTTCCATATACAATAAGAAACTAAACCGAAATATTCACTTTACAGGAGTTTTATGAAAAAATTGATGAGAAATTTGAGATAATCTCAAAAGAAAAAATAGAGTTGGTTGAAACAATGAGAGAGGGATTGAAGAAATTCAAAGGGGACAAGGTGATGTTGTCATTCTGCAAGAAGTACAAGAGAATATTCAACAAGATCGATTTTGATATAGAAAGTGAGGCTGAGAATAGTGATAGTGATAGTGAGAACAAAGAAGGAAGTGAGCACGAGAATCAAGAAAAACAAATGAAGGAAAATTAATAGTTGAAAAGGAGAATGAAAAGGAGGGTGAGAGCAAAAATGAAAAGGAGAATGAAAAGGAGAATCAAGAGAAAACAAATGAAGGAAAATTAATAATTGAAAAGGAGAATGAAAAGGAGGGTGAGAGCAAAAATGAAAAGGAGAATGAAAAGGAGAATGAAAGTGAGAGTGAAGGTGAGGATGAGGAAGAAGAAGAATATAATATATTTGGAAGTGAGAGCAAAACTGAACAGGAGGATGAAAGCGAGAATTTAGGTGAAAAGGAGGTTAAGAGCAAAGATGAAATACCGAACTACCAAAAATACGAAATAATACCGATCTGAAAGGAACAAAAGTTGCAAACAAAGAAACAACTCAAGCGAAACACAAAAAGCACCTGAGAAAGAAAAAGAGAAAGAAACAGAAATACCAGTAGTGAAGGAGAGTGTGATGGAAAACCCGATTGAAAACCCGATTGAAGTTGCAAAGGAAGTTGGAACACCAACTGTGGAGGTAGCACCAGGTTATAAGTTGAGACTAGCAACACCAGATGATTTTAGGAATCCAGAAAACTTTGATAATCTCGTGAGTCAAGCAGAACAAGAATATGCAGAAAAACATGGGAAAACAGATAAGAGTGATCAAAAAGAGATTGCTCGGACAACAGAGATGATAAGTGACCCAAAAGAGATTGCTGGGACAACGGAGATGAGTAGTCCAAAAGAAATTCAAGGGTCAAAAGAAAAAATGACCAGAGGAATAATAAGAAAGTCAATGTCGCCACAATCTGAGAAAATGACAAGAGGAAATATCATAAAATCATTCACGCCACCATCTTTCAGTCTTGGTATAAGCCCAATGATAACAGAAGCTATTGTTGAGACTGAAACAACATCAAAACTGGAAGAAAAAAAGATAAAAGGGTGAGAGACATGGAGGCTGAGACTGAAACAGAATCAAAACAAGAAGAACAACATCTAGCAAAGAGAGTCAAAAAACCATCACGTTTTCTGGTATCACCATACATGAACAGAAAAACTGTAATCCACACACCACAACCAGATGAAGTGATGATAACGGATGCGTTATTTTCAATGGATGGAAATCCAGTGTAAGTCTGCTATTTTTTTTTATTAAAAATCACACAAAAAATAATAAATGTTGTGATAATAATATGTATATAATTTAAATTTTGTGTAGTGACTTTGTCTTGAACCAAGCATCAAGGAGCCCTACAATAAGGAAAGCATGCAAACACGGCACCTAACTTGAAGGTAGAAGCTAGTGTCATTGATGACTTTGCTTGAGTTTTAAACTATGAAGAAATGGTGAACAATGGTGGAAACAAGATGAAGCATTACTTCCACACTGGAATGTTGGTAAGTAGATAAACATTTAGAAACTAATTACTAATGCTTTGTTAACATTATATGATATTGTTGATTTTTGACAACAGACAAGCCAAATGGTAGAGTTGCCGAAGAAAGATGAAGCAAAGCAATATAAAGCTTTCTTTGATTGCATGACAAGGGAGTTTGAAGACAACCAAAATGACATGTCATTGCAACATGTAGAAATGGTAACAACTTACTTTACTTATTATGAAGAAAGAGATTCGACTTTTATTTGAGCTAAAATGAATATAATTTTCTTTCAATTTCTACAGGCCTTCTTCCCAGTGATTGCTCATGAACACTTCTATCTATTTGTATTCAATCTAGCCAAAGGAACTTCAGCAATCATTGACAACTCCAACTCTGGGCAGACATATGACACCAAATACAAGAAAGAATGCGATGTTTTGGTAAGTCACTCAAACTAGGCATGGAAAGAACATAAATTGCATCTAATATTAGAAACTATAATATGACAGTAAAATATCATATATGATATAATTGTCTTTAAATATTAGAAACTAAAATATGGTAGTTAAATATCATATATGATAAAACACTAGCAAGTTAATTGAGTCTTTGTTTGAAATATCGATATGATAAACCACTAGTAAGTAAACCGAATCTTTGTTTGTGCGAGAAAAGTGTTTTCACAGTATTTGGAGTCATTCAACCACCCAAAAGCGAAGCAGATAAAGAAAAACAAGACAGCAATCATAAAAGTCAAATGGGCAACAAAACAAAATGTGATTGATTGCGGGGTCTTTGTTATGATGCACATGGAGTTGTACAATGGTGAAGCAGCAAAGAACTGGGAGCTGAACTTCCCAACTGAAGAAGAAGGCCAAACAATGGCAATAATCAAGCTGAGAGTAAAGTATGCAACAAAAATGTTAACGCATGAAATTAACAGTAAGAGAGAAGAAATCAGCGAAGAAGCACATGCGTTTGCAAGGAAGCATACTGACAAAGCATTGAAACAAACCTACATAAAGGAGCAGATAGAAAAGAAGAAGAAGGAACAGGAGGCAACCCATGTTGCAAGTGCGATTTGAAGGCAAAACTTGATAGATGATAGAAGACAGTTGATAGATGATAGGAGCTGACGAATAGATGGGAAGTCACTCGTTTTTGGGTAAAGGTGGAGTGACAATGGTGATGCACTTACAAACTTACTTCTGATTAGTTAAATTTGGGATAGCTTATGCCATTTAGAATGGTTAGAACAGTATGTTATGTCTTATGGTACAATGTCACAATCTTATCTCGTATGCTACAATATGTTATGTCTTATGGTACAATGTCACAATGTTGACGAATAGTGATCAGATCTGAAATGGTTATATAATGAATTTTGCGGCACATCTGCGGATGTGATTTTGGATTATATGTCTTTGGTGTACAAGTTTTGCTACACAAAGCCGATATATTCGATAAAAGGTGTTGCTAACCAACTCCGCTTTATAACACAATTTGAAAACATATGATATGAGATCTGATCAACAAATGTGCTAATGGTGGTATCACATATGATTTTGTATGTATATCAAATATGATATATAACAGTAAAAAATCAAATGTGATTTTGTATGTATATCAAATATGATATATAACAGGAAAAACAAACTAGATAAATCAAATGTGATAATTCACTTAACACAAAGAGAAGATAAATCACTTAAAACCAAAAAAAAAAAAATATATCAAAAATCCATTTCATAAAACAAAATCTGTAAAAACAATCAAAGAGGATTCAAAGTACTTCAATCACAAAATTCTTATTTGGACAAAAAGAGTAAAAAGATTTATCATGTAGCTTCAGATTGAACCAAATCATCTTGTACTCTATACTTATTTGGACAGGTCCTTTTGTTGTGGCCATCTTTAGCTCCACATACTGAACATGCATTCCTATTAACCGAACTCTCATCAATAGCTTGCTCTTTTCCACCTTTTATACGCGACTTTTCACGTCCTTTGGGCTTCTGACGACGGATTCTTAACAAAGAACTACAGGAGGCTTTGGCACTCGACAAGCTCTTCAAGATTATCAAGCTTGTCCTTTGATGGAGGATTTGGGCAATCGACTTCAACATCTAACTTTAGCAACTTCAAATTCTCAATAAAAGCATTAACCTTGTCTCGTCTTTACTCAACATATGCACACAATGATCAACAATAAAGTAGCCTCATTTGCATAATTCTCAACAATCTCATTCTTCTCACCATACTTGTTCCTTTTGTTCCTCAAACCAATAGTATCAAGTTCTTTGTCCAACGCCTCAAGATGTATTGATTTGGAATCATTTCAACATTCGCATTCTTAAAGACACAAAAATGTGTCTACACAATATTCCAACTCTAACAAATAGTCGACAGAACAAACAATCGATCCATCTTCTATGTTTCGCAAAACCTCCATGCAAAAAAAAAACAACACATAGTCAAAAATCATATATGATATATCATATGTGATACATCATGTGATATATCATATATGATATATCACATATGATATATCATATGATATATCACATATGATATATTAAAATTATAAAAGTATAAAAATAACAATAAAAAAGATTTAAAAGACCATAAAAAATTGGTTAACAAAACTAACAAACCTTATACAACCCATCTTCTCGTGAGACAAGTTGATCGACTCTCTTCTTCTTCATTTTATCAAGATCATCACCTTTTTCTTAAATTTCTCTTTTTCTTAGCTTTCTTCTTCTCCATTACTTCATCAACAAACTTTTTCTCTTTAATATGACACCTCGGATCCTTCAAACAAACTTTTGGTATCTATTTGGCAAAACCATGTCCCAAAAATATTTCACTTGAACCAATTCGAAAAGGGACTAGTATAAACCTTTGACGATGACGCTCAATCTTAAGATAGGTTCTAAATGTAGGAACAGAATCAATCGACTTATGATCTAACCTCTCTTGTATATGCCTCTGTTTTCCATTGCCGTCTCAAAACAATTCATAAAATTCATGAGAGTCGAACGAATTAGTAAAATGAGAGAAAAGGAATTCTCACTCGGACCTAGAAGTTGTCCTCATCAAACCACACAAAGGAGAGTCCACAAAAAGGTGAATCCAACAAGAGCGAATGCGAAACATCTTTGTTAACCACTTATGATTATGCAAATTAAACTCATCGAATAACTTCCCCCATTGATACTCAAACTCATCAGGACCAATATACATATTCCACACAATTTGATTGAATTTCCTTTTAAAGTCTGTGTGATCATAAATCTTTGAGCATATCTGCAAACAAATATCACATATGATATAACAAACGATTTACCAAAATGAAAAAAATATGAAATATTACATATGATAAATCATTAGAAACTACAAAGAAAGAAAAATAAAATACAAGAAAGCACGTAAAGTATCACATATGATATAACAAAAGGAAATACAAGAAAGCACACAACATACCTTTCCAGGAAGCTTTTGTGTAATATGCCACATACACAATCTGTGTTTCGATCCAGCAAATTCTTGTTCAATCGCCTTTCTCATAGCCCCGTCTCGATCGGTGACAACGATACTAGAGCTTTACCAAAAGCTTTTATAAATGCTTTGAGCAACCAAATATAAGAGTTTGCGCCTCATTCTTCAAGAAGCCTGCAAAGAACCGTAACATACTTCCTATGATTATCAATTCTTTGTAAAAGGAACAAACATCATTTTGTACCGAAAAACAAAAACAAAAATAGTTAAAAAAATAAAAATAAAAATACAAGTAATACAATAAAATATGATATATATCACTCAAACACTTAATTATTTGTCCCATACGTAGCATCAAAAGAGACAACGCCACAAAACTCTTTGTAATTGTACTTGAAACTTCATCGCCCCGAAAATTGCAGAAAGCTCAGCATTCTCAACCAAGTAATCAAACGAAAAATCTGGAACATGCTTCTGTCTATTTTCCATTCGCATTTAAACATTCTTTTTTAATAATAAGTAAAATATATCATAACATACTTTTTTATAACAACATTTTTATAAATGAATTCAATAATATTACCTCTTTTTCCACTGGCTTTCTGGGAGGCATCGGTTCATAGTATATGTATGCTCCCTTGTACAAATCAGCCGGTTTCTCCTCATCGATCATACTCTCGTGATGCTCTAACGTCCCAAGCAACCGCTCTCATTTCCATGTTTATTCTTTTCCTCATTGTTGGAGTGTTCTAACTTCGATGGTCAAGCGGTGACGCATAACTTGGAACCTCGGGTAGTTTGTTGAGTCCAAGTATAGCGACTTTTTATACACAAAAATACAATTAAAATTTTGTTAGATAATTTTTTATATGAGGGAATCATAGTTGATAAGTTTAATGGAAAATAACTTACACATATGAATGTTATAGGACCATAATAGAAGTTGGTACCCGACTTGACTTGCGTCCAGTTTAGCTTACTGATTTCCAAGCATTCCATTATGTAGGTGCACCAATCGATATCAAAGATATCATCATCTTCTTTCACGGGCCTGAGGATTTTTTTGGGCACTCTTCCTGCACTCTACAAAGTGCCCATGGTGCTTGCAAACAAAGTTAAGAAATTCATCTTGAACATGAAATCTGCTTCAGTTGAGCTTGATATCTCGAATGCTACAGCAGGTGGTGTAATCCGTCCAAGATGAGCGTACTGTTCTTCCCACTCTCTAACAAAATCGTTATCATCAAATCTTTCTTCCAGATCTTCCAGCTTTCTTGTCCCCATCGGCACACCAAGCATATCATGAATTTTTTGCCTTGTTACCTTTATTGAACCTTTTTGTAATCTCAATTCCATGCTAGGTGGATGGAACTTATCAATTACATGATACACCAATGCAGATGGAAGTTCAACAATAGGGAAGTTTATGAACCTCTCAAATCCCATCTCTTTCAAGCACTTCTTTCGCTCATTTGATAAACCAATCATTGCTTCATAGAGAGGTTTCGGTGATGACCTTGTTGTACATTTTGGGTAATTTTTTGTTTTTGCTTTGTCCTTTTTCACCTTAAGATTCTTTTTATCTTCCTTATCTTCAACCACCTTCTGAATAACTACTTCCTTCTTTCTCTTTTTGGTTTCTTTTACAACCAATTGTCGATCATTCTCTTCTTCGATTTCCTCTTCAATCTCTTCCACTTCCTCTTCAGTCTCTTCCACTTCCTCTTCAGTCTCTTCCACTTCGCCTCTTCACTGCCTCGTATCCTCATCATCACTTTTATCAAGATCTTTTCCTCTTCAATTCTCCTAGCATCACCTCTAGTAAATCTTTTGAGTACTTTGCTTTTCCGATGCTTTTCTTTTCAGTGCACGCTTTTGTCAAGTGTCTTTTTTTCTTGATTTTAGTTTTTCCTTATCTCCTTCATTCTTCTTTTTCTTTTCAAGCTCGCTTCTACTCTTCTTAGCATTTCTATGCATTTCATTCATTCTTTGAGCTCTTGTTTTTGATTTATCCGCAAAACAAATTTATATTATATCATTTGTGATTTAGTAATTGAAATATTCTCGATTACATAACGTGTTTCATTAATAACATGATATGTACCTTTAGCAGTGGCTTTCTCTTCGCAGTTGTTTTAATATCGGCAATTTAGAGATTAGATGCCCAACATCATCTTCTCCGTCATCATTTTCTTTATCTCCTACATCATCAACAATGAACAATTAATTAATATCCTGACAGTTTTACTCAAAGGATTAGGTGCAGGCATATCTTTTTTTTGCAAATTTAGGGGCTACGCCTGTATATTACCAAAATTCTTTATAATATCATATATGATATTCAACATAATTTTTTAGCTATCGAATAATTGTTCATTTTGTCAAATTCTTAGGCCACAGTGCATAGCCTTCGGAAAGTCAAGGCTATGCTCGTGGCTAAACTTTGTCAAGCCTTTGCTTATCCGCACCCTAGTCAATTCACAAAGTTGAATACATCTTTTATTATATCATATGTGATATTTAACATAAAATTTTGGTAGATACAAAATATGTTACAAACATGTATTTGTGTTCAGAAATGTTGAATGCTATGCCTGTGGCTAAGCAAATGTTAATGATTTGAAGTTTTTTTCAAAGGCTATGCCTGTATCTAAGCCAAATCCTTTGTTTCTAACGAAAATTTTAAGTTATCACATATTTAAAAGGCTATTTTTAAAAGCAAATGTTTGTTATATCATATCTGATATAGAACAAAAAACAGATTTAAAAGCTTATTTTAAGTTATCATATATCCGCACAAAGCATTTTGTGCATCAGTCACGGCCAATTTGTTTGTTAAATGCTAAAGCATCTTATGCGGCTAAGCAAAAGGCTTAGCCACATAAGATGCCTTTGGCGAAGCCAAAGGCATGTTCTGTAGCTAAGCCAAAGGTTTAGCCTTATAAGATGCTTTAGCATTTTGACAAAGGCACCTTCCTCGGCTGAGCCAAAGGATTAGCCGCATAAGATTCCTTTGGCGAAGCCAAAGGCATGTTCTGTAGCTAAGCCAAAGGTTTAGCCTTATAAGATGCTTTAGCATTTTGACAAAGGCACCTTCCGCGGCTGAGCCAAAGGATTAGCTGCATAAGATGCCTTTGGCTTCGCCAAAGGCATCTTATGCAGCTAACCAAAAGGCTTAGCCACATAAGATTCCTTAAGGCATGTTCTGTAGCTAAGCCAAAGGTTTAGCCTTATAAGATGCTTTAGCATTTTGACAAAGGCACCTTCCGCGGCCGAGCCAAAGGATTAGCCGCATAAGATGCTCTAGGCGATGCCTAAGGCATCTTATGCGCTAATCCTTTTACTTAGTCGCTTTGTTGAATCCTTTGCATTCGTCAAAGCTTCCACAAATGAGCGAGGTTTAGCCGATAAGATGCCTTTGGCGAAAGCCAAAGTCGAAGCGTGATATGCGGCTAAGCCTTCGACAGCCGCATAAGACGCCGTTAAACACTTCTAATCTCGCAAACCTAGCTTCTAAACTATTAAAACCTAACTCCTAATCATAACAAAAAATCTATAAACAGTTCTAATCTTGTAAACCTAGCTTCTAAACTGTTAAAACCTAACTTCTATTTGCACATTTCTTCATCATAATCGCTATAAACAGTTGAAAACATCATATAATCATAAATAACAGTTGTAGATATTGAAATAGATGTTTAGAGTGTAAGATTATACCTGAAGCCGGTTTTTTGGCTGGTTTTTTGGCCAGTTTTTTGCTGGTAGTTCCTTTTTTCCTCAGTTCCTTTAGCGTGATAGTTTCAGGGTCGGTATCTTCCATCTTCTCCGGTGATTTTGAAAGTTTTTGATGATTTTTGCGGTGTTTTTGATCGGTGTAAATGTGTGAGTAGTGTGTGTTTTTAGTGTGTGTTTGGGTAAGGTGCAGTGAATGTGATAAATGAAGAGTTAGGCGCGTTTTAATATTTGGTGTGATTTGACGATTATACCCCTCCGCTTTTATTTTAGTTGAGAGTGTGTTTTAATCTCAGCCATTGATTAAATTTGAATCAATGGTTGGGATGTGTCCCTTGGTATGTAAGGATTATTTGGTATGCAAAATAACTCCACTCATATATATAAGATAAAGATCAAATAAAAAGATAAATAACCGTAAAAAGATAAAAAATATTTTTTTTTTCAAAAAAAGTTCTCGAAAAATTCCCAAAAATTTCACAAGATCGGGTATGATGGTGCATGAAAAGTTGAAAACTTTTTTTCTAAAAGTGGATACTTTTTCGAAAAAAATTATGAAAAATACGTTTGCGCATTAAATCGTTTTTGTGCATCAAAATTGGTTTTGCAACCAACTTCTATTGACTTTTTTCATCAAAATAACATTGCGCATCTAACTAAAACAAGTTGAAAATTTTGTGCATCAAAATTCGTTTTTTTTTGTGCATTAAAAAAACGTATCAAAACTCAAAGTTATAAAATATGTTTTCATAAAAGTTTTATGCACCAGCATTACCGATCTTGTGAAATGTTTTGGGAATTTTTGGAAAACTTTTTAAAAAAAATATTTTTATTCTTTTTACGGATATTTGTTGTGAATTATACGTTTGAGTTGATAAGACAAAAAGAATGAAACAAGAGGGACTTAATACGACAAGAAGGAAACCTACAAAAAGATGGAAGGACTTTGTTGGGAATAATCCGTTACCACGGATAGTATGTGGTTTACACTGCTCGGTTTAACACTAGCAGTGGAAACGTATTCCCACTGCTAGAACATTATTACCACTGCTATTAGTTTATGTGAAGTTTAACGCGTCTAGATAAGTATAGAATAGATCTTGTGTATATTCTATTATGTTAGCTTTATACTTATCTTGTAAAGGACTCCTTGTTGTGTAAAAGGAGATCCTAGGTCATTGTCTTAGGTACTTGTTAATTTACCTACGAAAGCTTCAAGGTGTAACCCTAATGATACTAAGATCACTCGTATTATTCATTAATAATATTGGAGCTTGAGTTTTGTGTTTAATCTGTGTTTAATCTGTGTTTACTATCATACAATACATTATACAATCCATCTTCTAAGTATTACTAAGTAAATTCCGTGTGCTTAATAATATTATACAAAATATCATTGACACAAGGAGTGTGTCCAGATCCATCAAGTGGTATCGGTCACGAAGGTTCGATATTTTGTTTTAGAAGATCCAAGGAATAAGCTTAACCTACTCACCAATTCAATGGAGATGGAAAACAACCAATCATACTCTTCTTCTACACCAAGGCTACCTAAGCTCAAACTTAATGAGTTTGAGATGTGGAGATCTTGATAGAGCAATACTTTCTCATTCGGGACTATGCTCTATGGAGATCATTCAAGCGGTGATTCTTTCAAGCATGTGACTAGTCTTGTGAAGGTTGGTGACACGAGATGTTGTGAAGGTTTATGCTGCGAATCTAGTATTGAAAAGGCTTGCAAGAAGAATGATCTTAAAGCTAGAAGTTTGCTGCTGATGACTCTTCCTAGAGACCAGATCATTGCATTCAGCAAGTTCAAGACTGCTAAAGAACTGTTTGAAGAGATTTGCTCAGTGTTTGGTGGTAATGATGCAACTAAGAAGACACAAAAGACATTATTGAAGCAAAGTTATGAAAACTTCTCTGCTTCAAGTAATGACTCACTTGATAGCATCTTCACCAAACTTGAAGATTGTAACACAACCGATCGTGTTTGGCATTGAGGTAGAAAAGAAGACCTCAATTTGAAGTTTCTAAGAAGTTTGCCTTGAGTTTCAAACCAATGTTACTTCTGGGGAAAACAAATCAAACATAGAAACAATGAAGCTCAATGACCTTACAACAACTTCAAGCTTATTGAGCAAAGGTTAAAGAAGCGGGAAGCTTGCTACAAGCTCTAGTAGCTTACATTGTTGTCAACCTCTCGCTGATGATGATTCAAGATGAAAGTGATGATGATATTGCCACCGCAGTTCTAAAGTTTCCACCGGTAATGTTAATGTTGCCACCGCAGTTCAAAGAAGAAGGTTGCTAGTATTGGAGATCCTACTTTTATGCTTTCATATCCACACAGTTGATGGCTCTGTCTTAACTCATGAAGACATAGAGCAAATTGATGAAGATGACTTGGAGGAGATGGATATAAAATGGCAGATAGCTTTTCTTAGCATGAGGGCTAAGAAATTTTACAAGAAGACGGGTAAGCCTATCCACATTAATGGTGATGATACTGCAGGCTTTGACAAGAAGAAAGTGGAGTGCTTTAACTGTCACAAGTTTGGACATTTTGCTAGAGAATGTAGAAGACTAAAGACCAAAGACAACAGGTCTACTTGGTACAAGCAAAAGAAGGGACCAACTGTGGAAGAACCAAAGGCAATGTTGGCTATTGATGGTGTGAGCTATGATTGGAGTTTCATGGCTGATGAACAAGAAGAAGAACATTCGAGATCTTGATCTTGTTGCTCTGAATTTGCTCTCATGGCTTTCTCTGATTACGAGGTACAAAACTTTGATAGTTGTTCTAAAACATGTAGGGTGCTAAAGAAGTTGAAAGGCTTAATGATCTATATTCTAATGAAAGACAAGAGTTATATACGCTAATTATCATGTGGCTAATCTTAGGAGAGCTATGGCGATTAGAAAAGCAAATAGAGCACTATCGTGCAAATGAGTCAAATTATAACGATGATATGATTCTTCTTGAGAGAGGTAGAACATACAATCGCTGTGAATGAAGCATACCAAAAGGAGCTTGAAAACTCAAAAGAAAATTGAAAATGTCAATTTAACTGACACATGTTATCATCGAGTCTAAGTCAATTGATAAAATTTGGAATGCTCAAATATATAATAAAGCTAAGTCCGGTATGGGTTATAATCTGTGCCTCCACCACTAAGGGTGTGCATTCACCTCAGTGTAGACCTAGCTCATACAGCATAGAGGATTTTATGGATCTTGAAAGAGAATATGGTCCTTTAAAAGACACAGTTGTGAAGAGTGAGGAAGAGAGTAAGCTTGATAATGATGTTTTTGAGAGTGCTAGTGACTCATCTATTGTAGATGAGAGTGTTAAAAAGAATGTAGAGACTTCTATCCCAAAAGTTGTTAATACTGTTACAAAGGAACCTAGGAAACCAATTAATAAACCTAGACCAACTGTAAAGTATGCTGAGATGTATGGGAACAAGTTTACAGCTCCTAGGGGTAATCAAAGGAGTTGGAATCATGTTAAATCTCAACAACTAGGTAGTGATTTTGTGATGTACAATAAGGCATGCTATATCTGTGGTAGTTTTGATCATTTACATGCTTATTGTGACTATCATGTTTGGAGAAGGGAAGTCCATGGGAATAAAAGGGTGGAGACTAACAGATTTCAACATAATGTACACCTTAACACACATTGCAAAATGGTCCCAAGAGCAGTTCAACTTAGAAGTGGCCTCAAAACTTTTGCCACGCTAAAGCTGTTAACACCGCCAACCTAAGTCACATTAAAAGTGCAAACCCAAAACAACTTTTGAAAAATCAGCACAACAGGAAAGGAACTTTTCAAGCTAAAAGTTTAATTATAACCAACAAGGGTGCCTAAAGAAACCAAAGAAGCTACCACTGCTCATTCAAAAGTTACCACTGCAAGGGTTGTAAACAAGAAAAGGGGAGATATGGGCAATGATATGAAGGCCTCAACACATTGGGAATGGAAACCTAAAGGAAATACCTCTACAACCAATCCAAATGGTGTATCAATGACCTTTGATAGATTTAACTATATTGATACACGAGGCAGATCCAAGTCAATCATGGCTTGGGTCCCCAAAAGAAACTAACTATTTACTCATATGTGCAGGAACATCCAAGGACAAAAAGATCAGATCAAGACATTTTTCAAACTGCAACTGATTTTGCCACTGATTCAATTTTCACTGCAGAGCCAAATTTTGCCACTGCAAGTGAAGCATTTGATAATTTGCAGAAAGACAAGGGTAAAGTAGTTATGGAAGATGTAGAGCAAACTGGAAGCAAAATTTCAAAGAAAAGACAAACTCAGATTGCTCTTGATAGAGATCTTGCAGAGAAGATAGCAGAAGAACAAGTTGCTGAGAAGAAAAGATTAAAAGAAATGGAAGTTGCAAGCTTTTTGGAGGCTAAAAGATTGGATAGAATGGAAGATACTGAAGATTCACTTTCAACTGTTCAACCTACAATTCTAAAAGAGAAGACTCCAGAGTTTAGTTATGTTCCTTCTGAAGAAGATATTCAATTCTTGATTGCTAATAATGCAGAAATCAAGAAGAAGGCAATTGATCTAGTAGTCGATGCATCCTTAATCGAGGAACAAAGAACCGCCGATTGAAGGATTTCATTCAAATGAAGAACAATCAAGCACTTGAAGATGTGATTAGTACGGTCAAAAAGGGTCAAAGAAATCAAGACAACCTACCAAGAGACAAATTCTTTCATATATGAAAACTTATTGTTGTCATGTTGGAGGTTGGAAGATGCATCAATTCAAAGGAATGTCGATGATCAAGTTGAAAAGGCTTACTACGTAACTCAAAAACAAGATAAAGATTTTATTGCAATGGGCTCAAGAAGAAGCAAGAAGATTTCCTAGATTGAAGAGAAGGCCAAAGTAAGTGATTCTCAAACCAAGAAGACTAAGGTTGATGAAGATCAAACAATGTCTACTGAGAAGGAAATTCCTACAGAGAGATTCACTGAAGAACAACTGACTAGAATGATTGTGATTATGGAAGAAGATTTTCATCCATAACCACTGCAAGTTCGACATCCTATTATTGATTGGGAAGTTTTCACTGCTAGCAATTTTGCTCCATCATGGAAGATCACAAGGCTAGGTGGTGCAACTTCATCATTCATGACATTTGAAGATCTTATTAAAGCTTTTGACAGAGATGATCTTAATACACTATGGAGATTAGTTCAAGAAAGGTTTAATGTTCAAGATCTCAAAGATACTAAGGAGATGCAGTTATGGGTGAATCTTAGAAGGCTCTATGAACCAAATGTTGATGATGACTTCTGGAAAACCTTATTCACAAGTTTTGGTACTAAATGGTTTTACTATGATTCATGTGAAGTTCATCATGTCTCTACAACTAATGGAGAAGACTTTTTCATGCTTGCTGAGAAAGAATATCCTCTTAGAGCTGGAGCTCTTACAGTGATGTTAACCTTACCAATAAGAGTTAATGAAGACAATGAAAAGGTCAGGGCATTGTTACATAGGCTTCAAGATCAATGCTCAAGAGCCATACATAAGTTAAGAAAGAAGTGAAGTGTTTGATTGAATTCCCCAAATCCTTGAAGATAATGCATATTGAAGAAACTTATTGATTTGCAGAGAAATCATAAGTTTAGGGGAGGATTGTTGGGAATAATCCGTTACCACGGATAGTATGTGGTTTACATCGCCGAAGAACACTAGCAGTGGAAACGTATTCCCACTGCTAGAACATTATTACCACTGCTATTAGTTTATGTGAATTTTAACACGTCTAGATAAGTATAGAATAGATCTTGTGTATATTCTATTATGTTAGCTTTATACTTATCTTGTAAAGGACTCTTTGTTGTATAAAAGGAGATCCTAGGTCATTGTCTTAGGTACTTGTTAATTTACCTACGAAAGCTTCAAGGTGTAACCCAAGTGATACTAAGATCACTCGTATTATTCATTAATAATATTGGAGATTGAGTTTTGTGTTTAATCTGTGTTTACTCTCATACAATACATTATACAATCCATCTTCTAAGTATTACTAAGTAAATTCCGCGTGCTTAATAATATTATACAAAATATCATTGACACAAGGAGTGTGTCCAGATCCATCAGAGTTGCTTGCAAAGAAGTTTTATTTATTAGTCCTTTGTAGTGTTTTGTAAACCCTAATCCTCTAGTATATAAAGAGGACATAGGTAAGTCTTCCAAGATGTAGTCGACTTAAAGGTGTATGTGTCCTAGGCATATAGTCTTGTAAACGCCTAGGTTATTAGTTAGTAGTTTAGTTATCTAGACGTGTTCCTATAAACGTCTAGGATTAGTTAGTTAGTTAGTTAATGGTGATGAAAACCTTGTTCAATAACAAAGAATTGATTAGTTTATTCCGTTGTGCATGTTATTAGTCTTCCCCTAGTTGATAAGATCGTTTATTCGATATTGTTATTAATCTTCCACTCAAATATAATTCCCAACAATATTTGTCTTTTTATTTTAACTTTATATATATATATATATATATATATATATATATATATATATATATATATATATATATATATATATATATATATATATATATATATATATATATATATATATATATATATATATATTGTGACAACTCAGATTTTCAGTCATATTTCAAAACATTATTCATGCTTCATCATTTATCGCTTATCGTAAACTAGGGTTTACGAGTATCAAATTCACGTAACCGTAATGGTTTAGCCGTGAATTCATGATCATATCATCGAGGACATTTCATATAGACTAAGTTTAGTCTACATTTCATTAACATCATTGTCATCATATTAATTCATGCATGGTTTTGCATTTTCATTAAACGATAATTCTCATATTAAATAAACGTTATCGCGTAGTAATTATTTTGAACAATTGATCCGTTACTTCCAAAATTATCCCGATATATTTTATACTCATATTAAGTTATAAAAATAATATTATGAGTTTACCCAAAGTGTTTTAAATTTATTTTGTATATAAATTGTAAAATTTATATAATTATGACAGTTTTCTTAAATTCCACACGATTATTATTATTTCACTCAAATTTTGCAAGAAATGTATTTTTATGACCTAAATATATTTTATCTTGACCCGTGAAAATTTATTTTTATCTAACGCTACCCTAAATATTCAAATGTGACTACAACTTATCATTTAACTTCAAGTAACTTGCATCTAATTACACTTATACATGTAAATGCTACTCAAAAACAAAACTCATTTTTTTATGCATATGTCGACCAACTTGGGGGTGAGTCATTTGATGATTCATCTAAGTCCTACAAATATCTACCAAAGTATATGATATTATACTAAGTAACTTAACACATTTCACTTACTTCATTTTCTCACAAGATCAAAATTATCTTTCTCTTCTTCTCTCCAAAATTCGCGACCACAAGACCAAGAAGAAGGAAGCTTCAAAATTTTAATAGACAAGATTTTTAAACTCTAGTATCACTTGTTGTATAGGTTTTGCAATAAAAACCTCAAGTGATTAGGAAAACCCTTTTGTCCTTAAACCTCATCATATTTCTTGTAAGCATTCATATTTATGTTTTTATTTCATATTCATTATTATGATCATATCATTTTATTTGAGAAACATGCAAGTCTCATAATGTTTATACCATTTTTAATGTTTTTAAGTGTTAAATATATATAATCCATCCTATAAATTACTCCTTGTTATATATAATTTTTGGTGATGTCTAGGAAACCATGACATCCTAAGAAGGTGTATGGTAGGATTAGAATAGCTTCAGAGTTGTTTTGAATGGGTTAGAATAGGTTTGGCGCAAGAAAAACTCATTTCGACAAGTTTGCAAAAGGGTCTGTCCTTATTTTCAAAATCTGGAAAATCCGACAGTAGATAAAATTTTTTGGCATAGATATTTAGAAAATATACTTTAAAACGAAACCGCTGCGCTTGAACGGATTAAACGGAGCTATAACGAAGAAGTTATAAATTTTTCAAATTGACGACGAAAAATATAATTTTCGAATTTCAAAGAAGCATTGTTTATTTTGTACGAGTCAAAATGCGGCTTAGACGTTATAAAAAGTGTCGACTTATCGAAAATATATATGTTATTTTGATACAAAAAGTTTGGAGAACAAACCATTGGGGAACTAAATTTGGAGAACAAAAGAATTGGAGAACTATATTTTGGAGAACTAAAAGTTTGGAGAACAAATATTTTGGAGAACTAAAAGTTTGGAGAACAAATATTTGGAGAACAAAAAGTTTGGAGAACTAAAAATGGAGAACAAAATTTGGAGAACAAAAATGGAGTACATTTCCTTATAAAAGTGATGTCTTCTAGTAAAAGTAAGATCGCCTAGCCTATTTATCAAAATGTCCGACCGTTTGTTTAGCGGAGTTGTAATGAATTAATTACGGTCGCTTAAACTTTATGGAAAACCATCCTTAAACTATATTTTGGGACATAAGTATCGACTTAACCTATATTTTTCTTTATGTTCGAGATCTCTAGGATAGAAACTCATGTACTAAAACTTTGAGATAATCATACGAGCTTCCCAAACCGTTGAGTTTGTTTCCTAACGCCGACGTGCACCATTTTACGACTAGCTTTTAGAAGCCGTTTTGTCACTTTCATGGAAATTTCAATGACATTATTTTACGACGAAAAGTTATAATTTCACAATAAATCACTAAACGACTATCGTAGGAGGTTGTTTCAATGTAAATACTTGTAAGGTATTTTATAAAAGGACGATATGTTGTAAACATATATTTCGACGATAAACATTATCTTCAAAAATTCACAAGTGGTATAAATATCATCCGAATTGCATGCATAACATTACATCATGACTTATTACGTATCATATCATTCATAATAGGTCATTTTAGATTCACGCTACATTTCGTGTACTCACTTTTGTCATCGATCGATTCATCAAGTGAGTTCATAGCCCCACTTTCTATTACTTATTTGTTTTACAAACTCGGGGAGATACATGCTATATTTTAATCGAACATAAATGCTTTGAACTCAGATGCTATATCCAAATGTTTTATTGTCACTAAGTAATCAATTGCCATGTTTGAAGTCCCTACATCATGCACCATTAGTCATTTGCGAGTGAGCGAATATTGTGAATAGGCCTATTGGAATTAACACTCCTGCTCTTATTGACCCGCTTAGGGAAAATCGAACGCACTATATTTGAATTATTAAGGTAAATTGGCAAGTTTACCATATTAGGTCACGATGAAACGATTTTACCAATTTCTATTGGTACGAGGTTTACGCTTTGGTTGTCATGAACTTAGTGAAATAAATGCCGCTTTGTTTTCAACGATGAGTGTGAAACAACTTAACTCACACTACTAATATTGTGTTCAAACGAATTAATTAAACCTATGGATTTCACTCAACCTTTGTGTTGACAGCTTTAAGCATGTTTTATCTCGTATCTAAGGCATTCACTTCATGGCATGGATGTGGACTTATCATAGAGTCGTAGTGACGACGCTGCTTCACTGGGTTTTATATACTTCAAAACATCGCTTGAATTGTAACAAATTTATTTCCACACAAGTTGATTTTCATTTGGGACCTATACTTTGTAAACTCGATTATTTTATTAAATCAAATGATGTATTTTCCAAACGACACTTTAGGTCGCTCAATATAACTGTGATTGTGATGCTATGACGACCAATTCACGTAAATTCCATTCACCGCAAAATGTAATTTGGGGTGTGACATGATTGGCATCGAGCTTCGGTTATAGAGAACTAGGTTGCATCATTGACCCTAGACTATAACTACATCATCATAGCATCTCATCATTTCACCATAAGTGCATGTTCACTTTACATGCGGTTTATACGTACATTTTCTGAGTTATTTACTTTCACTTCAAAACGATTGTCACATGGATGCCTTTAATTACCCATTCCATTATCATTTCCTCATACTCTAATGTGGAGAATGCTTTGTCATTCCCTATCGTAATTTTAATATCAGCTGATTCATCACCGATAACGTCGAATGCCGAGGTAAAACCTTTAATTAGGGCGAAGTCACTCTCACTCCTTTGTTTCACCACTAACATGTCGAGTTGCACGTTATTCACACATCAAGTCACTAAACCATCATACATTTGAAGTACTTACAACATCTCATGACCTACCTTTTGGGAACCCGTCGATCATTTTGAAAAATAACCTCAAATTTATTATCTCATATTGCATCTCTTTAGAGCGCTTATTTTTTTTTACATAGGACTTTGCTACATCTCACCTTTCCTCTTATTTTGAAGAAGTTATGGCGCCGAAGAAAGCCACACCTGAATTGACTCAAGCTGCTATGCAGAAATATGTGAATGATAGCATAGACGATGCACTAAGGACCGAAAGAGCATCGGTGGCGGCCGCCGAGGTCGCGCAACCGCCGAGGTCGCTAGACTTGTCATTGCTGGTGTAATGCAGGAGGGTCCGGTTAGAAGTTGTTCGATAAGGATTTCAAAAGTGGAGATCCCATTAAGTTCAAGGGTACCAAAGGGCAACCGCCATGGTTAGATGGTTCGAGAAAATGGAACTGTGTTTTGTTATGTAATTGCCTGAGGATAGCAAGGTTAAGTTTGCTACGGTACACTCTTGGATGGGGCAATGTCGTGGTGGAATTCATATGCTCACCGATGGGAATGGAAAATGCGCACAGGATCACCGGGTGCAATTCAAGAGTTTGCTAACAAGGAAGTATTGTCCGCAGACGGAGGTGAAAAAGTTGGAGACCGAATTCACGAGTTGGTAACTATTGGGTATGATATTGATGCTTACGTTCGGAGGTTCCAAGAATTAGCAAGTGTTATGCCCATCTATGGTTTCGGATAACGAGAAGCTACGGAGGCTTTCATCGGGACTTCCGAAGTTATTCAAGGAGATGTGATTTCATTTGATCCACAAACGATTGAGGAGTCCATTTGAGTGTCGCAATAGCTCATGGCTCAGGTAGTAAAGAGAGGCAAAATCGCAAACATCAACCGAAACAACAACAATACCAACAACCACATCAACTACAACAATAACCAAAACAACAACAACAACGACGATAACCAAATCAAGAACAACAAAAGGAAATGGGAAAACGACCAAGGAGGTTATAACAACAACAAGCAAAACCGTAACACTAACCATCATCAACAACAAAATAGAAGGCAAGAAGCTGGAATGGTTTATGTCGCTGCACCAATGGAAGGCAGAGGTTATGCTGGAACACACCCACTATGTAATCGATGAAATTTTCATCACTGGTCCTTGCCCCGCCAAGTGCCACAAATGCCAAAAACCGGACATCTAGCTGTGGATTGTAAAGGTAAAGTCAGAAGTCACATGCTTCGGATGTGGGAACAAGGACACTATCGGAACCAATGTCCCCAAAACGAAGGTCAACAAATTGAAGGAGCTCATGGGAATGCATACATGTTAGAAGGAGGTGAAGCTCAACAGATTTCAACAACGGAAGACTCAAGAAGTTCGAAACTAATGCCTTATTTTCCTTATGTACTATGTCGTACTAAGTTTATGTCTTCCATCGTATCCGGATCTTTATAACTTAAGATGTATTACTTTTTGATAAACCACTCGTTGTAAAATATTCTCATCTATTGTACATTATTTTCTTTCCGATTTGTTATCACTTACGAGAATTTTACTTTCTTTTCCTTTAACGACCATTTTAACGACACAGTTTAAATCTTTGTAAACATTGAGAGTTATAACAACTAAACCGAATGTCACATTATCGTTCCTTAATTATACATAGCCTAGCTAACTATGTCTAATTCTGGAGGGATCATGTTATGTTGGGAGCAGTTATTTATAAATCTTAGTGCAAGCAAAATTAACACATATTCCAAAGTCAAAGTGTTACTCATGGGAGATTCATCCAATATTTTCTTTACTATGATGTTTTATACGCTCTCAATCATCGATAACCGTAACGACACTTCTCCATGTCTTCTCTCCTCGATATTCATCATAAACTCAAAAATTCGATAGACCAACACGAATCAATTCATGGATGAATTCCTTTTGGATGGACGAATGTGACAACTCGTATTTTGTCATATTTCAAAACATTATTCATGCTTCATCATTTATCGCTTATCGTAAACTAGGTTTACGAGTATCAAATTCACGTAACCGTAATGGTTTAGCCGTGAATTCATGATCATATCATCGAGACATTTCATATAGACTAAGTTTAGTCTACATTTCATTAACATCATTGTCATCATATTAATTCATGCATGGTTTTGCATTTTCATTAAACGATAATTCTCATATTAAATAAACGTTATCGCGTAAGTAATTATTTTGAACAATTGATCCGTTACTTCCAAAAATTATCCCGATATATTTTTATACTCATATTAAGTTATAAAATAATATTATGAGTTTACCCAGTGTTTTAAATTTATTTTGTATATAAATTGTAAAATTTATATAATTATGACAGTTTTCTTAAATTCCACACGATTATTATTATTTCACTCAAATTTTGCAAGAAATGTATTTTTATGACCTAAATATATTTTATCTTGACCCGTGAAAATTTATTTTTATCTAACGCTACCCTAAATATTCAAATGTGACTACAACTTATCATTTAACTTCAAGTAACTTGCATCTAATTACACTTATACATGTAAATGCTACTCAAAAACAAAACTCATTTTTTTTATGCATATGTCGACCAACTTGGGGGTGAGTCATTTGATGATTCATCTAAGTCCTACAAATATCTACCCAAGTATATGATATTATACTAAGTAACTTAACACATTTCACTTACTTCATTTTCTCACAAGATCAAAATTATCTTTCTCTCTTCCTCTCCAAAATTCGGCAGCCACAAGACCAAGAAGAAGGAAGCTTCAAAATTTTAATAGACAAGATTTTTAAACTCTAGTATCACTTGTTGTATAGGTTTTGCAATAAAAACCTCAAGTGATTAGGAAAACCCTTTTGTCCTTAAACCTCATCATATTTCTTGTAAGCATTCATATTCATGTTTTTATTTCATATTCATTATTATGATCATATCATTTTATTTGAGAAACATGCAAGTCTCATGATGTTTATACCATTTTTAATGTTTTTAAGTGTTAAATATATATAATCCATTCTATAAATTACTCCTTGTTATATATAATTTTTGGTGATGTCTAGGAAACCATGACATCCTAAGAAGGTGTATGGTAGGATTAGAATAGCTGCGGAGTTGTTTTGAATGGGTTAGAATAGGTTTGGCGCAAGAAAAACTCATTTCGACAAGTTTGCAAAAGGGTCTGTCCTTATTTTCAAAATCTGGAAAATCCGACAGTAGATAAAAATTTTTGGCCTAGATATTTAGAAAATATACTTTAAAACGAAACCGTGGCCGCTTGAACGGATTAAAACGAAGCTATAACGAAGAAGTTATGAATTTTTCAAATTGACGACGAAAAATATAATTTTCTGGAATTTCAGCAAGCATTGTTTATTTTGTACGAGTCAAAAATGTGGCTTAGACGTTATAAAAAGTGTCGACTTATCGAAAATATATATGTTATTTTGATACAAAAAGTTTGGAGAACAAACCATTGGGGAACTAAATTTGGAGAACAAAAGAATTGGAGAACTATATTTTGGAGAACTAAAAGTTTGGAGAACACATATTTTGGAGAACTAAACGTTTGGAGAACAAATATTTGGAGAACAAAAAGTTTGGAGAACTAAAAATGGAGAACAAAATTTGGAGAACAAAAATGGAGTACATTTCCTTATAAAAGTGATGTCTTCTAGTAAAAGTAAGATCGCCTAGCCTATTTATCAAAATGTCCGACCGTTTGTTTAGCGGAGTTGTAATGAATTAATTACGGTCGCTTAAACTTTGCCGAAAAACCATCCTTAAACTATATTTTGGGACATAAGTATCATACTTAACCTATATTTTTCTTTATGTTCGAGACCTCTAGGATAGAAACTCATGTACTAAAACTTTGAGATAATCATACGAGCTTCCCAAAACCGTTGAGTTTGTTTCCTAACGCTCGACGTGCACCATTTTACGACTAGCTTTTAGAAGCCGTTTTGTCACTTTCATGGAAATTTCAATGACATTATTTTACGACGAAAAGTTATAATTTCACAATAAATCACTAAACGACTATCGTAGGAGGTTGTTTCAATGTAAATACTTGTAAGGTATTTTATAAAAGGACGATATGTTGTAAACATATATTTCGACGATAAACATTATCTTCAAAAATTCACAAGTGGTATAAATATCATCCGAATTGCATGCATAACATTACATCATGACTTATTACGTATCATATCATTCATAATAGGTCAGTTTCGAGATTCACGCTACATTTCGGTGTACTCACTTTTGTCATCGCATCGATTCATCAAGTGAGTTCATAGCCCCACTTTCTATTACTTATTTGTTTTACAAACTCTTGGGGGAGATACATGCTATATTTTTAATCGAACACAAATGCTTTGAACTGTATGCTATATCCAAATGTTTTATTGTCACTAAGTAATCAATTGTCATGTTTGAAGTCCCTACATCATGCACCATTAGTCACTTGCGAGTGAGCGCGAATATTGTGAATAGGCCTATTGAATTAACACTCCCGTCTTATTGACCCGCTAGGAAAATCGAACGCACTATATTTGAATCATTAAGGTAAATTGGCAAGTTTACCATATTAGGGCGCGATGAAACGATTTTACCAATTTCTATTGGTACGAGGTTTACGCTTTGGTTGTCATGAACTTAGTGAAATAAATGCCGTTTTGTTTTCAACGATGAGTGTGAAACAACTTAACTCACACTATGAATATTGTGTTCAAACGAATTAATTAAACCTATGGATTTCACTCAACCTTTGTGTTGATGCTTTAAGCATGTTTATCTCGTATCTAAGGCATTCACTTCGTGGCATGCATGTGGACTTATCATAGAGTCGTGGTGATGACGCTGCTTCACTTGGGTTTTATATACTTCAAAACATCGTTGAATTGTAACAAATTTATTTCCGCAAGTTGATTTTCATTTGGGACCTATACTTTGTAAACTCGATTATTTTATTAAATCAAACGATGTATTTTCCAAACGACACTTTAGGTCGCTCAATATAACTGTGATTGTGATGCTATGACAACAATTCCTTAAATTCCATTCACGCAAAATTAATGTGTACATAATGTACATACATATATATACATATATATATATATATATATATATATATATATATATATATATATATATATATATATATATATATATATATATATATATATATATATATATATATATATATATATATATATATATATATATATATATATAGAGTTAGGATCAAATAAGAAGACTACTTAAAATAAGAAGGAATAAGAAGAACTATAACCGCAAATCCGAAATGCACCACCTAAATTAGATGCATCCCTATAATCTTATATGCATTATAACGCACCATAGTGAGTTTTCTAGCTTTTAATCGATGCATTTACGATATTAGATGCGTTCATTATTTCTCTTGTTTTTGTTCCTCCGACGTGCGAAATCATGAAAATGAATTTGTACCATCTATACATCAAATTAACTTTGAAACTAAAGATGTTGCATCTATATGAATATAAATGCATCTAATGCAAGTCGTTGCATCTCAAATGCGCTGCTTTTGGTCACTTCTCACAACTTCTTATTTTAAATTACTTCTCATCGATCTTTACTATATATATATATATATATATATATATATATATATATATATATATATATATATATATATATATATATATATATATATATATATATATATATATATATATATATATATATATATATGGGGAAAGTGAGTATGGTGTTGTAATGCATCTACTCTACATGCCAACCAGCCCAAAACTACGAGTTTTGATTAAAAACATTCTAAATCATAAAACCTAAAATTAAAACCTCCCTCATCATGTACTTTCATTTGATTGACCATCATGATTTTCAATACTGAAACCCAGATTGTGATATCATTTCTGCAAATATGACATCAAGATTATTTGATTCAGTTGGATATCATTTGAAATTTTGTGTACAAAACGTCTATTCATTCAAAAGCTCAATTTCTCGTTGTTACTAGTGAAATATCTGTGTTCGTGTATAGTTTAGTGATGTTCGGATGTTGCAATATGTGAGAACGAATTGTTGTTACTAGTGTTGTGGAATTTGTAGTTTGTACAACAGTATATTCAAACAACTAAAGTTTTAGGTACTGATTAAAAATGGTGATGTTATGTGGAACATCTAATTAACCAAGACTCACAGAAGCAAACAAATGCTTATCCGCTCTTCATAAGATGTTACTAAAAGGACATGCTTCTAGATTGCAACAAAAGTGTACATGCCATAATTTCTTGTGGGGGAAATTACAACTGCGATAATAGTTTTAAGATAAACAAAAGTGTACAGCAGTACAAGCCATAGTTTACATTAAGCAAACCATCTAGAGCCTCATAAATATCTTTCTATAAGCTTAGTCTTTTGAAGAAATAGTTTGATCATTAGATTCCACATGACATCAGTAATGTAAATAGCATGAGATCTTATTGGAGCATCCATCTAAGCTCAAGCCAAAAAACAGAACAAGATTATCCAAAGCATCCATGTAACCTGTTAATAAGCCCATGGTTACTTCATGCATAAAATCAAAATGCAATATTATAGTGAAGCTCATATGAAAGAATAGATGCATTTTCTACCTTTAAGCCAATCTTTTTTTTTTTCAAATTTCAATCAACAAACTCATGCTTTTCTTTTTAGTAAAGCCTCATCTTCCTGATGCAAAAAGATATTAAAATCAATATTAAACTAATGGAAATACGAATGGCTAGAAAGTAGTAGGTATTACGTTCACCTTCTTTTTTTTACAAGCACTTTTATAGTGACCCAACACTTTGCAATAAGAACATCTTCTCTTTTTTGGTGCTTCAAGGGGAAATTTGATCCTCGTAGCTTTTCTAGGACGACCTTTAGTAGTAACTGGAACTTGAGGATCCCGAATAGATATTTGAGGGATCTTGTCTACCCGTGAACTTCCCGTACCTAGATCTGGTGATGCATTCACATTCTCTTTTGACTTTTTTCGAATAACTTGTTCCTCTAAAAACTTAACCACTAAATTATTGAACTTCTTTATCTCAGAAAGAGAGTCTTTTGCTTGTTCAACAGCTTTCGAACAATTTGCATGAACATTCCATAACGCTAAGGCACTAACCTCATCTTTATTATGCATATCTTCAAGTCCAATACAACCATTACCCACTTTGTGTCTAACATTCGGTGTCCACCTAGGTAAAATGTAATGATCGTGAAGGGTTTCAATGTGTCTTTCTTTAAAACATATAGGGCATGCTTGCATAACATCCCATGTGTTTCAAACTTAGCATGAACATGTGATATCTACCTTATTTGACAAGCGAAAGGTAACAATTCGCCAATGATTTTTATCGATGTTTACTTGGCCGACTCTATATTTAAGCTCATCTGAGTTCTTTCTTAAAGTCTCATGAGATAAGTTATTGGTTGCTTCTACCCATTCCTTTTTGAAAACTTCAAACATCTTCCTAGTATAAGATGCACCGGCTTTTGCTTCAATCGGATTAATGGAAGAAAGAACTGGCATTGAGTTCATGGTCTTGAAGTCTTCATCTTCTTCAGATGCTCTTCGAGCTTCAACGGCTTTATCATATTGTATTACAAATTCATTCAACATGGTATTCGAATTAACAAAACCATCAAAAAATGAATGAATGCTCTCGCTTCTTCCGCTTGCTTTCATACCAGCTAAGAAAACATCTTTGAAAAAGACTTTAGCCCAATGACTACGTTGCTTATACATCTCTCTTATCCAGCTATTTTTTTCAAAGTTGTACTTATCACATAGCACCTCCCATCTGGTTTCAAATTCCACAATTGTATCACTCTTTACCCATTCTCTGTGTAACTCTTTAAAGTCGGTATAATGGGTTTTAAGAGGTTGAAGATGCTCTGTCTCGTGCCTATTAATGTGCCACGCGCAGTAGCGATGTCGGGTATTTGGAAATACCTTTCGAATTGCATTTCCCATGCCTTTATCTTGATCAGTAATTATTGCAGTGGGGTGCTTGTCAAACATGTACTTTTTGAACTCTTTGAATAACCATTTAAACGCTTTCTTCTTTTCATTCTCTAGTAATGCACCACCAAAAATTATGGATCCACCATGATCATTCACCCCAACAAATGGAGAAAATGGAAATTTAAATTTTTAGTCATGTAAGTTACATCAAACACAAGAACGTCTGAAAATTTAATATATGCATCCCTTGACCTTCCATCAGCCCAAAAGATATTTCTAGGAGAGCCATCATCAAACAAATCCACCTTAAAATATTGGTTCTTATCTACAAATGATTTATCTTGAAACTGTTTAATAAGCCCATAAAATTCCTTACCTTTTTATTGCTTTCTCTCCTCAGATAAGACATCTGCATATTGCTTAGAAGTAGGTTCAAGTGGATTTTTCATGGAATTAACTACTTTTTTAATATGACAAGGTTTCAACCCTGAGTGGCTAAGTTCCGACATAAGAGATTTGCAAGCCATTGACCGGTGAAACTTGCTATGAGAACGGTGTTTCATTACTTTGGTCGGCATAACTATTAACTCATGATTATGTGAATTCTTAAACTCCTTCACAAACCATTTTCTGTCTTTACTTATGTTAATTCGAAGGAATGCTTCACATCCAGTTCTTAAATCCCTACGCCGTTTCTTATCACCCCCGTCAGGTCCTTTACCTTTTAAATCTTTGAAACCTTCTTTATTGCACACAAATTTCCTTCCATAAGCCTCATTTGTTACCTTATTTTTATAAGTCGTGTGGATACGTATACCAAACCCATGTAGAAGAGTATAACCATTGTAAAACATATATGCATCGTCAAGAGTATCAAAAACCTTCAGTATTACATCATTGTATTCATCTTTCTCTATCCCCAGATCAACGTCATCATCGTTTTGGTTTCACTTTCAGATTCTGAACGGTCATGACCCATCAAATACCCATTTTTATCAATTTCTTCGATGTGGTGTGCTATAAATGGTTCGTCATTTGGATGTACTTTTATCTCCATTGAGTTGCATCTATTCAGAAGCAACACCTGATATATATCAACATAACAAGTTCATGTTTAATATCACTATAAGACCACTCTGTTTACATTTCACCCTGTTTTCTCAACAACAATATAAGCCTATTCTAGTATACTTTAAAGTTTGTATTTGTTTTTCTAAGATGCCAGTTCCAGAAAAAAAATCATATTAACATATCACCATCGTGATCAAAGAGCCATATTAGTTCCTTTTGTTAATTTGAAGAGACATGAAACAATTGAATGAAATCAAATTAGTCATACGAAACATACCTAAGATGAAGAAAATCGAAGATGATGCTCGATCATATGAAACTACTGATAAGGTTCGATCAATTGAAAGTAGGTGATAAGGGAGGATTTAATTTACGTTTTATGATTTATAAGGTTTTTTAAATCTAAAAGTACATTGGTACTTTTTGAGTTGGTACTTTTGGATCAAAAAGTAAGTTGGTACTTTTGGATCAAAAAGTAAGTTGGTACTTTTGGCAACCATAAAAAGTAAGTTGGTACTTTTGGGCAACCATCAAAACTAGGTAGGTTGGCATGTAAGGTTACATGTATTACACCTTGTTCATGTTCACTTATCCCTATATATATATATATATATATATATATATATATATATATATATATATATATATATATATATATATATATATATATATATATATATATATATATATATATATATATATATATATATATATATATATATATATATATATATATATATATATATATATATATATATATATATATATATATATATATATATATATATATATACTAGCTTATAAGACCTGTGGTATCTACGGGTTAGACTCCCTGTTACGCTCATCCCCTTCGGCAGCTCTTTGATTGGGATACTATTACCTAGGTTCCTAAACTTGGAATGGATGATGGAGCGTAGGTGGCAAGCAGTTATATGTATACGGTGCTTTACTCGTAGACGCTTCTCCAGCTCTCACAAGAATTGTATGGGAGTCGTCCTCGGAGGGACTTCCCGAATGACTGTACCGAGGAATTCTACCATACTTTTAGAAGAGATATTGCAAAAAAATGAAAAATTAGTTTCTAAACAAAATAAGGAAAAAAAAACGAAAGTAAACAGGGTGAATCATTTATCTGAAAGTAATATGAAGTAATAAGTCAATTATAGTATAAAATACAATGCTTGTAAGTAATAATGTAATAAACGCCCATGCACGTGATCTCCAATCTTGACCGCCTTAAAAAAGCAATTGTATGTAGTGGGAAGTTGATGAAGTGATAAGCCAATAAACATTTATTGACAACCTAATAAAGTATCAAAATAAGGTGTAAGTAAAACATTTGTGTGACTGATAAAACATGTAAAAAAACAAAGGCATATCACATGATATGAATATTCGTACATACCTCTTGAAACTTGATCAAAGACCATGAAGAACCTCTTTGTAGACTACATTTGTAGTAGTCTTTGATAAATTACCATCGGCATCAGAAACAACAACCTTCAAAACCTTTTGACGCGTGAAACAACAACCTACCATGAGACACCAAATTGATATCCAAGCATCGGACTGACATGTGATCAAGCATCATCAGCGTTACCATAATAAGTAATATGTCAATGATACGATAAAGAATTTGGTTTGTAACTATAGAAATAAGAAATGTGCATGTATGATCTTCTCTAACTGGTAGATAGTCTTGAAGGGTAAAGGTATGCAGTAAATGTCAAACACATGAGTATTCCATGTTCATTCCGTGAAAGACTTGCCAAGAGAGTAAAGCATGAACATTTTATCTATAACACTTGCCAAGAGAGTTGTCAAATTATAGGAAACTTGAGTAGTCGTTTATACTTTTGATTAAGACCCTGGAAGTTATAGGAAACTTGAGTAGTAGTTTATAATTTTGAATAGGACCCTGTTTATAGGAAATATAAGAAGGTATTTAAAAGCACCATTTAATTAGGTATGACTTTTAGAACTCATGTCAACAAATAAATCCAAACACACAAACGTCTTTATATAACTTTACATTAAGAGAAACCTTGATGACATCCATGGGACGAAGGAATTTTAATCATGCACCCATAGTTTTTATTACTGCCACTTTTAGTAAATAGCTTGTGACTTTCAAGAAATTAAAAAGGAAACATATGTAGCATTATGCTATCACTAATGTTGACCATTTTAGTCAACTTACCAACCAACTTGTAATTGGTTGAGCACATAAAATAATCTTAAAAAAGATAACAAGATGGCAGTTATTTTTGAATTTATGGCATGGATATGAAGAAGTGATGAAGTATACCCTTTTACTATTAATGTCGAGTTCTTTTAAAGGGATTTTGTAACCAAGATCTGCTACATACCATAAGAGTGTCCTTGAAGCTAAGGAAGTACCATCATCCTGTTGACACCAATAAACATTGTCTTAAAATAAATACTTATTATCTTCACGGAGATAGTTAACAACATGTCGTGTCTTATTGTAGACAAACTTTTAAAATTCATATATAGTTTTGGTCAAGGATGTAGTCAAGTCATCATCTAAGTGAGTGCATACATGATACATGTAGATCTCGAATAATGTTATTTTAGAAAAGAATGAAAATAAGCATGCTATCGTAAAGAATATAAAGTTTTGAAGTGGTAAATCGAAAGAAATTGCGTGCATATTTTCCAGATATAAACTCGCCATTATGGTGGGGAGAACTATTTAAACCTACCTCGTGTTACATTACCTCGTGTTATAAGTCGTAACTTGGGTATATCGGAAACAAAGACGTGTTACATTAATGTAAGAAAAAAGATTACATGAAAGTTAAATAGAATAGTTGTTGGTATAATGAATTTATAGTCAGATAATTACAAATATATTTATACCAACTATACCAAGTTTGTGCTTATCTTTTATTTATATAATAAAACAAAACCCCTAGTGGGAATTTTTCATTCAAAAAAATCAATTTATACCTTATTTGGTATTTTTTAATTATTATTTTATTTATTCTAAGTATGCTTAATTATAAGGTTAATTATTTCTTTCTTTAGTAAAACGTTTTGTAAATTCGTTTTTTAATAAGAGACGTAAAAAAAATTAAAAATACGCAAGTACTTTGCAGCTCACGTCCAGTAGTTTTGGACTAAAGATCAAATTTATAAAAGAAAACGCTCCTCATCATACATCGAGACCTACAAATCTTTTCCCCAAACCTAACAATCGTTCTCTCCATACCTCTGATTCCCTTTGTTCGAGAAATCAAATTCAATTGTACAAAAATCTAATTCCCTTTGTTCCTAAAAACAAATTCAGCTGTCCAAAAATCCATATCATAGATCTCTAACGAATTTGTGTTGGCTTTTCAAATGTATTCATCATAATGGTATGTTATTTATAAAAACATTGTTTTGTTTTTGCTTTGATTTTGTATTTTTTTTTTAGATAATATATTTTGATTAGATTTCTTGTGGAAATTGTTTTATCATTGGTGTGTGTTTGTAAACATATTATAATCCATGTCTTTTGAAATTACTAAGTATGTCAGCATCACTAAGAGCGATTCATAATTTCTTCAATGCAAGTTCTTCAATTTATTTATGAATAACAACAATGTTTTTGTTTACATATTATATTTTTACTCTTTCAGCAACTATCGCATCAATCTATATATGGAGATCATCCTTTTCAGTTTTCACAACTCCATGGAAAATTTTAGGGAGGACGACAGTGGAGAGGCGGAGGATCAAAATTAAAAGCATTGTAAGATTAATGTGTTGCTTAGTGGAACTTGACCAATGTTGCTTCTCCGTTTCCAATTATTGTCGTGATCCATTGTTTGCCTTACCTCTTCCTACTCACTCACTACTGCTCCTCTAATTATCACACACAATTTCACACTAATAACATGTGGTCCTTTAGACATAAACCGTTATCTTGTTTCCATTCCAATTGCAAAACAATAACTATTATCTGCACATTGTAGTTTAAAAACATGGACATTCAAACAATGATTTTTATTCGAACAGGAACATGTGTGTGACAAAGAAACTAAGTTGTTAAGTGACCCAATTTTAGACTTACCAAGATTTAACAAATTTATGTGATTCAACTGTTTTAATTCCAATAGCACTGATTTACCTTTTTTGATGCTTATGAGGTATGTTGTATATGGGCGAAGGATGATCTTATGATTCCTCACATACATGACACATATATAAAAGTATATATGTTGGTGTATTACGGACCATTAAATCTTTATTACCGTTTGTCAAAGCCCAATAGGAATACCTGATTGCCTCATACTTGGATCATCGCGGAGACCAAATAGGTATGTTTCTAGAGTTTAAATGCCCAACATCGATAATCAATCCTCATTAATTTTGATGACAACCATATTTAACACAAAAGTCGTGATATGTGATAGTTTTTATTTTGTAATGTGATCATTTGTTTACTGTAGGATGCTGGAATTCTGGCTCACAGGCATGTGCTGCTCATCCCACAACTTATGAATCAGGCAAATCATAATTGTGAACAAAAAGTGCAAAATATTACTTTGATTTTTCCTTCACATTTTAAGAATATATCAAAAATTGTTCATTCGCGCAAGTTTTCTGCATTGTTTCAAGGATTAAGGCTAATATGCAGTGAAAAGCCACGTATGATAGTTGTTTGTATTCTACCAAACAAAATCAGTCAAAACATATATTCTGATTTAAAAGTAAAACAAAAAATGTGTCTGTTAACAAAATATTTCTTGCAAGTATACTCAATCATGCTATTTCTTGCACTGTAGGAATTTGGCTAGCCCTGGATCGACCATATGTTCCAAGTTCTGTTTGGATTCATCCTAAGAGATATGTCTTGAATACATGAGTATCACTTAGCGTTATATGATGCTTTTTATTTGACATGAGGAAGAAGTAAAAAAATCTTGGTTTTCAGCCATTGCAAAAATAGATTAAAAAAAATCACTTTTTGTTTACTAATCTCACATTATAATGGTAAATTTGACATTTGCATATATATTTGATACCTTGCTCTAATGAGTGTAGGCTTTATATCGACTATACAGATGAAAATTACCTACATGACTTATCTTTTTTCTCGAAAATGAAAATAATGATCACAACTTAGAAGACAAGGTATAGGGACCAAATAAACAACTTATATTTGGTAGTAACCTTAAGTAACAATTTATATTTTGTAGTAGCCTTAACTAATCTAACTCAGTATTGTTTGGATATGTAAGATCACAAGTGCAGTCATCCTTTTGGAATCAGGAGTAAATTCTATTTGTATCCTTTTGCATAATTGGCAACTTAATGCATTGGAAATCAGCATTGAAGTTTCATAGCGTGAAAAGGAACGTAGATCTTTCTTTGTTAAGGACCAAGGCTCTTTATAGAGTATTAGTTTACTATAGTGTTATCACATTATATAGAGGTTCTACATTTTTTTAGATTCTAATTTATTTGCATATGATATGTCTGACAAAATACATACAAATTCAGCTCGTGGATAGCAACTGATCTACTCAAAGCCGTGGAGAATGTTCCATCAGATTGGGTTGAACATAGTTCTCACAAAGGAGAAAGTCATTTGGTTTTGTACCTTAGTCTTATTTTTTCTTCTTTTATATGTGAGATGTTACTCTATACAGTCTCATTACAAAACAAAAGATGTTCTATTTATTGATTAACAAATGATAGTTGGAGTGAATGACCAGAATTTGTGATACATGTAGATCTCGTCTCATTTATTATAAAGTTAAACGACATGTTTACAAACCACCAATAGGTAAAAGAGCATGTAAAAGAAACATGGATGATACGTTAAACAACTATTACTGTCACTTAAATATTTGGTATTCTACACATGGTAACAAACACTTATCCCACCTCCATCTTAAAATTATTTCGGGTTAGCCCGAACCCGAATGGACTCTACCCGAATTAACCCAAGTTCAAATAGGGTCGGTTTTGAGTATGTTACTTTAAAGCCTTGACCCAACTTTGACCGACCGGAATTGATCCGAACCCGACCAACCAGACCTGATTAACACCCTAAATTGTAAGAATAACTTTTACATTAAGCTATAATGCAACAAATCGTGTTAAGTATACAATATTTCTTTTTAGAATTGAAGTAATAATATTCAAAACAAAAGATTATTATTAGTGTGAAACTTCCAAAGAAGCAAAGGTCAGTGAGCCATATGATAATGGTGCAAATTTAATAAAATTGCATTTGACAATATAAACATTAATGTGTTGTTGAAGCAACTTCAATCAACAAATTTATGAATAGATAAATGTAAGTGCTAATATAACTTCTAAGTTTTTTACTATTTTTTTTTTGTTTTTTAATGCCCTTTGACCAATCTTAACTTCTATTTAAAATCTTGAAATTTAATTTTCAAGGCTCCTACTTGATAAACTTACATCGGTTGATTTAGCAAGTCTCACTATGTAAGTTTGGATTTTGATCTTCTTGCAATGCCTTGGTTATTGTGGGGGGAATGAACGATAGAAATTTTTCAAGGAATGAAGGTTGAATGTGGAGTTATAATCGAAATGATATGGTCGACATAGGGTCAGCGGATCCAGGACAAATGCCCGAAGAATATAGGCTAGAATACTTATATTTGTAGTTGGAGATTGTAGATTACATAATAACGTAAATGTCAAAGTAATGAATATAAAAATAGATCGTGAAATTCTATGTGGATGAAGCATTGTGCCAATATACCAAAAAACTTTGCATCGAACTTGAGTCCCTTCGAGTTGTAAAGGGAATTTTATTTTATTTTATTTATTTATTTATTTATTTTATTTATTTATTTTTTTCACCTTTAGCAGTTTACTAAGCGAAAACCCACTCAACTTGCTCCGCCCAAGTACCATTTTTTGCTTCCTTAAGGAGAATACAATACTTGAAGCAAAAAATGGAGCAAATTAATCTACGTTTCTGCTTATTAGGAACAAAAAGAAGATGCATAACGAGAGTTTGTTGATGGTCCGTGAATGAGTTTTGAGGGTTGGACTTGAGGTTTATTATAGGTTTGAGAATAGCTCATGAAGAGGTCTCACAAGGACGACATAATGAGGATACGTGGAAATTAAAGCAACAAAGCGGACAAATATTTTTGATCATTTAAATTTAGCAGTTTATAGAAACAAGCAGGGATGAAAATAATAAAATGTTGGGAAAGAGACAATTCTTTTTAAATGTTTACATATGGAGTTAAAGTTCTTAGTTTGATGGGGAATTTAATATCACTCGGGTGTCAATATGCTTTTTGTTATTCCGCACTTTTAAATGTATCAAAATTGAGTGCATTACTTATATGATTTTTACTGGGAAATTTGCATTTGTATCACTTTAAGATGTTTGACCCCAGATCCCGACAAGGAGGATGGGAGTAAGAGCAATATGAGCATGAGCATGCACATACTTTATCGAGGGTTGATGGTTATGGCTTTTATGCCCAATGTTATCTTCACCATGGTAGCAAACAAGGAAGTCCAAGTCTTATATTAAATGTGTGTAGTTGTATTCATTCCTTCTAATTGTAAATTTTGATTTATCAATAGTAGAAGAGGTCAAATATTTACGGTTGTTGTCGTTATTGCTTTAAAAATTTATAGGTATTTATTATTTTTTATTAGACACAAATATTTTTAAAATCACTTCCGCTTTTTACTAAGTTTTTTTCTTTATGCTTTTGACACTTAAACTTTTATATTTTATTTTTTTTCTTGACTATATATAAGAACGTTTTTTAACTATTTGCCAAATCTGAAATATTTGATTTTTTTCAGTAAATATTTTAAAATAAAAATAATAATAAATAAATAAAATATTACCAAATAAGATATGAATTGATGTTCCTACGTATTCAGTTGCAATTTATTGCAATTTTTAAGATGACCCATGTGAAAAAGTTATGATTTTGATGATATTTGTAGTTTGATTTGTTAGCTCAGCTTTTAAATGCCTATTTGTTAAAGATTAGCTTTTTAGTTTGTATGAATTAGATTTTTGTTTGAAACTAGCAAGATGTGATATTGGTTATAGTTACTATAGGTAATGATTATTTAGCAGAGATTAGGCTTATTGGCATTGGTTTGAATTGACATTATCTCATTTTTCTTTATATTTTATATGGTGTGTAGATTTACATTGAACAATTCAATGAGGTTTAGCTTTATGCTTTGGGCATGGTAGAACCTCATAAAACAAAGGGCCGAAGGTAGTTTGGGTTGACTTTGTTAAAATCAAATTCAGTATCAAAACAAGTAGACAAGAATCAATTGTTGCCATTGTTTGATTGAGTTGATAAATTTTGTAGAGGTTAATTTTGATAATGAATGAATCGTTTATCTTCTGTACCTCTACAACTCAATACATATCATCCTTAAATAGAGTATTAGTGGTAGTCGTTTAGGTTAGAGATGGATCGGCTGTTTTAGGGTTTTAGGCCTGATACCATGATAATGAATGAATCGTTTATCTTCTGTACCTCTACAACTCAATACATATCATCCTTAAATAGAGTATTTGTGGACTACAATACAACACAACTACATACACGGGCTAGGCCCATGAAGCCTATCGCTAACAAATTTGTTATGAACAAATTTAAGAAGAGAGAGGGTTCAGGTCATGAACTAAAGTAGCAAAGTTGATGGAGATCGAGAAAGGTAAAATCCACATGACAACAATACAATGTATCTTAATGACCTATTATAGTAAATGTGCTTTAAATATAACCCACATTAACCGATTTATGTTGGAATTTAAATTACAACCGGTCAAAATACATTATTCGAAAAGTTAGAAAAAACCCCGCGCATGCGCAAGTATTATAACTACCAGTAGGAGGAGGACAGACGTTTTGCTTGTTTGTTGTTTTTTTTTGAGTAAGACCCAGTTAGACGTATAACATCTTACTTTGTAAGAGGTGGGGGACTTGTCTTAGTGCCTCTTACTCATTTTGTAAACTTTATATAATATATTTGATTGTTTATTAAATATGTTATATTTATGATAAAAAATCTTGTTTCATATTTACACAAGTTACTTATTATCGCATCCCCGGGACCCGAACCACTAGGAGAGACCCGCGAAGGGAAACCCCTAGAACTCATGGTTTCTCACTAAGAGGAAACCCCGAATTTTTGTCACTTGCGAGACTCGAACCCGGGGAAAACCCCTCCCCAAGCTCCAGAAGGAGCCCAGGTGGCCAACTGGGCTAAGCCAGTTGGTTCATATGGCACTCTTAAATAACATGGTTGGATACCATCACTTTTGTGACTTTAGCTCATGACAAGTTCAATCTGATTTGGCATTCTTTCTTTGAGTTTTAATATAACCATATAGAATTTTCTTCACAAACCTTGAAGTAAGACGAACTAGAACTTTGCAAAGTTCATCCAAAACTCTAATTAGCTTGTGTTTTTAGTACTGAGGTATTAGAATGTTGGTCTCACTAATTCTGCCAATCATGTGTTACCTTAAGCTACGTAAACTCCCAACTTTAAAGACACAAAGCTTGTATGCTACAACGGTTTGGCATGGGTGTGTAGATCTAATCAGAATATATGCTTTTGCTACTAATTATGGATCAATATGCTAAACAAATCTATCAACTGATCGAAAACAAGAACTAAAGAACCTTCATTAAAAATTCTATCCCTAACTTTACAATATGTGAAGTCCCCTCCTCAAGGATTATCACAAACAACTAAGTATTAAAAATTCGATTTCGTTTAGTTAGCTATACTTTCAAACCAATAAAGAAGAAAGGGAACTAATTTCTTGATCATGTAATACCTACTTAACGAAATTAACTAAAAGAGAAACAAGAAAATGACTTCATTCGAAGTTTCGAACCTTGATACAATTCACTCGACTCTTTGAACCAAACTTACATCCATACACATATCTCTCGATATAGTAACACGTCATATCTTGTTCGTTTAACGTACGCTTATATCAAGATCAAAACCTTGATCATTTACTATATCTTGCTTTTGTTTTGCAGACCCATATTCCTTTACACAATGCATTTAGTTGTGTAATAACTCAAGCTTGCGTCTTGCACTAGCATATTGCCCTTGAAGTGCACACACTATTCGATGACATCCACCAATAGGATCTCGACCACGTGCATCAGCTTCGTACATTAAGCTAGTCATTGCATCATCTCTACGTGTTTCATCATCAATATTTGTAAGCATCTGTCTGATCTTATTAAAACCAAACAATTCATGGACATTTTGGACTTGGACTTGGATATCGTCTTGGGCTTGTGAGAAGTAGGGTGCAAGAATGCAGTCAGGGGGACATCTTGTATTATGGAAACGACACGCTGCGCATGCGGGGTTGGTTGAACATTTTCTTGATGGTGGATGGTTATTATTATCGTTAGGGTTGTTGACATTGCATGTTAGCGCTGGAAAGAATTAATATGGTGAAAGGTGGTATGTAAGTAGTGGTGGTTAATGGTGACGGTTATGGTCGTTGGTGGTTAATGGTTATGGGAATGGGAGTGAGGGTAAGGTACTTTATCAATATATAGTTTCAAAAGGCTTGAAAGAAATAATATTATTTATAAAGTTACAATTCATATATAGCTAAGTGGAGGAGTATAAATGAAATGAGAAATATAAATAAGATGAGAAGAATGAGAAGAAATCACAACCACAAATATTTGATACACTTACAAAAATTTATGCATCTCCTTATTATTTCTTTTTTCTTATTTAAAATATGTGGCTACAATTTTTTCTCACTATTCTCATTTTAATAATTCTTCTCACTAGATCCATACTCTGTATATATGTTACATCTTTGCGTAAAGTCACTTTTTAAAGATCAGTGATTACTTTGGAAATTCATATATACCTTATGATTGTAAGTACGTTTGGCACGGAGCGGTGTGGAGTTTTTTGAAGTGGTGAGCAATGAATATTTTGATTTTTAATAGTCGTTTAATAAAAACGCGACGAGCTTTAGCTACTGCTCACAGTTCACTGTTATTGCGCGTGCAGGGTTTTTCGTCGAAAAATTTACTCCCTCCGTCTCATATTAACTGTCCACTTTAATTTTTTTAGGTCTTTCATTTCTAACTTTGATCTTAAATATTTTTAATTGCGTTATATAATACTTGATGCAAAATATATGAATAGATTGAGTTTTAAATGTATTTTTATTGGTATAATTTTTGTTAAATACTATATAACATAAACAAAAATATTTAAGGTCAAAGTTGAGAAAAAAAAAGAATTAAAAAGTCAAAATAGGACAATTAATATGGGACAGAGGTAGTATGTATAAGATCTCATCTAAATCAAGTTTTAGTTTTTACTCGTAACATGTTTTAAGCATATACAAATAGTTTCTAAATTTTAAACTTAGAGATGATTTTCGAAATGTTGTGAATGATTTATGTTACAAATGTAGTCTTTATTGATGAATTACGTAATTCAAGCTAAAACATAAGGAATATTTAGGTAAATTACGTAATTTCAAAAAAATAAAAGTTTATGCATGATTTTTGCAAGATCAGGTAAACTGCATGGACCAACTATGTAAATTTATGTTACATAGTTGGTCTTTAGGGATGGATTTCGGCATGGCTGTTAAACGACAAACTATTTATATAATTCTCGTAGCGATTTTATTCGCAATGAAAGGTAGTATCAAGGGACGGTGTACGTAAATTTATGTTACATGTTTGTTCCCTGAAAACTGATTTTTGATACATTGTTAGTCCTCGACGCCTATTACAATTGGCAGTTAAAACTCAAGGACTGTTTGAGTAAGTTCTCTGAAATAGACAAAAAATGTTGTAACACGTTTAGTGCCTGAGAAATGATTTTTGTTACATCGTTAGTTCTTGGAGGCCTATTTTGATGGCAGTTAAAACTCAAGGACTGTTTGAGTAAGTTCTCAGAAATAGACAAAAATTGTTGTAACACGTTTAGTACCCGAGAACTGATTTTTGTTACATCGTTAGTTCTCGGGGGCCTATTTTGAAACTACAGTTAAAACTCAAGGACTTCTTTTGTGAATTCTCAGAGATATACAAAAAGTTTGTTAGATGTTTGGTCCCTGAGAACGGATATTTGTTACATGTTTAGTCCCTTGTTGACCTATTTTGCAATAGAAGCTGTTTAGCCTTACGGGCTATTTGATTAAATTCAAACTTAAACTCGTGATTCTTATACCCCCAATGTATCAATTAAATAACAGCTTAATATCATCACAAAAAGAAGCATGATTTTACGCATAAAAATCTCCACCATGTATCCATCTACTATTTTGATGGATGATAATGAGACATGGGGTGTCTGAAGGATAAAGCCGGTAAATCAACCGTTTTAGGCTTCCGATTTTTGAAAGCCTTCGACTTTTATATCTCTTGTATATATTTAGGCTTCCAATTTATAGAACTTGTGATCTGTGGCGGAACTCTTTGGGGGCAGGGGAGGGTCCCGGCCCCCCCAAAATTTGCGGTACCTAGTGTAAATATTATAGGTTTTAGGGGTAATTTAGTTGAGGTTACAAACAAATCTCCGATTTGGCCCTCCCAAAATAAATTCAGCCCCCCCAAAATAAGTGGTCAAGTTCCGCCACTGCTTGTGATTTTCCAAACTCACGTGTATAAATCTTAAGTTTTTCATCCAAGAACGTTTGAATAACTTTTTGTTTAAGCAATTTAATTACTAAAAAAAAAAAAAAAAAAAAAAAATCTCTTTTAACTGAGAAAGGCCTCATCTTCGAATAGTAATGTGATTTCTATTCATATTGTAGATCTAACCAAAATATATGCTTTTCCCACGAATGTATCTTTATGCTAAACAAGAACTAAAACATTCACGAAAATTTATCTAAAGAGATTCACCTAAAAAGACCTATAACATCACGAAACAAACGAAAAACTAGCCCTTATAAACACAAAAAAAAGACCTATATCTCCCAGTGTAGTAACATCATCAATCAACAACAATTTGATCATCATACAGAAACATGATCTTGTTCATTTAACGCATATATCAATGCCCCAGTTGATCATTTATTATTTGGTGTAGTTTCTGCAAGCCAATTCTTTTACATAACGCCACTAGCTGTTTAACAATATCAAGCTCACTTTCTGCCTCTCTAATCTGCTGATCAAGTTCAATCAATATGCGAGAACATCCACCAGCCGGGTCACGAGCACGAGCATCAGCTTCATAGATTATACTAGTCACCACATCATCTTTTTCTTCTTGATCATTATGGTCTTTGATAGTCTTTGTGATAAAACTAACACCAAACAATTTACGGAAATTTTGGAATTGTTGTAGTCTGTCGTGTGGGAAGTATGGTGCAAGAATGCAGTCGGGGGCACATTTTTGACGTCTGGAATGACACGCTGCGCATGCGGGGTTGGATGGTTTTCTTCTTGGTGGTGGTAATTGGTTATTATTATTGTTAGGGTAGTTGTTTTGGGTGGACATTGTTAGTTAGTTTCAAAAGACTTGAAAGGAATAATGGTGAATGAAAGATGCTCTTTGAGATGTTATTCAGCTTTCTTTGTAGGGGCTTCAAGTTTAAATGGACTGATTTGACCTGCCTAAAAATAAGTGGCCCATTACAAGACAAATCTTTGGCATGCTACTGATCGACCCATTGTTCTCTATTGGTTAGTCATATATACAAGCAACACAGTCAAAGCCAAATACTCTTACAAAATATCTTCTTTAACACAAAAGGCTAAAGTGGATTGCAAGAGAATATGATATGCAGATATTTATGTTAGTTTAGCTTGTAAGAACTTTCATTTCTCATTTTATGTACCAGAATAATAAATAACCGTTTTTCCCGCCAAATTAATCATTTCCATTTTCTCTCCTTTACTTCATTTTCTATAGACTTGCAGGTAGTGGTTGCAAGGACACAAAACTCATGTTCAGTTGTTCTAAGAATTGAATTCTATAATACATAAATATTTCACACACAGATTAAAAACTCCATATCTTAATTAGAAATACTCGTTTCTTCCATGACCTACATCCTAACGTATTAATCTATCACCAGCTTATTGGCATACATACAGATTTTTTCGACGATATTGATCAGAACCTATAGTACTCATAAATATTATGGTTATAGCAAAATAAAAAATCTTGATGCCAAAATAATATCAGGTATCAAAGTCCCATTTGATCCACATTTGTTTATTTATGTCTTTAGACAATTTATTGTATTATGTAATGTATGGGTCATTATGGGTCAAATTCGTTTGGGTCAAAACTCTTAACCCAAACAGCCCGTTAGGATAGTTAATCTAGTTATGGCAGTTATGTAATTGACAGTTACAAAAATGGTTATCTTGTTGAAACGTCACAATGGTTGACTCTTGAAAGATGGTGTCGTTTCACAAGATATAAATACTCCAGGATCATTGTCAATGTATTAAGTCCTTTTATATATTTTACTGTTTCATTAAGTTTCATTTACAAACAAACACAAGACAAACGTTACACATATAATATGGCAAACTTCAAACACATGTTAGAATGCAATTGCCTTCGACCAAAACCTGTGAAGAAACCCCAACAATGGTATCAGAGCTTATGTTCTGATTCCTGGAAGAAGCAATTGCAAATGAAAAACAAAGCACCCCTCAATACGTATTACTTACAACGAGAAGCCCAACCCAATACCCCAAAGTGGCCGAAACACAAAAAATACATATCCCCTGAGGGAAAACAATTACTTAAAAGGAAAATGGAGGAAGTTGTTTCGTTCAACGCCACAAAAACCAAACAGCCGTTGGGAAGCACTTATAAAACAAGTGGGAGAACCAAGCAAAGTATCTAGAAGAGATAAACGTTCACGTTGCTATATTTGCAAGAAAAGAGGGCACGTTTATTGGAAGTGCACAAAGGAGAAAAAGGCTTGCGTGACAGAAAACATGGAAACTGCAAACCTAGAACCATTCAAATACCAACGTGCATGTGACATCAGACTACATGGTTGAGGGCTCTGATTTGAACAACTGGGATGACATATGGTATGTCAGTGCTATATACAAGAAGCATATGTGTCCCATGAGGCACTTGTTCAAGCGAATGATACAAAGATTCAAAGTGGAGGGGACAGAAGAGAGGGAAAAGAAATTCATAGTTTCATATGGCATAGGAGAGGCATATGTGGAGACAAGAGAAGGGAGATTGGTGATACCAAATGTGACTTTCACACCAGAAGTTACATTGAATATCCTAAGTTTAGAGCAATTGGAAAACCAAGGATTCATGGTAAGTTATGAAGGAAATAGATGCAAGATTGGGTACATGTTCAACAACATGGAAGAAGACTTCGTATATGACAACACCATAGAAGCAGAAAAGGAAGAAAGCATCAAAGAAAGTCATGACAGATTCTTGGATGGGTATTTTAGATCATTGGATCTTGATGAAGAATGCTCCCTGATTAAAGGCATGGAAGAAATGAATATGGACAGTAAAGGAGATCATGATTACGTAGATAGTGAGTATCTAAGCATCAATGGGACTTTGTACTTTATGAAGGTAAACACTTTCAAGAGATTTATTGCATTCCTAGACTTATTTAAATCTGATAAATTGGTATATGCAAACTGGGAAGTGTTTAATGGAAAATTCATAGAGATGCTAGACTGGTTTTATATAGGATTCTTAAGGCAACAAGAATTAGGAGAATTACCACCATATATAGGGCCAATTAAGATTGATTTATTAGCCTTATATAAAACTGTTGATACACTGGGTGGGTTTATGAATGTCACTTTCAATGGGAATTGGCATCAAGTTGCAAGGATATTAGGATTGGCACATGAACATTCTGAGGCAGTAAAAGAGATGTACAAAGAGTATATTGGCATGGTTAAGGTGTATTATGAAGAAGCAAAGAGGGTGCAAGGAAAGCCAGTTGATGAGGCAGAGAATGGCAGAGATGCTGCAGACATTCAGTGGCCACAGGTTGATGCACAGTTTATTGCAGGAGCACCAGAGATGCCAGAAGAAATTCCAAAGAAATGGAACAGGACTGCTAAAGAAGATACATACACGGAAGATGCCAACAATGGAAGCAAGTATGGAGTTGCAGTGGAAAGAATGGAAGCAAGCAGCATTGATGATTTTGAAATCATCACTTGAAGATTAAACCAGGAAGCAAGTGGACTTTGGCATTAACGCATTAGGAGGGAGAATGTCACCTTTATTAATGCTTATAATGCATCTTTTAGACAATTTATTGTATTATGTAATGTATGGGTTACTATGGGTCAAATTCGTTTGGGTCAAAACTCTTAACCCAAACAGCCCGTTAGGATAGTTAATCTAGTTATGGCAGTTATGTAATTGACAGTTACAAAAAACGGTTATCTTGTTGAAACGTCACAATGGTTGACTCTTGAAAGATGGTGTCGTTTCACAAGATATAAATACTCCATGATCATTGTCAATGTATTAAGTCCTTTTATATATTTTACTGTTTCATTAAGTTTCATTTACAAACAAACACAAGACAAACGTTACACATATAATATGGCAAACTTCAAACACATGTTAGAATGCAATTGCCTTCGACCAAAACCTGTGAAGAAACCCCAACAATCCCCCAACTGGATCTTTAGCACGAACATTGGCTTCGTATATCATACAACGCATTGCTTCTTGTCTATGTGTTTGATCAATCTTTGTAAGAATCTTGCTGACATTATTGAAACTAAACAGCTTATGGACGTTTTGGGTTTGATCAGGATTGTTTTGGTCGTATGGGAAGTAGGGTGCAAGAGAGCAGTCAGGGGGACATCTTTGTCTTTTGTAACGACACGCTGCACATACGGGCTTAATTGGATCTTTCTTAGTGATGATTGATTATCAAGACATTCGAAATCAAACTCATCATGATCATTTGTTATCTGGTTTTGGTTCTGCACACCATAAGCTAGCTTAAACTCCACCAACAGTTCCTTAACATACGCAAGTTCACGTGCTGCCTCTCTAACCTGTTTTTTAAGTTGCAGCACAATCCGATAACATCCTCCAACCGGGTCTTTAGCACGAACATTAGCTTCGTATATCATATTACGCATTGCTTCATCTTTTTTTTCTTGATCATCAAGATTTTGAAGAGTTATTAGCATGTTCTTTACACCAAACAAATTGTGGGCATTTCGGAATTGTTGTGGATGATCTTGTGGGAAATATGGTTCAAGAATGCAATCTTTGGGACATTTTTTACGTTGGAAATTACAAACGGCGCATGCTATACCTCTGTGGCGCATGATTTCAAAAGATTATAAATTCAAAATGGGTGCGTTGTGGGTGATGGTTTATTGTTATGTGAATGTTGATTGTTGAGAGTTAGGTAGTTGTAAGTTTGTAACTACTTTTGCTAATTCTATCTTTCTTTTATAATAACAGTAAAAAATGAATTTTACATTTTGAATTCTGCAAAAAGTAGTAACCTTTTAAATAAGTGGAGTTGGGTGGGTTGGGTTTGGGTGATTTTTTTAGCCGATATAAATATTTGGTACTTGGTTAGCCAAATTCTAGCGAGTCCCATTTAGCATAAATAGTAGAATTGGATTTATTTTCAGTTGTTATAGAATGCTAATCATTTTAGTTACGGCTCATTTAAGCCGATTATCAACGTTTGATTTTGCTTTCCTATCAATCCTTGGGAACTCCTAATTGTTAGTTAGTTGTTTTCATTTAGTTATATAAGTACAAAAAGATTGTTTCAAACAGATTAAGTCCCAACAATTTTATAAGTCAAAAGATAAGCCAAAAAGAGTTAGCTAACTTGCCTTATCACTAGGCCATTTGGTGCTAGCCTGGTTCTGATTGAGTATTATGGTTGAATTTGGGAACATGCTAAGCACATATGGAAATGAGATTAGATGTTTTACGTTATGGGATTAAATGATCGGGGTAACAAGTTTGCTCAGCCGAAAGATGGTATTTCTTAGTTCGGGCTTGTTTGATTTAATTCTAGTGATATTTGTTTCGGATTGTTGGTTTGTTGCAAGTACTATGTATCAGTATGTTTGCAAAACTAGTTAAATGTCACCGTTGATGTTTATTTGATGCCTTATTATGAATGGACTAAACACCATTAAAAGTTGCATTTTTACTACATACATGTCATTCTTTAGTCGAATACTAATGATGATGCTTATCTTATCATTATTATGGTCAAATTTGGGAACACGATGAGTACTTTTGGGAATGACATAAAAGGTTTTACTATATGGCATAAATGACAGGTAACAAGTTTGCGTGGTCGAAGGAAGGTTTTCAAAAGGCCAAGTCCATTTAGCTATAGAAGGTTGCTCCCTTATCTACAGGACATAGGTATACACACACTTAAATCGGTTCTCTATTTATTCATCTGTTCATTCTATGTTTTAGCGCATCGCCTCTCGTTAACTTGCATGATTTTAATGTCAGATTCTTCAAATTTTGAGATAGTTGACGCCAAATTGCCTGAAAAAAATTTGAAGTTGGGTGATAATCTAGATTTGATTGTATAAACACAGATAACCAAAATAACTCTTTGATTGATAATAGGAAAATAGCTCAAAACCTATTACATGTTTATACAATACATTGTATGTGTTTGTGGTGTCTAACCTCTTGCTAAACACCCCTATTTATACCCATAACAAACCCACCACACTAAGTCTTGATAATGGGCCCACTAATACTCCCACATGGATTATGACATAGATGATGACTTGTGTTTCTAGAAGACTGAAGTTAACTCTTTTGACAGCAGTAAACTTAGAATTCCAACAATCACCCCCGAATCTCTAAGTCCTTCTAGAGATATCTTTGATTCCAATCAAGCTCCGCATTTCCTTGAACTTGGTTCGTGCCAATGGTTTTGTGAGAATGTCCGCCTTCTGTTTCTCACCGGGAATATACTCCACCTCCACCTGTTCGTTTTCAACACAATTGCGAATGAAATGAAACCTTGTGTGAATGTGTTTACTCCTTCCGTGAAAAACGGATTCTTTGTTAGTTCAATAGCGGACTTGTTATCAACCCTAAGAACCACCTTCTCTTGCGTCTTGTTCATAATTTCTCCAAGCAAATCCACGAAGCCATATTGCTTGACAAGCGACCGCGGTAGTCGCCATGAACTCGCCTCGCAAGATGATAAAGCAACGGTATCTTGCTTTTGCGAACACCGGTTATCGGAGATAACCCATAGTAGAAAATGTGACCGCCAGTGCTTCTTCCATCATCCGGATCAACATTGTGACTACTATCACTAAAACCAATGATTCTGTTTTGACCCATCCTCTCGTACTTAATTCCGTATCCCGTTGTTCCCGTAAGTACCGTAGAATGCGTTTAATTGCACGACCATGTGATTCTCTTGGACTTTGCATGTATCGCTAATAACTCCAACCGAGTATGCCATATCGGGTCTTGTTTGCAAGAGATATCTAAGGCATCCAACCACCTTCGATATTGTGTAGGATCGATTTCGGGTTCATCTTCGGCTTTTGACAATTTGGTTCCCGTGTCCATGGGAATGTGAGTTGGATTGCAATCTTGTAAACCAGCTTCCTTCAGAATGCGTCGAGCATAGGCTTCTTGGTTTATCGTAATCCCCGATTCTTCTTGCATGACTTCAATGCCCAGGTAGTAAGTCAATCTTCCAAGATCCGACATCTCAAAGTTCTTGGACATCTCGAATTTGAACCTTTTGATCATGTTCAAATTTGTACCTGTAACAAATAAATCATCAACATAAATTGCTAAAATTAGCAAGTTAGTTCCTTCTCGCTTCCGGTACACCGATGGTTCTTTCAAGCACTTGTGAAATTTCAACCCCTTCAAAATTCCATCAAGCTTCGTGTTCCATGCTCGAGGTGCTTGTCTTAGACCATAAAGTGCTTTGTTAAGGCGATACACTTTATGCTCGTTTCCCTTCCTTATATAGCCTTCCGGTTGTGACACATAAACGGTTTCCTTCAACTCTCCGTGTAAGAAAGCCGTTTTGACATCTAAGTGGTGAAGTTCCCACCCATTTGTAGCGGCTAAGGCAATGAGAAACCGGATGGTTTCGATTCGAGCTACCGGTGCAAATACCTCTTGAAAATCAATACCGTGTTGTTGCACGCACTTTAGCAACCAACCTTGCCTTGTATTTAATGATGGTGTCGTCGCATTTTCTTCGGTTTGAACACCCATTTGAGTCCAATCACCTTCACCCCCATAGGCTTGTTCACGAGAATCCAAGTGTTATTCTTGTTGATCGAATTGATCTCTGCATTCATTGCTTTGACCCACTCTGGTTCTTTCTTCGCCTCTTCAATCGATACTGGTTCGTCATTGGTTATTAGGAGAAGTTCATCAAGATTATTAAGGTTAAGCACAAAATCTTGCAGTCGAGTTGGAAGTTTCCTTGTTCTCGTAGGCCTTTGGTTCTGGACATTGTTCACGTTATTGTTGACCGGACTTGGTTGCTCGTTGTCTTGAACCTGCACTCCGTCTTCAATCTCGTGATCCGATTCAATCGGTTCAGTTTGATCATTGTTTACATTATCTCCTTGGTTTCTTGCCTTATCTTCTGGATAGTCCCATGGAACTATGAATGACCCCGGTTCTTCATTGTCGGTACCTGCTTCTTTTTCCCAATCCCACCATTTGGTCTCGTTAAAAATAACGTCTCGACTCACGATTATTTTTTGTGTAGCCGGGTTAAAAAGCCGATAAGCTTTCGTACCCGGTTCGGAACCAAGATGCACTAGTGGTCTTGATCTTGCATCCAACTTCTTAAGATTCACCGGTTCAACTTTCACATATGCTAGACACCCAAAGATACGAACGTTCTCCAAATTCGGTTTTCTTTTATACAACTTCTCGTACGGAGTTGTATCGCCAAGGACTCTTGTGTAAACGCGGTTGATCAAATTTGTAGAATGTCTTACCGCTTCTCCCCATAGATAATTTGGAACATGCATCGCCTTCATGATACTTTGTGTCATGTCCATGAGTGTTCGGTTTCTTCGTTCCACAATTCCATTTTGTTGTGGTGAATATGGGGCGGTAAGATGTCGTTTGATTCCATTTATATCACAAAAGGAATTAAACTCAAGCGAAGTAAACTCTCCTCCTCGATCACTTCGAAACACCTTCAAAGACTTTCCGAGCTCATTCTCCGCCAAAGCTTTGAATTTCTTGAAGTGTAAAAACGCCTCACTTTTCTCCTTCAAAAGAAAAGTCTACATATATCGTGAAAAATCATCAATTAGTGTGAAAATGTACCGATTTTGACCTTTCGTTGACGGTGTGATCGGACTGCATAAATCACCGTGAACGAGCTCCAATGGTCGTGTTGCTTTGTACGTCGTCATTAATGGAAATGACTTTCTTGTTTGCTTGCCCACCAAACAAGATTCACACAATTGATTCTCAGTGTTAAAATGAGGTAACCCTTTGACTAGACCTTTCTTGGACATCTTTTTCATTGACTCGAAATTGATGTACCCAAGTCTTGCATGCCAGCGCCACGTGTCTTCACCTAGTCTCGAATGAAGGCAAATAGGTACTCCAATTGTTAAGTTTATTTTATAAAGGCGGTTTGGAGTTCTTTGTACCTTCATTAATACGTAGTTGTCGGCATCATGCATCGTCAAATAGTCATCTTTCATCCGAATATCACACCCGGCTTCAGTTGCTTGTCCGAGACTGAAAATATTATTTTTCAAATCCGGTATGAAATAAATCTCCGTCATCAATCGTTGTTTTCCCGATTTTCCTTGGAAAAGAATAGAGCCTTTCCCTTTAATTTCGACACACGAATTATCACCGAATTTCACCTTTCCGGTTATTCCTTCGTCGAGTTCGGAGAAAAACGATCGATTTCCCGTCATGTGATTACTTGCCCCGTTGTCCAAATACCACACATCATTTTCTTGTGCGTTGTATCGAGACGGTATCACATTCTTTTCGTTCAAAAATATTGTTTCGTGTAAAAACACGGTTTCATCAGTATCTTCCTGCTCCGTAAAATTACTTTCTTGGAATTTTTGGAGTCGGTCCGAACATTTAGATGCGTAATGACCTGATTTATCACATCTGTAACAAATAATTTTTGACATATCTTTTTTCTGGTTTCGGTTTGAGTCGGAGTTGGGCTTATTGGGTTTATAATTATTTTGGGCTGACTTTGACCCATTAGAAGAACCGGGTCCACTAGATCCCAATCCATCTTTATTAATAAACTCACCTCTATTATTTTTTTCCCACTTTCCCTTTCTTCTTTCTTTCGACAAAAACCCAGAAACACAAGCATCATCACCGCCGCCTCCACCAAAGGTCCGGCCGCCACCCTTGCTCGCTCCACCACCACCACCACGTGAAAACATCACCATTTTCTGCTCGTCTCCACCATCTTCACCTCGTATCCGCTCCTCGTACGCCTTCAAACGACCCACAACATCTTCAAAACCCACTGTCTTTAAATCAAGAACCTGCTCAAGAGAAGCAACAAGATGTATAAACTTTCTTGGTACCACTTTTAACAGTTTCTTCACAAGTTTTGATTCGTCAATCGTTTCTCCAAGTGATGCGGACTTCGAGGCGATTCCGGCGAGTTTCCCGGCGAATACATCGATGGTCTCGGTCTCGCATCTTCAACCGATCAAACTCGAGTTTAAAGTCCGCAACCGTGCTTCCTTCACTCTACCCGCTCCAACATAACGAGCCTTGATCGATTCCCACAAAGACCTTCGGACTATCTACATCGCCTATTTGCATTATCGAGTTTCGTGGATTGCTTGGTACAAAAACCCATCGCCAGTTATTCTTCTCACTTTCGTGCTTCTGGTTCAATAGTTAACCAAGCTTTATGTATTCTGAGCACAACCTTCATTCGTAGGGCCCAGACAGTGTAGTTAGTAGATGTTAACATAGGACAGGCTACGGTGGTTGTCCCGACCTCCTTCACCCTCACCGGTGTAGGACCTGCTGCGTCTTCAACATCTGACATGGTTCAAGAAAACACCAGGTATGAATTCAAAGCCCCTTCTCTCAGGCTCTGATACCAATTCTAGATTTGATTGTATAAACACAGATAACCAAAATAACTCTTTGATTGATAATAGGAAAATAGCTCAAAACATATTACATGTTTATACAATACATTGTATGTGTTTGTGGTGTCTAATCTCTTGCTAAACACCCCTATTTATACCCATAACAAACCCACCACACTAAGTCTTGATAATGGGCCCACTAATACTCCCACATGGATTATGACATAGATGATGACTTGTGTTTCTAGAAGACTGAAGTTAACTCTTTTGACAGCAGTAAACTTAGAATTCCAACAGATAACGCTCCCAATATGGTTGCCCATGGAGAGCAGGATATCAGTGTAGTATCTGTTGGTATCAATTTGATAGATGAGACATCTAAAAGTGCCAGTGAAGAACAATATCCAAACAAGGTGAATCCTGAAGTAAGTAGGAATGTTGAGAGTTCTGATGTGGTGCAGAAAAGCCATGAAGACCTTCTAAATGACTCATTAGAAGAGTGTGAGCAGATGACACCACCAGATGCAGACATCTATAGTAAACCCAAGACTGATAAAATGTTGGATGTGGTTGAAAAGCCAAAACCTAAGCCGGTAACGCTCACCCTCTTTTGTTCTACATCCTAATTTTGTAGTACTATTATCATATGATTATCTCGCCTTGTATAGTGCATAGTATATTGATTTTACTTTTATGCACTTATAAGAATGGCATAAATTATTGTACATAAGCGTTTATATGAACCACAGAAAGATGATAAACTTGTTGTGAAACTGATCTTGGATCTTCAATCCACTTGTTTTGGTATAGACCTTCATGGTTATGGTTCTGTTACATTTTTGTTTTGTTACTGGTTTTGCTTGTTTCTGCTATGGAAATACAATGTAACCCATGTAGCATTTAACAAAAACTGAAAAGTAGAAAAAATAAATAAATTCATAGAGCCATGTGTTGTAAGCAAAAAACACGGGTCTATGCTTATCAAAAATGATTTTTTAATCTCATAGAGCAAGGTTTTCAACTAAAAAACCGGGCTCTATTACACATCATAAAGCCCGTTTTTAAAACCGGGCTCTATGGCAAGTCCTAATAGAGTCTCTCCCCCTTTGTGCCCTCATGAAAAACCGGGCTCTATTAGCCTTTTCAACCGGGCTCTATGCCCATTTTTGTAGTAGTATAGCTTATGAAATAAATTAAGTCAAAAAGCATGAGCTCATCAGCTCACAAATAAGCTTAAACAAACACCTCCTGTGATTGTACTTTTATTTGTTAAACCATTTGTGTGATATTAGACCAATGTCCCTCTAACGGTTATGGATTTGAACATAATTATGGCGGGAGAAGTTTGTTTTGTCTAGGTTATCTTGAAATGAAGAGTAAAAAGTGGTCATGCATAGTCAAAGTCAACTAAGCAAATTTTCACTAACTAACTAACTCTAACCAACTTGACAGTTATATGCATTTGATTGCATATCCCTGTGCCTTGTGATTTGGTAGGGGGGATTGCCGGATTTTATTTTTTTATTTTTATTTTATTTTTTTCTTTTTGAAATGATTTTGTTTGTATATTGATATTTGTTTGTTTTATTTGGAACATTTTTCACTTACATCCGTCTTAGCTTGATAGGTTTATAAGTATATTGAACGTTTTATAAGCTTATTAGCTTTTTTTTATGAGCTTATAAGCTTATACTCCTTTCGTCTCATTTTATTGTTCACTTTGACCAGCTTTTTTTGTTCAACTTTGACCATTAATATATTTATTTGTGTTATATAATATTTGATGAAAATTATACCAATGAAAATACATTTAAAACCCAATACATTCATATATTTTTCATCAAGTATTATATAACACAAACAAAAATAATTATGGTTAAAGTTGAAGAAAAAGGCTAAAAAAGTCAATAGGGGACAATAATTTTGGAACGGAGGGAATATTATATAAGTTATAAGTTCAAATTGTTAACCTAATAAGCGAGTAAAAATAAGTTTATAAGCTTATCAAAATTTCAATAACCTCGTCAAATGAGCTAAGACAAGCACCCATTTAAGAAAACGGGATAGTTTTTTTAGGTAACTAGAAATTTTGTAAGATTTTTTATGATTCGCTTTCTAGAGGTGTCCGCGTCAAATGAGCTAAGACAAACACCCCCTTAAAAAACGAGATAGTTCTTTTTAGGTAACTAGAAATTTTGTAAGATTTTTTGTGGTTCGCTGCAAATAAACACTTTAACCTTAAGGACCGCGGACAATTAAGTACTTTCCTTCTACCAAGAAGCAAACAAATAAGCATGTCCTTAAGTCCTTTAATGAAGCTATCAACCAGGCACCCTCGCAAAGCATGAACACTTTAGTCTGTGTTTTAGCATTTTAAAAGATGTGCATAGTAAGCATAAATTTATTATACAAAAAAGGTTTATAGGTTAAAGATGTAGTAGCACGACATGTTCATAAACCTTTAAAAGTTGTACCATTTTCCAGGGACGGAGCCACTTCATGACACTGGTGGCGGTGCCCTCGACGGAGTTCTTGCAGACACAAATATTATGTAGTGCAGACACAAATATTATGTAGGAAAAACATCAAAATATTAGAAAAACTGTAAGAGCCCTCGGCATAACAAGTCGAGTGCCCTCTGCGTTAACTGATTAGACAAGCTGAGAGAGTCAAATTGAATGTGAAAAACGTTTTTTTAGTTGGTCGGAAAAAATAGAGTAGGAACTGGGAAGGTGGGGAAATGGGTTTCTTGGGGGATTGGTTAAGTGGGTAACGTATCAAAGGTGGGACCTTTTTAAAAGTATACATATGATTATATCTTGACTATTAACCTTACAAAATTATATTGCTTTATTGAGTTCTTTTTCTAATAGAACAAAGTACACGTTTGGTCCCTGTGGTTTGCTTATATTTCATGTTTAGTCCCTAAGCAGTTTTAATTACACCAGAGATACCTATTTTTGAAACATTGCACTCATTTAGTCCCTATTTTGGATGGGCCGTTAGTTTCTTCGTTAACTGTTTGTACTGTTAGTCCCTTCGTTAATAATTTTTCCACTGTTAGTCCTATTTTTTCAAATAATAGTTTTCGCCAGTTAGTCCCTCCGTTAATAATAGTTTTTGCCCGTTTTTTACGTTATTGTCCGTTTTTATCCGTTTTCGTTAATTTTTTTTTTATCAATTTTCCCCTGTTTTTTACGTTTTTCACCATTTTTTTACGAAAACGGATAAAACGGACAAAAACGTAAAAAACGGATAAAAACGTAAAAAAACGAGCGAAAATAGATAAAAAGAAATGAAACTAATAAAAATGGACAAAAAAGTAAAAAAAACGGGTGAAAACGGATAAAAACGAACAAAAACGGATAAAAACAGACAAAAACGAAAAAACGAGCGAAAAGGTAAAAAATGGACGAAAACGGATAAAAACGTAAAAACGGACGAAAGCATAAAAAAATAGACAAAACGTAAACAAAAGGACGAAAACATATAAAAACGAACGAATACGGATAAAAATTGACAAAAATGTAAAAAAACGGACGAAAATGGATAAAAAAGAACAAAACTGTAAAAATACGAGCGAAAACGGATAAAAAAACAAACAAAGATGGATAAAAACGTACAAAAACATAAAAATACGTGCGAAAATGAATAAAATAAAGGGACGAAAACAGATTAAAACTGACAAAAACGTAAAAATCCCATGAAAACCGTAAAAAAAGGGCGAAAACAGATAAAAAAACGAATGAAAACGGATAAAACGGACAAAAACGTAAAATAACGGTCGAAAACGGATAAAAAACGAACAAAAACGAATAAAAACAAACAAAAACATAAAAAACGAGCGAAAACGTAAAAAATCTGACGCAAACGGATAAAAACGGACAAAAACGTAAAAAACGGATAATAACGTAAAAAGGGGATAAAAAGGACAAAAACGTAAAAAATTTGGGCTAAAACGGATAAAAAACGAACGAAAAAGGTTAAAAACGGACAAAACGTAAAAAACGGTCAAAAACGGATAAAATAGGACAAAACGTAAAAAATGGGCGAAAACTGATAAAAATGTAAAAAACGGACGAAAAACGTAACAAACAGGGGAAAACGGATAAAAAACGAACGAAAACGGATAAAAAACAGACAAAAACGTAAAAAAAAGGGCGAAAACTATTATTAACGGAGGGACTAACTCGCAAAAACTATTATTTGAAAAAATAGGACTTACGGTGCAAAAATTATTAACGTAGAGACTAACGGTGCAAACACTTAACGGAGAAACTAACGGCCTATCCAAAATAGGGACTAAATGAGTGGAAAGTTTCAAAAATATGTATCTATAATGTAATTAAAACGACTTATGAATTAAATATGAAATTTGAGCAAACCACATGGACCGAACATGTAATCTTTTCTTTCTAATATAATCTGTTTTATAAGATTTTTACAAGTTAGAGTTTGTAACCACAGCTTTACTGAAGTACTACTTAAAATACCAAATTCCTTTTTGACCCACATTAAATTTTTTTATATCCCCTAAACATATGTGTTTTATGTATGATACAATATACAAGTAAAGTGTGTATTCCTCTTAGCATAAATCAGTTTAAGTTACCAATTAGAATTCACCCTATAGATACCTCCATTTACGTCTAAATTAGAGGTGAAAAATAAATAAATAAACATGACCTTTAAGCGACACCGACCCAACTATTTTGATATGAAAAGAGCAAATTATATTAATCACTTGACCCGACCCGATCCGACTTGCTTCAACTTGCACGAAAAGTAATATATATCAACTTGTTGCTTAACAACAACAAAAATTCCGACGCCCTCACTGATCACTTTTTCTGGTCCGCCACTGCCATTTTGGACACTCTTCGGGTGATTGTATTTTGTTCTAATGATAGTAGAGGAATTTGTAGCAACTAATTTCTAAAATCCAGTCTTTGTGGGAACATACTTGTAAGCCCCTCTCTCGGCTCAGAGATTCATGATTATATCTTCATTAGACATCAAATGTACTTATATGTCGATAAATTAAGTTGTCATGCAGCATGGCCTTCACCTTTGGCTTGGTCATGGCTTTAGCTTAACTTTCTTGATCTTGATTTAATCAGAAGTACGCAAGTCTTGACTACCTTGTGTTATATCATGTAGGCTTCATCATATACATTTAACACAAGTTCATATATTTTTTTTTTTTTTTTTATCTCATTTACACCATATAAATGTGACCCATAAGATACATCTAACAAAAACTTAACAGCTTACAAACACAATAGATGAAAATTTTAAACATCATTTAAATTTGATCCAAAATAGACAACCAGTTAGAGTTTTGTCATGATGAGATTGCAATCAGAACGGTTCTCAAAAGGGTAACCGAAAAGCTTACAGCACTAAGAAGTACATACCCTTATTTATCCCGAGTGTTACCATCATTTCTTTTTACCTTTGATGTGTTTACCCTTCTTCCCTTTCGCTTTCTTGTTGTTACCATCACCACTTTGACTTTCTAAAGCCACTTCAACTAGTGCATCATCACATGTTTGTTCAACTTCAATTGTTCTGCTGCTGCTGCACTCTGACACTACCATTTGCGCGTCCATAATAGTATTCGAATCTTCTTTCTGAAAACAAGACATATAGATTAGAAGCCATCATAGTTTCAAGCAATGATGATAAAACTAAAAGAACCGCAGAGCAGTTACCTTCATTTTAGATTCACGTATTTCTTTGGGAGCTTTCCTTTGATTTCCATTTCCCTTTGCATTTATTCATTGGATTTACGTCAAGGTTAGTATTCACCGAGATGGCGGCCCACTAATCGTCCCAATATCAACATTGTGAGAAGCAGAGTTGAAACTATGTGTATTCTTCTTTGGAAACAACACGCGATTATCTCCTCTTTAGATTTGTTAAGGTCCACAAATATAGCACAAGGAGCATGGATATTAGGAATCAAATCTCCCGGTATACAATCACGAGAGGATCCTTTACACTCATAAATGCTTCTGCAACCACTTCTGGATTCAAATTCAAAGAACGGCCTCCCTTCTCCTTAGAAGACTGGAAACAAACTTCTGTGGAAGTAAATCCGCAATATTGCTGCTACCCGTTAGCGAATCAAGTAATACTTGTGAGTAATCCGGTTCTTCCAGAAGAACTAAAGCCAACATCATAACTAACTTCAATGCTAAAAGTTTATGATAAAATGAGCGATCCTCACATGATAATATGCACCAATGGAAAGTATTTTTTCTATTGTAGAGGATTTTGTGGGCCATTTCAACATAAAAACTTATGATACGCTTTAATATTTTCGGTTTTGGACTCAATTTAGTTGGGGTAACAGAAGAGTGAAGATGTGTAAACCATCCAGCAAAGAAGACTTTGCAGTGTAAAAGGTTTGACATAACCAAGATGCCACAAAAGAAGACGCTCTATAAGACGCATAAAACTGTCCGGTGAAATGCAGCTACTAGAAGGTTTGGTTCTTAAAGCATCATTCAGAGCAAGCATGAATTCTGGAAGAACAAGATGCTCTTTATAACCAACATCCATAAGTTTTCCAACAAATAACTTCCACATAGGTTTCGATTCAAGCTTATTAATGAGACGCTCGAAGTGCTACTGATGTTCTTGAACCAAGACACGTCATCATCACCCTTCCAATATTCCAATAGTCGAGGTCACTCATGAAGCCAAAATTTCGAATGATAATTTCATCATACACGTTGACACAAAAATCAGTTGTTCTTATATAAATCAAGTCCTCAGACATTGATTTTCGCCAGTCTAACGGAAACATAAGATCAAAATAATGTTGAAAGGAATTTACTGCAATACTATGCACCATCTCGTCAAAAGGGGGAGTGAGGTCAAAATACTTGCAGTTGAACAGAAAGTTGAAAACGTCACAAATGTGAAGAACAGATGTGCTTCGTGAAAGGCGAACCGTTTGACTTTAACTTATGGAGACCTTCAAGAGTTTCAAGTACCTTAATACCCACAGAAAGTAATTCCGACCCCAATAAGACCGCATAGCTTGACACAAATCTGTTTCATCCATACTTAGAAACTCCCCATCCCTACGAAGACCCTTGCGACTAGTGTTTCGTATCCAATGAGCATCCTTGAATACTAACTGGTAAACTAAACTATCTACATTATGTTTCCTCGCCCCAAAATAAAGAAAAGTGAAATCAATATGAGCATGGTGTTTAAATCGATCTTCGTTGTGACAAATTCCACAAACATTCTTCTTCCACAAATTCCAATAATAAACCAAGGTTCTAACAGAAACCGGTTCTGGGAAATCCTGTCTTCACAGTGCTTATTTATATCAACCGGTAACTCGTCCTCCCACTGTACTTAGAAGAACTTAGATTTAAAATGAGCATTCAAAATTTTCCTAATCGACAAAATTTCTCCCATTAGGCTCTTGATTTCCGGAATCGTCTAAATCTTTTTCAGTTCAGTCAAGCTACTATGCTGATCAGAGAGTACATTAAGCTCTTTACAAACAAAATCATAGAACTTGTATGAATCCTGTTTTGCAAGTGACTTTACTTTATTACAAAGTTCTTCCTTCCGAGGAAAGTGCTTCAGAGGCCAACCTTTGTTTCCATTTCCCATGATGAGTTAAGAAGTACATACCAAAGCACCAGAACCGCTGCCTCCCTAAACTGTCCAGCCTTCTCCAAAAGATCAGCTTCTTTTAAAACATCGCCTAATGACCTTGCCAGCTCAGTAGCTTCAAGCAAATGGCCTGATTCTTCTTCCAATGATAAAAGGTCGTAAAGGCGGCCTAAAGACCTCAAGAATACACGTTTAGACTTCATAGAACAAAACGCTCTGACAAATTTCATCATGGATTTAGGATCCTTATGCTGATGGTAATCGAGAGCACCATTTTCAAAGAATTCTTGCTCAATCTTTAGCATTTCCTTACTTCTGACATTAACATGTTCTTTCCAATATTCAATATACTGCATGCCTTTATCAAAAAGTTTCCCTTTTATGCACACTGAAAGACAGTTTGAAAACATATCTCCCTTGGCGTAAGCTTCCGCTGCATCACTATAACAGCCTGATAGAGTGAAACACTCTGCTGCTGCATCAATCTTTCCACATTTGGACAAATAGATTTTTCCTACACAGCCACAAGAGTTCAACCTAAAGTTAGGCATTGATCCAAATTTTTGAGTAAAAATAATGGAATGTTATATACTTTTAAAATCAAACTTAGGCAATTGTCAAACAGTTTGACCCATTTGACCCGTTCCCCTTTTAGTTAATTCCTTTTAATTAATCAATTTGACCCGTTCAACTTTCACTAATTCCTTTAAAATGACCCATATGACCCATTCCCTATTAGTTAATTCCTTTTATTTGACCCGTGTGAGATCAAATACAACCCAAATCCAAACATCCTTAAGCCAAAATCCAAACATCTACAGACACGGATTTAGGTTTTACCAGCTCTTCGTACTCCCTCAAATCACAATAACATGAAGCTGCAGACTCGAGTTTCCCAATAGACTCAAATATTTCTGCTGCTTCTCTAACACAACTTTTAAAAGCAGATGCTCTCAGACCGGAGGCTTTGGCCAGTTTTTCCCATATCGTGTCTCCAGCTCTCTCAAAACACATTGTGGCCATCACAAAATTGTTCTCATAAAAAACTGAAAACATATGGTGGACATGTCAAATCATGTAAAAAAGTAAATCATAAGAAAACTACAGCAGCAATAGAAATAAAAAAAATAACCTTTTACCACGCCTCGCCACTCCTGAGGGCTGCTAACAACCTGCATAGCCTGTGCAACTGAATCATCCAACTTTCTTGTCTGAACAAGTCCCCTCGCTTTCCAATAGTCAAACATTGGCTTTGAAAGCTCTTCTTTGTTCTCACAAATCCATAGCCTTTGCCTCGCTCGAGTAATGGCCACATATAATTGTTTCAGTTCGAACATAAAACACCATGTCTTGCCTCAGTAAATGTCGGGAAAGATTGAGGAAGTTTCTCATCGAGCCAATCATATTTCTTCATGTATCCATATATAACTCTCCACTGGTCTTTCAAAGGGATGTCCCAAAAAGTTGTACAACAATACGTCCTATAATTTTAAAAAGAATAATAATAAAAATACGTTAATCAATAACCTTTTGTGACAAAAGTTTTAACAGAATATAATTAAGGCACTTACATGAAACTCAAGTCCCTTACACTCCAGTATCGTGAGAACAAGAGCTTGTCTTCCAACGTATTCACAAATTTCGGTCTTTGCACGCTCATCACGCACCAATATGACTTGTTCAGCACCAAAGCCCACAACTTCTCCACTACTTTCACTGCCACCAAAGATTGTTACGATTGCATTTTCGTGGTTACCAGATTCCAGTAGAACAGGAGCTTCTCCAGAAATAAGACTAGTTTCAGGCTCTAGATTGTCAATTGAGTGAACAAAGTAACAGTATAAAATGTCAATGACACTCTGAGCTAAATCAAGCACGCCAGCATGAGTTCTAAAGTTCTGTTTTAACTGAGAAATCTCAGATAAAAGACTTTCTTCTCGTTTTCCAGATGCTCTAGTGCTTAAGAACTCCTTATAGAACAGATGTCGTATTTCCTGAAACCTAAAGTCAATCCTCTTGCAATTGTTTGTGCAGTATCACCCGCAAATATAAAGCCCTCATCAACATTTTGGGAAATATATTTGAAAAGAGAAATTTGCCTCATACTAAGATCTTGCACTTCATCGATGTACACAAAATCCATTTGATCACCTCCATATTTACCATTTTTAAGCCTACGATGAATGTCATTTACAAAATCTCCCAAATCGAACTCTCCACGGGCAGTCTTCATCTTTTCATAGGCTTGAAAGAGTTTGTAAACAATCTCTCCCTTTTCTTTTGTTAAAGTGGAAGAACGACTTTCAGCCAATAAAGAGTAACACTCGTAGCTTAATCTTCCGTCACTGCATTCCCCTGTTTGCAAGCCTCCTTTTATATGAGAAATAATTTCAGTGAAAACTCTGGAACAATCAAGCTTCTTTGTAAGATCTGAGTTAAAGTGGGGCCAATAAATTGAACAAAATCTGTCAAATGTAACCTCCCTCAGTCTTAAGAAAGTTTGCAATGCAACTGATCTTGAACTTATAATGTCGCCATGAGAACCTTCTCTCGCCTCAGGAAATCTATTAAAGAACGAATTCCCCAATGTACCATCCAGCATCATCAGAAACTTTTGAAATGTTATTACGAGAGGGTAACTTTTTATGGGGATGTTAGTTAATGTGTCTGGAATATCATTAAATTCTGATGTAATGACATCCGTATCATCAAGATTGATCTCTGCTGATGAATTCCCATTACTTGAAATACTGTTAAAGACATAAATTCATAAATTGAGAACAAGACAGTAAAAGATGTGAAAAAAGGACAAAAAACAAGTATTTGCGCACCTTGTAAGGTGGGAAACATTTTGTCTCACAGCATAACATAAGTGTGCGCTGACAGTCACAAAAAGCTGGCGAAGACCACTCGTTTTGCTATCTTGATGATCATTAACAACTTCAGCTCCCCTAAACTGACTGCTCTCTCCTTCATAAATCCCATCAGAAGCAATGCGAAATTTCTGTTCGTGTTGGAACAACTTCGTTGTCAGAACAGTAGTTTTTCCGGTTCCTGATCGCCCAGTAATAAATGAGCTTTTGCGAGATGAAATTATTTCCATTTGTTCATCAGTGACTTGCATGGGAAGATCAACTTCTTTACCAGAAAGCAAATGGCTCACGACCCCACGTGACAACGAGTAAAACTTCATAAGCAATAAGCTTTCACTTACTTTTGAGTTTTCAACATAATTTTTAGCATCATTAGGTTTCACACTCACTTCACTTTCATCTTCACAGTCACTTAGATAACGAAATCTGATAATTTTTTGGGATGCAGGCCAACTTCTTGGAACTTCCAAGTTCCTGAAAAATATACCAAAAATGGACTCAAGCATGTATAATATAATCATTACTTTAAGAACTAAGATTCAGTAAACAACAAAGGAACATACCCATCTAAACATTTTTCTGTGCACCGATCATTAAAATCATTTGTGTATGCAGAATATACGCTCTCGAGTCGTTTTTTGAGTTTTGGTATCTCATCTAAGGCTAAAATATTCCAAACCTTTAAAACCTGTATGTGTTTGACTTCCTTGATGATATCGATAGTGCAAATAACATACAACCCTTCAACCTTGAACTGTTTCAAAATTTGTGAAGATGTTTCACAACATAAGTCCACACTTTTGTTCCTGGGCCGCCAGCCACTAGATAGTTTCAGCAAGAGATTCAAAACAAGCTTTTTCAAGCGAGAACCCATCAGCTTTCCAAACGATCTTCTGAAATCGTCACTAAAGAGAACCTGATGGCATAAAGTTCAACAAACACTAAGAACTAATCTAGGATATTGCATAATGATACAGAGTGGAATAATACTAATTACACACCTTCCATTTTGCATGTTTAAACAGTACACTATTCCCGTTAACCAGGTCATCAAGCTGATCCAACTCTTTCTTTGCTGCTATAATGGTCGTCTTCAAGCATTCATCAGCATCAGCGTCAAACAGACAATGGCGATTTCTTGCATCACAGACTAAGTCTTTCCATACGGACTCGCTATTTGTCAAGGTTCTTTCATTTCCCAATATCCAAAGACAATGTCTACACAAAAAAGGAAGACAATATTCATACTTCTTTAGAAAATAAAAATGTCATTTATTAAAAAATAAAAAAATAGTGAATCCAGTACCGTGCTCTGGTCAAGGCAACATTAATACTTTGATAACCTGACATGAAGCCAACAGACCCATTGCCATTGGATCTTACCGTTGATAAAATAACTATATCTTCTTCTCCACCCTGAAACCCGTCAACTGATTTCACCTTTACTGAAAATCCATCAAGTTTCTCATACTTGTGAGCTAGTTTTTCTTGAATTGAAATAACTTGGGCAACATAGGGAGATATAACACCAATAGCAAGTGTCTGCTTTGAGTCCTTCCATGCTATAAATGTGAAAGAATAGGTTAAACTTAAGTAAATTTTACCCAAAAAAAAATGTGTTAGGATCAGGAGAGAATAATCAAGAATAATCAGTAGCAAAACAAAAAGGAGATCAGACAAAAGTTTCTTGTATTACAAATCAAAGGATACAAGATGAGTAGTGTTGTGTACAAAATAGATAATTACAAATGGGGGGATAAGCCCTTATTTATACTAGGGCTTATTGGATTCTAGAAGATTCTAATACAAATATCTTAGATTTTCCTATAAGCTAATATCTAGCTTATTCTAGATTATTCTACCAAAGTATCTAGCTTATTTCTAGATTATTCTTAGTAAATATCTTTTAGACCAAAATTACTAAACTACCCTTAGGACTAACAGTCAAACATCTAACAATCTCCACCTTGACTTTAGCTCCTAAGTAGCGCCATATTTCCAATTATCAATATTGAGCAAATCCAGACAGTGACGAAACTTGCTCAAAGGAACCGGTTTAGTAAACACATCCGCAGGATTGTCTTTGGTGCCAATCTTCTTCACTTTGATTCTTCTTTCGGAACGAATGAAGTGATAACGAACATCAATGTGTTTAGTCCGGTCATGGTAAACTTGATCTTTAGCCAAACAGATAGCACTCATGCTATCACAAAACACGATCGCTTGATCTTGAGGGAAACCAAGATCTTCAATCAGACCTTTCAGCCAAATTCCTTCCTTAGCTGCATCCGTTAAAGCCATATACTCCGCTTCGGTAGTAGATAAAGCGACTGATGGTTGTAATGTAGCTTTCCAACTTACAACCGAACTTCCAATAGTGAATACATAGCCTGTTAAGGATCTTCTAGCATCAAGATCGCAAAGATAGTCCGAATCGAGTATCCGCAACCAAATATTCACGCTCACCACCGTAAATAAGGCCAACATCGATGTCCTTTTAAATAACGAAAATGCGTTTCACCGCATTCCAATGCTCTTTCCGTGATGAGCCATATATCGTGACACAACACTCATTACGTGAGCTATATCCGCCTCGCATAAACCATAACATACATCAAACTCCCAACAAAGACTAGCATAGGTATTCGGGACATATACTCTATCTCGCTTCGCTTTGAGGTGCATGCGCGGTGGATAAACGAAAATGGCCGAGAAGGAGTATTTACCGATTTTGCCGAACTCATGCCAAAACGAAATAATCTTCTCAATGTAACTTTTACGTGATAAGAAAAGCTTACCATGTTTTTGTCTCGAATTATTTCCATGCCCAAAATCTTCGAGTCAGCTCCCAAATCTTTCATATCAAACTCCGTATTGAGAAGGATCTTCAACTTAATCTCCTCCATATCTTTTGCCGCCACGAGCATATCATCAACGTCAAGAGTAGTAGATAAGTGATCCCGACGGTGCCTTTTTATGATAGACACAACAATATAAGCACTTCTACTAAAACCATGCTTCACCATAAAGTCACAAATCTCTTGTACCACTTGCCTCGCCGATCGCTTCAAACCATAGAGATTTTCGAGCTTACAAACATAGTCTTCTTTGCCCGAACAACGCCTTCGGGTTGGCTTATATAAATTTCTTCTTCAAGGTCACCATGAAGAAATGCGCTTTTACATCTAATTGTTCCAACTCAGTCATGATGTGCTACTAAGGATAGTAACACACGAATAGATGTATGACGTACTACCTGGGAGAAAATCTCATTGTAATCGATTCCTCCTTTTGCTAAATCCTTCGCGACCAAACGCGCTTTGAATCGAATGTTGTCCGAGCTCGATAAACCGGGTTTCTTCTTGAAACCCACTTACAACCAATAACTTTTCTTCCTTCGTGAAGTTTTACCAATGCCCATGTATTGTTCTTATGAAGAGATTCAATCTCTTCACTCATAGCCGCACTCACATATCGTAATCCTTAAGTAATAGCTTCGATAAGTAGCCTGCTCAAGAGACTCTACCTCTTCCGCTACTTGCAATGCATATGCTGCATAGTCCCGAAAGCCAAAACGACTAGAGCTTTTGATCTCTACGAGGTCTATCAAGGCTATAGACCTATATTGCTCATGTTCCAAATGTGTCAATTGGAGGATCATCTAGTGGAGTAACATCGTGGTCCGTATCTTCCGGAACTTCATGCTCCACGTCCACTGCTTAGCAACATGCTCCACCTTTCTAAGCACCTTCTTCAAGCTTCGATTCAACCGAATCTTGCTTTAAGCGAAACAAGTGATCCTCGTCAAATGTCACATCTCGGCTAAGAATGACTCTTCTTCCGATGGTGACCAAATTCGATAACCTTTAACCCCGCCACCGTATCCCATAAAATGCCTTTATTGGCTCTCTGATTTAACTTACCATCACTAACATGATAATACGCGGCATCCAAAACACGAAGCTTTAAATAATCTGCAGCTTTTCCAATTCAAACTTCAATTGAGTCTTGCAATCAATAGCGCGGCAGGAGACCCGCTGACTAGATAGCAAGTCAGATTAAGTGCTTCACCCAAAACTTCTATCTAATCCCAAGATTCAACAAGAAGCACCGAGTTTTTCTAACAATGTCCTGCTCATCTGCTCACCTACCCGCTTTGTTGAGGAGTGTAACGAATGATGTAATGCCTAGCAATTCCTTCATCTCGACAAAAGGCTTCAAATTCTCTCGAACAAAATTCCAAACCATTATCGACGAAGACGCTTAATCTTCCTTCCGGTTTGGTTTTCAATCGAATCTTCCAATGCTTGAATTTCTCAAACGCCTCACTCTTGTGTTTCATCATAAACACCCACGCCATTCTTGAGAAATCATCAATGATCGAGAGAAAATACCGAGCACCACCTGAGAAGGTACTCGAGAAGGCCCCAACAATCAAAGATGAAGATAATCGAGTACCTTTGTTTGACGAGTTGCTTTCGAAACTAACCCGCTTTTGTTTTCCCATAACACAATGCTCACAAACTCCAAGTTCGCAACTTTGTGGTTGTCAAGGAGTCCTCGCTTACTCAAAATGACCATGCCTTTCTCACTCATGCGACCAAGACGATATGCCACAACTTTGTCAATCAATTACTCTTCTCTCATACACCAAATGTATGCGTAACTTGTGATTGTTTCACCTTGTAAAGTGTAAAGAGAAGAAGTACCTTTAGTTGCTTTCATAACCACCAAAGCTCCTTTCGAAACACGAAGGACACCATTCTCACTAGTGTATTTGAAACCTTTCGAGTCGAATACACCTAGCGAGATCAGATTTTTCTTGAGATCTGGAACATGACGAACATCGGTGAGCGTTCTAACAACTCCATCATGCATTCTAATCTGAATTGTTCCGATTCCAACAACTTTGCATGGTGAATCATTGCCCATAAAGACACGCCCGCCATCAAACTCTTCATATGTCACGAACCAATCCCGATTGGGACTCATATGAAAAGAACAAGCGTAATCCATGATCCAAGCAAGTGGTGTACCTTTATAGTCAAGAATCGACAATACCAACTCGCTTCGAACCCGAGTCATCTCTAGCAACCGCGGCCACCGGCCTTTCTCCTCGAGCTTAGGACATTGGTTCTTCCAGCCGCCTTCCTTATGGCAATAATAACACGATCTCGAGGATTCGACCTCGAGATCTCGACTCGATCTATCTTTATATCTACCTTTCCTTTGCCTCTTTCGCTCGATGCTCGCCTCTATCCCGGCTCGTAATCGACAAGCCAACGGGTCGAGATTCGAAATTCGATGCTTGATGGCGAAGCTCGTGAATGCAAACCGGATCGAACATCTTCCAATGTAATAGTCTCTTTACCAACAACAAAGGAATTTACAAAGTTCTCATACGAGGAGGTAACGAAACAAGCGAATAAGAAAGCGAGATCTTCATCATCAATCTTGACATCAACATTCTTCAAATCCATCGATGGAATTTAAAGCATCAAGATGATCTTTTAATGCCGAGCCCTCTTCATCCGCATGAATGAAAACAACCGCTGCTTCAAGAATAACTTATTCGTCAACGACTGGTCATGTAAAGCTTTTCTAGTTTCTTCCACACACCCGCACCGCTTTCTCATCCGCAACCTCGTAAAGAACCTCATCCGATAAAGATAGCAAAATAGTAGAACGCGCCTTTTCATCTAGTGAGTTGAATTTGGCATCGGTCATATCACCGGTTTGGGACCGCCAGAGCGCCCAAATACCTTGTTGCTTCAATAAGGCTCGAACCTTAACTCGCCACAAACCGAAGTTGCTTTTGCCATTGAACTTCTCAACAACACTAACCGATGATGATGGTGAGAGGACATTTTATCCAACAAGGGTTTTCTAAAGTTTACTAATGTTCTCTAACCTCCCACGATACAAATTCGATCTTCCACAACACAAATTCGATCTTGATTTCTCCTACCTTCAAACCCGATCGAACAAAGAACACCAAACACCAAAACGAAGAACGGATCCAAAATGATATCAAGATATTGAATCTTGAAAATCAACCGAAGCTTGCTTCAAACACGATCGGTTAGCTCGATACCAATTTGTTAGATCGGAGAGAATAATCAAGAATAATCGAGCAAAACAAAAGGAGATCGATAAAAGTTTCTTGTATTACAAATCAAAGGATACAAGATGAGTAGTGTTGTGTACAAAATAGATAATTACAATGGGGGATAAGCCCTTATTTATACTAGGCTTATTGGATTCTAGAAGATTCTAATACAAATATCTTAGATTTTCCTATAAGCTAATATCTAGCTTATTCTAGATTATTCTACCAAAGTATCTAGCTTATTTCTAGATTATTCTTAGTAAATATCTTTTAGACCAAACTTACTAAACTACCCTTAGGACTAACAGTCAAACATCTAACAAAATGTTAAAAAATATGAAATGATAACCAATATGCACACCTTTATAGAGATTTTGTACAATTTTAAGCACAATAGCCACCTCAACCATGTTTCTTCGGCTTGTTCCATTGTCATCTTTTTCTTCTCTTCCACCAACAACATTTATAAATGAATAGGATCCGAACATTGGTCCTAAAAGATATGTCTTTTCATGACTTATGGATAGCACATTTGGTGCATCTTGAATTTGATTCTGATAAAACATCCTATTTGGGAAGACACTGATGGAAGAATGCATTCTGTACTGAACATTAAGAAGATGTTTCGAATGACACAAAGAACTTAATCGGTCAAATAAGCTCCTTCCAAAACCAGATTCAGCACAAACCTGTCCACAAACATGTAGTCTATCAAAATATAGCTATAAAACTAAAATGTAAACTGTAGTCTTAAAATAAATCGATAAGTAAAGACTTACGTTGCTATTAACCACTGCAGGTAATTGGTGCTCATCTCCAATAAGAATAGCATGCTTCAATCCCGGAAGTTGAAGGGGAATGATGGACTCTGCCTCTTTCAATTGAGCAGCTTCATCTATGACCAATATATCCAAAGGCTCCATATTGACAGCATGCAACTTGTGCGAATTTGAAGTTGTGCAAAATATTACAGAAGCTCTTTCAAAACAAAACTGTGTAATTGCATATTTGTTTGAGAAAGATGGGAGAGTGAGCTCGTCAAGAGATTGCTTCAGAGTTGTAAGAACAGATAGAGACATGGCTCTAACAAAACTGATAAAGGACTTATCATCTTTCATTGGTTCTGAAGTGAAAACGTCTTGAAGTTCTTCCGAAACCACATTGTTTTGAAATAGCAATGACTCCAAAGAACTCAGATTATCCAAAAGAGAGATCATATTCTTGAAATTATATTCCCCCATGAAACTTCTCGGGATATGAGTACAAAATGTAACAATGCACCTTCTGAGTGGTCGTGCACTAGAATTGAATCGATCTCGCACAAACTCAATGAATGATTTAACTTCTTGTTGTTTCTCTTTGCACAACTCATTTTCTACAAACATATGATATTCAGAAACACAATTTTCCAATAAATCGATCATAGATCTTATGCAATGCTTCCAACCAGTAACCGGCCCTAGACACTCTACAAGCCTCTTAACCCGATGCTCTAGAAATATTTCTTCAATGTCAGTACTAACATTCAACCTCTCCTTGGTGCTAAACAAGACCACATCTCCAACGGGACAGAAATAATCACCACTTGCAGTTGTGATTTTAGATGATTTTCTTACCAAGCTTAGCAAACATGAGGCTAATTGTAATATAGCCACATTCGTTGGAGCACATGCAAGGGTCCTGTGTTTCATTTGCGGGAGGATAAAAAGCAAAACACTGACTGTCATGGTTTTCCCTGTTCCGGGTGGTCCCCATATTTGCTCCACAGATGAAACATGGCAACATTGCGTTTTACAAAGAGCCACTGTGATTGCATCCCTTTGGGATTCATTAAGATTAACCAAAAGATATGGATCATATTGGGATGAAATACTATCATAACCAATAGAACATATATTGCAGCTCCTCTTGACCTGTAATCAACATTTCGATATTTAATAACAAGATCATTACTATACAAAGTGAAGCTGTATTTAAAAAAATAAAAAAATAATAAAATAATAAAATAATAAAAAAATAAAATAAAAATAAAAAATAAAAAAATTACCATTGAATGAGAGTAAAGAACCTCTTTGATGATATCAAGGTTTCTATGTATATGCAATGAATTCCATATTATATTCTGAGTTGTTATATTCATCACAAAAACGACAAACATCCCCTCTTGAAATTCAATTGGTTTTGATGCCTTAATTTTGAAAGATGTACTATCGTCTTCATTACTTTTAACCAATGAAAGAGCCCATGTTCTTCCCACACGCCGCAAGTCAGAAATGGATTCTGGTTTCCCATCTACTAAAAAAAGCAGATCACCAGGTAATGTGCAGTAAGCATCTTTGCCATGTTCACTAAACTGATTCTTCCAAGGACCAGCAATAACATCGTAGACCATATTTTCACCACATGTGGACTCGTTAAACGATAAAATTTCAGCAAATGGAGCTCTATACATGATCTCTATGGAAGAAGCAAAATCAGCACGTGTTTCTTCTAGCAAAGGATAAACAAAAGAGCCAAAATAGTGCTCTTCAGACTCGAAAGTAAGTGGTAGGTTTTCCACCTACAAAATGATGCATTAATGTCATTACTTACATTCGTGTAATGAAATTTACTATCTAATACGAAAAGAAAAAAAAAAAAAAAAAAAAATTACTAGAGTTATACAACACCTCTTTTCAACCGAGGAACAAAACAAGATCATTTCGCTCCATTTTTAGTCAAATAGTGAAGAACATTCACCAAGAAGCGAACCAAGTAATGAGATAAACAAATTTATAGTTACGGAACAGTTTTGTAGTATGAGAAAGTCTCAACATGTCTATATATGCTATTTTTCAAAATAAACAATCTGCATATCATGAACTGGATAAGAAAAATAATAATAAATCTAAAGGATGAAAAGCTGACTTTTAAGTCGGGTCAAACTTTAGTGATCTATATTTGTTAGGGTGTTTGGGTTTTTCCTTATTTTCAACTGGTTTTGAGATATGCAGATGGTGTTCGTGTTTCTTATCGCAAACCGGTTTAAAAATAAGCAGATGCTAACTTACTTAATTTATGCGATAGTGCTTATTTCACCATACAAGAAGTTTCATCCAAACACTCGGAAATGTTTTTCTGCTTTAAAAATAAGCAGATCCTAACTTAATTTATGCGATAGTACTTATTCAACCATACAAGAAGTTTCATCCAAACATTACTTTAAAAATAAGCAGATGCTATTCTACTGATTTAACCATACAATGAGTTTCATCCAACCATTCAGAAATGTTTATCTACTTTAAACATAAGCAGTGAAGCACTTAAAAAAAATAATAAATAAATAAATAAAATAAAATAAAAAATCAAACACCGAGCAGTATTTGAATAAACTAAAAACTTCATACCATGAAATATGAAAAAACTAGCTTTGGATCATTTCATACACATTGGGTTTAAAGAATAAGACATGTCTACATGTAAAACTAGAGCCAGCAGAATAATAAAAAATAAACATCCCCAAGCAAGATATGATATGGGGTGTTTGTCTTAAGTTATTTTGTAGCTTATCAGCTTATTTTCCATACGCCCAACCAAAAGCTTATTATGACCTAAAACTGAAAAATAAGCTCCAACCAAAAGCTTTTGTATGACTTAAAACTGGAAAATAAGCTGCAATAAATTGACTTAAGAAAAAAAAAAAAAAAAAGTAAGCCGAATAAAATAAGCTAGAACGCCCTTATATTCACTACAACAGTTACATTTGACTAATGAGTTTATTGTGGGGTTGTTTGTTTTAGCTTATGAGCTTATTTGACTCGACTTATATTTCATAAGCTGGTTTTTTTTCCTATTAGCTTATTATGACTTAAACATGAAAAATAAGTGCGCGCCAAGTAAGCCGAATAAATAAGAGCGTAAATGAGCACCCCCACTTTACGGGTAACATACAAAAAACATTCCAATAAACCCATTAAAAAAAACAACCTCGTGCTCATAGAGATCTTCATTAAAGATGTCATCAAGAGACCATGAAAAAATCATGTTAACAAACTCATTATTATTTTCTTCCTCAGCAACAACATCTCCCAAACACCCTCCTTCCATCTTTACCTAACAATCCAACAACAAACAAACAAGTTAATGAAGTTAAAAATAAGCTTCTTCTTTTTTTATATAAATTATAAAATGACAATGGGGTTTTCTTACATTCAGACGAAAATACAGGATGATGATAACCAAACCCCTTTTGTTATATGAGGTTTAAGGTTTACTAAAAGTAGTAAAAATTGTGAAGAGGGTTTTCAAATGAAACAGAGGTGGTATGTATATGGAAAAAAAAATTGAAATGGATCACTATGTACAAGTCTTATAACATATTTTACAATGGTACATAGCAGGTTTTGTGGTTGAGTGACAAGTTTTCAAATGGGTTTATTAAATACCAATGCGTTTTCTCCAACGCATCGATATAGACTGTGACTTTTTGCGACCGATTAGGTAGTGTCTGACTTTTTTCGTATCGATATAATACCTATATTTTCTCCAATCTACGCTATTGCCCAAATACCGGTTTGTGTGACGCAACTGCCTGCGTGGAAAAAAAAATTAAAATTTTAATTTGAAAAATTAAATTTTTTAAAAAATTACGTTTTTAAAAAAGAAAAAACCTTTACGCTTTTTTCAATCGAAAAGAAAATTTTAATTTTTAAAAAATTTACGCTTTAAAAAAAAAAAAAAAAAAAAAAAAAAAACCTTTACGTTTTTTTAAATCGAAAAAAAATTAAAAATTTACGTTTTTTATAAAAAATGAAAAATTACACGCTTGGAAATATTATTTTGAAAATGAAAAAAATTTCCTATTTTTTTTCTTTTGGAAAAATTTTCAATATGTGGAAATAGTACAAAAACGAAAGAAAACAGACAAAACGTAAGAAAATCTAAAAATAAGAAAAAAGCAGATGAAACCGATAAAACGCATTTAAAAACGGACAAAACGTAGAATAACTGACAAAATCTAAGAAAACGGATAAAACGTAAGAAAAATGACAAAACTATAAAAAAAAACAAACGAAACGGACGAAAACGAAAAAACGTGAAAAGCGGATAAAAACTAACAAAACGGATAAAATGGACAAAAACAAGTGAAACTATTATTAACTGGATGACTAACCTATTAAACTATTATTCAAAAACGTAAAGGTTTTTTTTTTTTTTTTAAACGTAACTTTTTAAAAAATTTTTTTTTTTCCAAATTAAAATTTTAATTTTTTTATTTTTCCACGTAGCAGTTCAATCGACTGATCACGTCACACAAACCCAAGCCGACTTAAGAACCATGTGTAAAGGTTAAAAAAGAAAACAACAAAAATTCCACGTAAGTTTCGATCTATTTACTTTGGCACACGTATGACGTTTCATGACTATATCGACACGTAAAAAAAAGACACTACCCAACCGTAGGGTTGAAAAAATACAGACTATATCTAAGACATCGGAAAAGACGCCATTATTTTAATAGCTTAAACCCTTTTCAAATTGCTTTCTCATTTTTGGTCTTTTGTTCTTGTTGTCCAATCACGGATCGACGTCTGTTGTATTTTTATTTGATGTCTAGTAATGCGCCAAACGCTACCACCGTTTCTTCCATTTGTGCAACACAAAACTTTTTTCTTTTTTGTATTTTCTAAAAAAATTGATGTGTTAACTTAAGAGAGCCCACAAATTTTCAATTGTTTACCTTTATTTTGGTGTTTACCAAAGAACAAATCTTTACCATTTTGATTTAATTCAAGCTTTTTTTTTTTTTTTTTCCAATTCACGCTTTTTTTCAATTAACTTTTTTTAGTTCACATTTTTTTCTTCGTTTTCATGTGTTTTCGTCTGTTTTCAAACATCTTCATGCGTTTTCGTCCGTTTTCTTACGTTTTTGCCCTTTACATCCGCTTTCATACGTTTTCGTTCGTCTTAATAGGTTTTCGTCCGTTTTCATACGTTTTCGTTCGTTTTCATATGTTTTCATCCGTTTTCTTTGGTTTCGTCCATTTTTTTATAAGTTTCGTCCGTTTCCAGGCGTAGTTTTATGTATTCATATGTTTTCGTCCGTTTCGCCCATTTTCGTCCATTTTCATACGTTTTCGTCCGTTTTCTTACGTTTTTGTTTGTTTTCATACGTTTTCGTTCGTTTTCTTTCGTTTTCGTCCGTTTTCTTCCGTTTTCGTCTGTTTTCTGACGTGTTTTTACGCTTTCATACATTTTTGTCCGTTTTCATAAGTATTTGTCCGTTTTCTTACGTTTTGGTCTATTTTCTTACGTTTTTGTCCATTTTCATACGTTTCTGAATATCACAAGTGATATTCAGAATATCACTTGTGATTTTCTGAATATTACTTGTGATATTTTAAATATCACTTGTGGTTTTCTGAATATCACTTGTGATTTTCTTACGTTTTTGTTCGTTTTCATACGTATTCGTCCATTTTTATTATGTTTTTTTGTCCATTTTCATACGTTTCTGAATATCACACGTGATATTCAGAATATCATTTGTGATTTTCTGAATATCACTTGTGATATTCTGAATATCACTTGTGATTTTCTGAATATCCATCACTTGTGATTTTCTAAATATCACTTGTGATATTCTGAATGTCACTTGTGATTTTCATGTTACAAAACATCAGTTGAAAATCACTTATGTTATTCAGAAAATCTCTTGTGATATTTAGAATATCACTTGTGATGTTCTGAATATCTTATAAGGATTTAAAAGAGTAAATTACATAAATGGTCCCTGTGGTTTGGTGAAAATTTCACCTACAGTCCCTCAAACTTAAAAATTGCATAAATCGTCCCTATCGCTGCCAAAGAATAACATGAATGGTCATTTTGAGGGACGGTAGGTGAAATTTTCGCCAAACCACAGGGATGATTTATGCAACTTTTATGCCTCAAAAGGACCATTCATGTTATTCTTTGGTAGTGATTGGGACTATTTATGCAACTTTTAAATTTAAGGGACGGTAGGTGAAATTTTCGCCAAACCACATGGACCATTTATGTAATTTACTTGTTTTAAAACATACGTTTTTAGGGGGTCATCTAAGCCTTAAATCGACACATTTTATATCCGTTACTACTTAAAATCGTTCCTTTTTCACATTTTAGGTCTTTTGGAAGCAAAATGCTGGAATCAAGCATATTTGGACGAAAAGGAGCGAAAACATGAAGAAAAAGGCAAAGTCAAGATCCAAGGTAGTTTTTTAAGCCTGATGGCGTCCCAACCAAAGGACGACGCCGTCCCTAAGGAAGACATCTAATTAGAATGCAAGCGACGGCTCAGGTGAAAAAGAGGTTTTAAAGCTATACGACGTAACGTCTAAAATCTGGAAGGCGTCTCCCTTATTTTCTACACCATACGCCCAAGAACCATCTAAAGACGACGTCCTTCATGAAGATAGGCGGCGTCACACTCATCAACTGACGCCATCCCAACGATGAATTGGCCCAAACAAAACCCTAAAGACGGCGACCTGACGGCGTCACCAGCAAAGGTGACGTCGTCGCACTTGTAAATCTATATATAGAATTCGATTTTTCTGCATTTGGGGAGGTAGAATTTTGGAGAGCAAACCCTAACTCGTATCTAGTATGACTTGGACAGTATTTTAGGCTTCCAAACCCTTCTTTACATCATAAGATAAGTTTGTTAATCCATCATATCATTAAGTCTACCATATGTTTAATTGTTAGTGTGTATGCTTGCTTATTTATCATGAGTAGCTAAATTACTAATGTGTTTGCTTAGATCTATGAAACCTAGTTGTTAATTATTGTTAGGTTGTCTCTTGTCTTGATTGGTAGACGCTAGAGTAAGGAAAATTGGCTTTTTCTTTAATTGTTGTGAGCTTGAACATCCTAAATAGCAAAAAGCTTGAGAGTGCACTTAAGCCATCGTTGTGTTTATTGCGTGAGTTGTAGCTTTAGAATAATTGAGTATTCGGGGGAGATACTACGGTACTTGGCGATCCCGGGTAGTCTAGAGGAGAGTTACAATTCATAGAACTAGGGAATTAGGCACCCCATATGACCAAACGGAATACAACGCACCAATTAAGATGAGGATGTGGCAATTCAACCGACCAACTAAGAGATAACTATGGAGTAAGAACATCTAAGTAAACACACTTTTAATCATCATAAGTGTTGGGAATTATGTAAACCAGACTTAGGGTGCGTTTGGTATCCCACTATGGGAATGAAACTATGTCTATGAAAGTGATTAAAGGTGTTTGTTTAAGATGAGAGGGTCCATCACTATGGTAATGAATGATAGATATAATCCATACTCTATATACATCAAGTAAGCTAGGTATGAATCTTTCATAGGTGAGGGACCCACCACTACTATCAAACTCATACTCATGGTCATTCATGGCGGCATACCAAACGCACCCTTAATACTGGTAGTATAACAGTTAAGTCTGGTAGGCTAGATTTAGTAGTTAAGTCTGTCAGTACTAAAGTTAAGTCTGACAGACCTAGTTAAGTCTGTTTAGTATTCTATAGTTAAGTCTGTTTATGTAAAAACAGAATAGTTTGTTAGAGTTGTATTAGGGAAGGATATGTAGGCGTATAGATATCTTAGGAAGAGATATCTATATCCTTCTACACGTTTTGTATACTAGGGTTTCCTAAGTGTATAAAGGAACCCTAAGGCATAGTGTTTAGTACGATTTTAGAATATACAAGATTTATTAGAAAGATTAATAGTAAAAGTTTATTAGCAAAATAGCTATTGTGTTCTTCTTGCTTATTGTTAAGATCCCGCATTAACAACTAAGTACTCATTGTTTAAGAGTTCTTCATATAACTAATTTGGATTTATTCAAGTTGGTTATTGTCTTACAAAGGCTGCTTAGATCCATAACTTTGGACCTACAAGTGGTATCAGAGCCTATAGAGGGACTCTAAATTAGAAGAAACACAAACACCAAAACACTCATTTCACTCTAAAATCCTAAAAGATGTCTCAGCCTGGTGATAATTTCTCAAATCATCTTAGTGATGAAGAGGTCTCCGACCATGAAGATGAAGTGTCAGAAGCAGGGTCTAAGAAACAACAACAACAACAACAAAAAATAATCCCTGCTACAACCACCATTTCCAACATCAAACTTCCAATTCTGAAGAAGGAAGAGTATGACATCTGGGCAATGGAAATGGAACATTATCTGGTGTACATTGACAATGAAGTCTGGAAGGTGATCCAGAATGAAAATTCAAAGAAGAGAATTTCCAAAGGGAAAGATGGTGTTATTAGAATTCTCCCACCAGTCTCTGCTGCAGAGATTCATGCTGCGGAGAAGGAGAGGAAAGCTAGAACCCTCTTGCTGGTGGCCATTCCAAAGGAACATCTTAGAAGGTTCCATAGTATGGATAATGCAAAGGAGATCTGGGAGGCAATCAGAACAAGATTTGGAGGAAATGCTAACTCCAAAAAGATGCAGAAGGCTGTTTATAAACAACAGTTTGAGGCTTTTACTGTGAGCAGTTCTGAAGGGTTGTAGAAAGGTTATGATAGATTCCAACAACTCTTGTCATAGTTGGAAGCTCATGGTGCAGAAGTATCCAATGAGGATGCTAATCAGAAGTTTCTCAGATCGTTCCCGAAAGAATGGTCACATCTGGCAATGATTATAAGAACTAAAGAAGATATTGACACTTTGTCAATTGATGACTTGTACAATAACCTTAGTGTGGAAAACTAGAAGGGGAGGGGTTGAATAGTTTTACCAATTTAAAACTTCCTTTTAAAATATTTAGATCGACTTATGTCAATCTAACGTGGATGTGTATGTTGGACGTTGATAGATAGATATATAAAGTGTAATGAAAGATAAAGAGTAAGAAGCACATAACCACGACACGAGTATTTATAGTGGTTCGGCTACAAGGACACCTTCCTTGCCCTACTCCACTCCCCGAGTCACCTACTCGAGAGTTCGTAAACACTACACGACACCAACTCCTTATGGCGGAGAAGCCTTCACAACGTCGCCTACTCTTTTTCCGGTACTAGGCTAACCACCGGGTTCTTTCACACCAAGGTGAACCACACCTACCATAACGTCGCCTACCCTTTATCCGGTACTAGGCTAAGTACCGAGTTCCATTACAATGGAGGAACTACTACCCAACACTACACAACACCTAATCCCAAAGGAGAATTTAGATACTGACGGGTTCCATCGAGCTTTAAATTTATAATCAAGAATTACCGGTTAACTAGGAATACATTCGGGCAAGTATACCCTAGTCAAGTTGTAGTATAGTATATGGTAAATCAAGGTCGTCCCAAGAGACTTGGTTGCACTACAAGTGTCGTTTGTTTGTTTAAGCAAGTAACAAGGTCGTGGTTATGATTGTCACGGATCAAACCACTAAGAAAAGCAATATGAGAACAAGCACACAAAGAACATACATGTTTAGACAAATGATCACAAGGATATTAGGATGTTTAGTTTGGAAAATATATATTATTAAAGGTAATCTTTCGACCTCTTGAACCAATAATAATAGTCTAGTGTTTTATAAATCAAAGATGCATAAACCTCAATCAAATGGTCATGTCATGAGCCTTATGCTAACAACAATAAAGAATCCTTTCGGCCTTAGACTTTGATGTTATTAATTCGATAAGTTCCATTTACTTGAAAGATAATGAGAACACATATTCAAAAGATTTCTTTCGACCTTAATCCAAATTAAACCCTTACTTGTTATGTTTATTAAGTTTCTCATACAATCGTCACAAAGTACAAGACCAAAATCATTTGTCACTAATGAATTGAAACTAACCATTGTTAAGAATACTTTCGTCCATTGAACTCAACAATGATCAACCAAAACAATAAACAAGAACAAGTTCCAATTCAACCAAATATGATGTTATCAACATATTCCAAACAAACACCACAATTATCCAAACATCCTTTTATCACAAGTTCTCATATGAAATAAACAAGTATCAAGACAACATTCACAAGAATCACATAATCAACATAATCAAAGAACCAAACATGAACAATAGCATTCAACATCATAAAAGTAACAAGGTTTACCCAAAGTAAGATTACATTAGGCAAGGGTGAAGGATTATAGCACTCCTTCAAGCCTCCAATCAACTACAACTTCTAACCAAGCATACTTCTGGAAATGGCAAAGGTTTGTGGTCTTTTGGGAGAGATAAATTTTCTGGAAATTCGTCCTTAAGGGTGGAGGCAAGAATTACACACACAAAACTAACCCAAAATGGTCTTATTTATAGGTAGAAGCCACCCTTAGCCACCAAGTAAATTTCTTGGGCATAAAGTGTCATAAAGTAGCATGTTTAGGAGTTATTAGGACCATATGATCGGACTTGGGGCTTAATGACACTTAATTATTGCATTAAAAATGACTTGGGGAGCTCAGATTGGAGTAGCCGTTTCGATTGGGCTCCAACCGTTCCGGTTGTGGGCTCCAACCGAACGGTTGGAGAAATTGTCAAAATCCAAATTTGTAGATCTTTCTCTTAGCTTTCCGTGGCCGCGAACGGGGGGTCAAACGGAGTTCGTATGCAAACGTTATGGCCAAAATGGGGAAGGTGTGTCGGGAACAACGAGGCTTCCAATATTTCTTCGTTTTAGCTTCTTTTCTTCATTTCTTTCTCGTTTTCCTTCTGGAACTTTATTCTTGAGTCTTTGGACCACTAAATTGATGACTTTATGTTGGGATATATAAAGTCAAAGTGCTGAAGAGTCAAAGTACTGAAGTCAAAGTACTGCTAAAGAAGAATGTCAAAGTACTGCAAGGTTAAAGGACTGTTATGCAAAATCGTTAAGGATTATATTGTAATTCTAGAATGTTCTAAGTTTTGTTTAGTATTATTTGACGTACAAGGAATAGAATTGTAAACCGACTAGGGTTATCCTTGAGCCTATAAAAGGATCCCTAGATTGGCATTAGACGTATGTGCATTATTAGAGAATTTTAGAGTTTATCAAGTTCGATATTACAGCTGTTAGGGATTGTTAGTGATTCTGTGTATCAAGCAGATTCAGAGTTTTAATATAATCGTTAAAGTTAAAGTTAATTCTTCTTAGCTTTGTTAAGTAAATTCCGCATACTTAATAGAGTTAGTTCACTGTTTCTTTGTTTGCAACTTAGGATTTATCCGAGGTTACTAAGTCCTTACAAGCTATATAAGTTAGTTTGGTTAGAATACATCGATCCAATAAGTGGTATCAGAGCTTGTGTGGAAACTCTGATTAAGAAGAAACCCTTAAAACCTAGTTAATAACAAACCCTAAATATGTCGACTGAAGCTGCACCACCCCCATCCATCACCTCACTCAGAATACCTATTATCAAGAAGGGAGAGTACGATCTATGGAGCATGAAGATGAGGCAGTACATTGCCATTACATACCATGCACTATGGAATGTAATTGTCAATGGTAATGAAGTTGTTGCAGAACCCAGAGAGATTCCTCGGACAACCTAAACCACCCAAGGTCGCTTTACCAAGCAGACAAAGAAGAAATCAAGAAAAGGCTCTCAACATCCTATTGTCTGCTATCCCTGATGGTCACCTACTCAAATTCCATGATGCTAAGGATGCAAAACAACTATGGGCTGCTCTCAAGACTAGATTTGGAGGGAATGATGCTTCTAAGAAGATGCACAGAAATCTGTTGAAGCAACAGTTTGAAACTTTCATTGTTGGTAAAAGAGAAGGTCTTGATGCTGCCTATGATAGGTTCCAAAATCTCCTTAGCATGCTAGAGTTATGCAAGGCAGAAGTATCTATTGAAGATGCAAATCTGAAGTTCCTAAGGAGTTTGCCATCGACATGGCATGTGATTGCTACTATGATCAGAGGACAACCTGGTTTGGACACTATGGACTTTGATGATCTCTACAACCATCCGAAGGTGTATGAGCATGAGATGAATGGCCAAACAAGTTCAAATTCTCACAAGATATCTTTTGTGTCTTACGAAAGAGAGGCGGTATTTCCACTAAAAGTCTTGCTTACCCTACTCAAAGTCTTGTTTCCCAATCGCATATCCCGCTCATTCTATCACAACCATGACCAACCCCACATCATCACCAACAAATACCATCCATTCTGATGAAGTTGTATGCTCATTCTTTGCTCATCAAGCCACTTTACCTGTTACTTATGAAGAGGATTTGTCACAAATTGAAGATGATGCTCTTGAAGAAATTGATATCAGGTGGCAAGTTGCTATGATCACTGCTAGGATCAAGAAGTTCATGAAGAAAACAGGAAGAGGCATTGACTTCAAACCCAAACAGGGTATCACCTTTGACAAGTCAAAGATTGAATGCTTTAATCAAAAGATGGACACTTTGCAAGGGAATGCAAGTTTGCTAAATATCGTGCAAACAGGATGACCGACAAACCTAAGCTTGAACTAAAGGAAATCCTATAATCGAAACAAAAGCTTTGGTTGCTCAAGAAAATCTATCGAGGTTGACCGAGTCTTGAGTTTGATGATGAACCAGTAACCTATTGTATGGTAGTAGTGAAAGAATCAGTAGAAGAGTTTGATTGGAGCACAACATTTGATGAGGAACCTGGACATGCTATTTTGGAATCCAGAGATGGTCTAGGAAGCTTTAATTGGAGCATAGAGAATGAAGATGAACCTGTTCTGCTTGCTATGGTAGCTACTTCACCAAGTTTACCCCTATCTCTGAGGTATGCTCTAAGTGTCATAATGTTTTATCAAAAAGTGCTTAATGATTATGTAACTGAAAGAGATAACTATAGTAGGGCTAGGTCTGAGGTAGCTGGTTATCAAATCACTTTAGAATCAATGGAAGCCAAAATTATAACACATGAAAATAATGAGATGGCTTGGGCAGAAAAATATGAGCAACAGGATTACCAATTAAAACTAAGTGAATGGAAGTTAGGATGTAAGATTTCTGAGATTGAAAAGCTGACTAAGGAAATGGATGATTTGTTAGAAAACTTTGCTGCTTGGGGAAAATCTGGTCTTTCTCATGTTAGCTATGTTGAAAAACAGAGAAGAGCTTACATTAGAACTGGACTAGGATTTGGTATGGACTTTAGTAGCATAGAGGAAAACCCACCTAGTGATGAGAACCAACTTGATTTTGAGGATATAACAACTAGTGATGATGAACTCATCAATTATGTAGATAACACATCTAGTGATGAGGAATCAATTAGTCAAACACCTCCAAAATTTAAGAAAGACAATGGTTATCATGCAGTCCCTCATCCCACTGGTAGTTTTCAACCACTTAGGGCAGATATTTCTCGTTTTGGAGTAGACAACTTAGAGTTTAGGAAGAAGCTTACTGGTAAATCTAGTTCTGAAACCCCAAAAGAAACAGTTGAAAAACCTAAGGTTGATGAAGTTAAGAGTCAAGCGGTACCTTGACTCAAAGTCTTGCTACACGATCGCCAGATACCTTTAAGAAAACCTTTTCAAAATACTGCTAAACCTTTTTGGGATAATTTTGGTCAAAACAGTTTTCATCATTCAAAAAGACAGGATACTTTTAATCATAGACCTAAAGGAAGAAATTTTGGGAGTATGGGTCAAAATTATGTTTTGTTTGTTATAGTCATGATCATCTGATCAAGGACTGTGACTTTCACTCAGATTACTTAAGCAAATTCCCAAAGACCAGATATGTCAACCAAAAACCAAGGGAGAATAAACCAGTCTGGAATCATTCACATAGGGTCAACCATAGCAATTTCTCACAAGACCATAGGTACCCTCACCAGAGAAGATCTTTTTCAAAATCCCAGTACCTTCTCAAAGTACTGCTAGATTTTCAAACAATCAAGGTACTGCTCACACTTTTTGGAATAAAAACCCTAGGAGATCTAATCACTATCAATCTAGAAGACGTTTCAACTCAAAGAAAGTAGCTAGATCAAGGGACTCTACACCAGAAGTTAAAACCAAATGGGTTAAGAAGAAAATGCGATGGGGAACAAACAAGATTTCACTAGTGTGAGTGAAACAGATTTTGGTTGAAAATAATAAAGAAAACTTGGATGAAAAAGAGATTTTGTTGAAAACCAACACAAGTTTTGAACTACCAAAGATAATTGATCATGTGCTTAAAGATAGTGGGAATTACATACTTAAGAATTTAAGTATGTAACTCCACGCGGGAACACAAGTCGATAATGGCTTGGGTTCCTAAAATTAACTAACTCTTTATCTTTGTACATGGCAACCCGTAAGAGGAGCTTAAAGATCATCTAATTGTGGATAGTGGTTGCTCTTGAAGCATGACAGAGACAAAGAGATTACACGATTTTAGATCCTATTGTGGAGGAAGAGTTGCATTTGGGAATGATGCTAGTGGAGGAAGAATAAGCGGAAAGGAACTATCAAGGTAGGAAGCATAGATTTTGAGAATGTTCGCTATGTGAAGGAGCTCAAATTCAATCTTTGTCGATCTCTCGGATCGTGACAAGAAGCACCCCGTGTTATTCTTGACACAGAATGTCTCATTCTTTCCTCCGAATTCAAGCTTGTTGATGATAACTTGGTAGTCCGAGAGTACCAAGAACCAATGATGTGTCTGATCGAATATGAAGAGTCTTCTCTCTTCTAAAAGAGCTACATGTTTAGTAGCAAAGGCATCACTTGAAGAAGCACATCTGTGGCATAGAAGATTAGGACATGTGAATTTCAAAAATATCAACAAGCTGGTTAAAGGAAATTTAGTTAGAGGTTTACCTTCCAAAACATACAAGAATGATCACTCATGTTTGGCGTGCAAGAAAGTTAAACAGCATAAAGCTTCATGCAAGAAGATTAAGGAAAGAACCATTAGAGAACCTTTGGAGCTGCTGCACATGGATTTGTTTGGACATGTTTCTGTTGCTAGTCTAAACAAGAAGAAGTGCTGTCTGGTTGTGACAGATGATTGCGATGAGATTTAGTTGGGTATTTTCTTGGGTTTTAAAGATGAAATGTTTGATGCTATTCATGATCTTATAATAGCCCTTGAAAACCAATTGAGACTCAAAGTAAGAGGTATTAGATGTGACAATGGACCAATTCAAGAACAAGCTTATGGATGAATTTTGTGCCAAGAAAGGGATCAAGAGGAGTTTAGTATTGCTAGAAATCCATAGCGAAATGGTGTTGCGAGAAAGAAAGAATGAATTTTGATTGAAGCGGCCGAACAATGCTTGCAGATTCTTTATTACCTATTTAATTTTGAAATGTGAAGTAAGTGTTTGCTTGTTTTGTGTTGAATAGAGTATCTGTCACTAAGCCTTAGATAAAGACACCTTATGAGTTTCTGATGGGAAACAAACCCAACATTCGATTTATGAAGCCTTTTGGATGCCCTCTAACTATTCTCAATACAACTGATAATATGGGAAAATTTGATGGCAAGTCAGAAGAAGGATATTTATTGGGATACTACACCAACAACAAAGGATTTAGAGTGTACAACAGAGTCACCAAGAAGGTTCAAGATTGTCTTCATGTTGAATTTTTAGAAGATCAAGAAAATCAGAAGGGTAAAGGTCCTGATTGGATGTTTGATCTTGAGGTTTTGACTCCTTCTATGAATTATGTTCCTATTAGAGAAGAAAATCAAGTCGCTTACACGAAGAAGATTTACAAAGACATTGTTCATGGAGTCAACATTAGACCTGATGTTGTTCCTAATGAAGAACCTATAACTGTCGAGAAGGAGAAAAGTACTGATGCACCAAAATCTTCATTATCTGCTGAAGATCAAGCTATACAAGATGAGCTTAACAGGATGCTTTTTCAGGATGTAGTAGCATAATCTTATGATGATGATCAACGAAGAGCTTATGAAGAAACAAAGAAAAAGGGTAAGTCTATAGAATACCCTCACAATACTTTGATTCACAGTACTTTAGATCAAAGTACTGCTGCACCTATTGACAGTACTTTTGATGATGATCCAACCATGCCTGGTTTAGAAGATACTGATGATGAGTTTGAAGATGAAGGTATTTTCTCAGATTCCAATGAAGATGCTGATTTCACAAATTTGGGTGATAATCTTGAAGTTCCACAGACTCCTACATTCAGAATTAACAAAGATCATCCCACTGGTCAAATCATTGGACCAACTGCATCTGGAGTACTTACAAGGACCAAAGCTAAAGGTTTTTCTAAACCACATAATGCTTTACTTAGCTTTGTCTATAAACAGAACAGGCTGAATCACAGGGATCACTAAACATGCTTATTCACTTGCTTTATCTCTCAAGAAGAACCCAAGAATACAGCTCAAGCATTAACTAAAGAGAGTTGGGTTGAAGCTATGCAAGAAGAACTTCTTCAATTCAAACTTCTAGAAGTTTGGGTACTATGTGATCTACCAGATGGCAAGAAAGTAATTGGTACAAGATGGGTTTTCAGAGTCAAGAGAGATGAAAGAGGGAATGTCATTAAGAACAAGGCAAGGTTAGTTGCACAAGGATACAGACAAGAAGAAGGAGTGGATTATGATGAAGTGTTTGCTCTTGTAGCAAGGATTGAAGCCATTCGAATATTCCTTGCTTTTGCATCATATATGGGATTTCAGGTTTACCAAATGGATGTCAAGAGTGCCTTTCTTTATGGTACTATCTCAGAGGAGGTCTATGTCAAACAACCTCCTGGTTTTGAAGATCCTGCACATCCAAACAAAGTTTACAAAGTTGTTAAGGCTCTTTATGGCCTTCATCAAGCACCTAGAGCTTGGTATGAAAGGCTTTCTACTTTCTTATTGCAACATAGTTACAGGAGGGGAGCTATTGACAAGACTTTGTTTATCAAGAGAGATATGAAGGATATCATGCTGGTTCAAGTTTATGTAGATGATATCATCTTTGGAGCTACAAAACAGTCTATTGTGAAGGAGTTTGAGTAGCTGATGCAACATGAATTTCAAATGAGTTCAATGGGTGAATTGACTTTCTTTTTGGGGCTACAAGTTAAACAGTCAAAGGAGGGAATTTTCATAAGTCAAGATAAGTATGTCTCTGACATTCTTAAAAAGTTCAATTTCGATGCTATGAAGCCAGTCACTACACCTATCAAGTCTATCAACTCATTGGGCAAGGATGAAGATGGTCAACCTGTTGAAGTCAAGTTGTACATATATATGATTGGGTCGTCTTATGTATAATCGCATCTAGGCACGATATCATGTTTCTTTGTCATTTTATGTGCAAGATATCAAGTCTCACCTAAGGTTTCCCATATGAATGCGATAAAGAGAATTTTAGTTATTTGAAACAACAACCTAAGTTAGGGTTGTGGTATCCAAAGGATTCACCTTTTCACTTAGAAGCTTTTTCGGATAGTGATTATGCGGTGATAACTATGATAGAAGATCAACAAGCGGAGGATGCCAAGATCTTGGAAGAAGATTAGTCTCATGGCAATGTAAGAAGCAAACTATTGCAACAACATCATCCATTGAAGCGAATATGTGGTCACGCAAAGTCGTTGTGGACAAGTCTTGTGGATGCGTAATCAACTTTTGGATTATGGGTTCAACTTCAAGAATACTCCTATCAACATTGATAATGAGAGTACCATTTGCATTTTGAAGAATCCAGTTTATCACTCCAAGACCAAGCACATTCAGATTCGGCATCACTTTATCAGAGATTGTTATGAGCATAGGCTCATCAATGTTGTTAAGGTTCACACAGATGATAATGTAGCTGATCTACTCACCAAAGGATTTGATGTTTCAAGATTCAATCACTTGGTGGTGAGTATTGGAATGATTAATTACTAAGCTATCTTTAAGGGGAGGATTGATTAGTTTGTTAGCCAGTCCTATGCATTGCTTGAGGGGAGGTAATCCAATGCCTATTTGAAGTTTTTGCCATTGTGAAGAAGGGAATGGAAAATCATGCTTTTGGTTCTATGAAAGCTTGCTTTCGAGAAATCGCTTTGGAAAGTAATGCACACGTGGAAAGAACTGCTTGTCTTATCAACGTACTGTTCCAACGGTAAAAAAGAGGGGTAAAATTCAAATAACGGTAACTTTGTTATTATGGGTTGTGATTTTTCAAATCCTACCTATAAATAACTAACCTCCGATTTTCCCTCTCATCTTTATACTTAACAATCTTTTCTATATTTCTCTCTCTTTCACAATTACTATTCATCAAACCACTTTCTTTGTAAACAAACAATCAATGGCGAATCGCAATACAGTTTCTAAACACAACATGGTAGCTAATTTGGATAAAACTGACACTAATGTCGCATTCCATGACATTATTGATTTTCTCACTGGATCTCTAATTAGTTATGCGCTTTGGTGGAACCAGATGTTATTGAGCCATGGATTCAACAGTTTTGGGCGACTGCTAGAACTCATATGGAGAATGATGAGTCCTATATACAGGCTAAAGTTGCTGGAAGGATTGTAAAAATTTCTGAAGCCTCAATTCGCGAAGATCTATTATTGGATGATGAAGAAGGAGCTATCCGTTTTGATAAACAACTTCTTTGGGATACCTTGAGAGATATTGGGTATGAAGGGTCTTTGACAGAAACAACATTCAAGAAACCCTTGTTTAGTTCGCATTGGAAGTACTTGGTACATGTATTACTTCATTGTATTAGTTCTAAGAGTACTTCATGGGAGCAATTTGGATCTAATATAGCATCTGCTTTAGTGGGATTGGCTACAAATCGTATTTTCAAGGCTAATTCTAGATGGTATGCTATCTCACATTTCTTATTGATCAAGAGCAGTACCATTAAGAGCTGATTACTCTGTCTAAAAAGTGTCATTGGTGTAATCAGCTCTTGTCTATGTGGTGTAATCAGCTCTTGTCTATGTGTTCCATTAAGAGCTAATTACTCTGTCTAAAAAAACAAAATTGCAATTCGTTGTATAAAAGGAACTGTTTGGTAAGAGGTACCATGACGTGATCGGAAAGGAAATGATCATCATTGATGGGAGATGGTTGTAATGCACTAACATACTTACAAAGTCATGTTAGGAGCATACCATATGGAAGTACCATGTTGGAAACTTTGAATACCCCGACCATTCTCTTCACCATGTAATAGGCGAGATTAAATGGCTTTTGGTGGATAAGACAATAGATCATTTGCACGAGACATGCATTTGGATGATCCTTGTTACCAACTAGGCTAATGACGTTCTCCCTAAGAATTTCTTCCCATTTTCTAAACATAGGGTGCATTTCAAAAAGTTCCATTTGAAAGGGATCACGGTGAATGAGCTTCTTGTTTCGGTTGAGACGGGATTGGTCGGCTCTTACTTTGAAAATAGTGTCTCGGACGGTTTCGGGTTCATCTAGAGGAGTATGGTATATTGGGTTGGGATCAAGAGCAAAGGATTGACAAGATATCGCCCAATCTTGAGAGTACCTACAAATTCCTTCACAAGGAATGCGAAGAATTTGAGCGAATGTGTTGAGAGGTAGCGTGAAGTTTTGTTTGTTGATGATGAAGGCGATTGAAATGCTTTCATCGGTGTTTCGAATGATCCTAATGCTTTTGTAAAATTCAAAAGTGAAAACTGGACAAATTTGTTCATCTATGTCAAGAAGACAATCAAAGTTGATTGCCGAGAAGACTTGACAAATGTCGGTATTTTCAAGGAAACATTCCTTGACTACACGACCTTCGTGGATAAGTCATTTTTCGAGTCTTTTGAAGACTTTGCGGTCAGTTTTTGTCAATCCCTCTTTTTGATAGTAATGGGTGAGGTAATGGACGGTATCATGGTGATCTTGTTGAGTAGCTTTAGGCATGATTGGTCCTAGAAACACAAGTATTCCAATTTGGTAAAATTAGTTGGGATGGGTTTATGATTTTGATTTGTATTAACAATGTTGTGAACACAATGTAATCCTAATTGTGTTAAAAGCCCCTTTTAATGATTAATTTTAAAAACCCTAATTGAATTAATTGATTAGAGATTGAGAAACCATAAACCCTAGGATGAGGATGATGAAAATTAGAACAAGTTAGTGTAATTACTTACAATGGTGTTCTAGAGGAGAATACTTGAGGGTATGGAGTCCTATGAAGATGAAATTAGTTCTTGAGTCGTTTTTGTGTTATGTGGGGAGAGGGAAAATGATCGGTGATGGTTTTCAAATGTGTATAGTTGTTTTCGTCCCGTTCCCCGGATCCCTTGTATTTGGGATCCGCTAGTACAACTAGAGGATCCGACTCATCAGACGAGAAAAAGGGTTGTTTGGCATTATTTTTGTAGTAGGCTATAAACTAGCTTACGGAACAAAAATAGTTTAGAGGTTTCAAATAAAAAGATGTTTTGGTCGACGGGATTTGATAAGTTAATTATCAAGGATCTATTTGTGACGACGGCGTTAGTTTGACGAAATCAAGAAGAATACTATTCCCGATGATGAGTAATTTGGGAAAGTGACGAAGGAGAGACTTTTAAGAGACTAGCAATTATTAAACAAACAAGAACTATGATATCAACATAATCATGTAAGCTTGCTAATGAAAAAGTAAACATACCTTTATGCTTCTTGGTTTGGCTTCTAAAGACATAATACCAAAAATACTTCATGAGCTCTTAAAGTAATCCTCTGTACTTAGAGTAAGTAGGTTGTGATTACTTTTAGATCCTTTCTTGAAGGTTGACTTCATTATTCTTTGAATAGAAATGAAGGTTTTGAAGAGATCCTAGCATGAAGATTTCTTGACACAAATATGTTAGAATAATCTATCAATGTCCAACATGAAAGAGAAAAAAAAGTTTTGAAATATTTCCTTCTTCGTAGTTTTCAAACATATACGGATCGTATCAAGTTTTTTTAAAGTACAAGATACTCTAAGAAACTTGGTAACGAAGCTCTGATGCCAATTGTGGAAAACTAGAAGGGGGCGGGTTGAATAGTTTTACCAATTTAAAACTTCCTTTTAAAATATTTAGATCGACTTATGTCAATCTAACGTGGATGTGTATGTTGGACGTTGATAGATAGATATATAAAGTGTAATGAAAGATAAAGAGTAAGAAACACATAACCATGACACGAGTATTTATAGTGGTTCGGCTACAAGGACACCTTCCTTGCCCTACTCCACTCCCCGAGTCACCTACTAGAGAGTTCGTAAACACTACACGACACCAACTCCTTATGGCGGAGAAGCCTTCACAACGTCTCCTACTCGTTTTTCGGTACTAGGCTAACCACCGGGTTCTTTCACACCAAGGTGAACCACACCTACCACAACGTTGCCTACCCTTTATTCGGTACTAGGCTAAGTACCAAGTTTCATTACAATGGAGGAACTACTACCCAACACTACACAACACCTAATCCCAAAGGATACCTACTCCTTATTACAACACCATCAAAGATATCAACATCCTTGGAAACAAACTATCACCTATATGTATAACGATGCACCCTATCGATTATACGACCTTGGCATTCTTCACTAATACCACTTGATTTGATTTCAAGGCATTCTTCACCAATGCTCTTGACACATCGCTTGGCACCTTTCACTAATTCCTTCGTCTTGACACCTTTAGCATTCTTCACTAATGTTTCGACACGGGCGTTAAGCATTTTTCACTAATGCTTTCGTCTTGACTCTTTCGGCATCCTTCACTAATGCCTTCGACACAACACTTCTATGGAGAAAGAAAGAACTATCAACAAGAGAATCTCAGTAGTCTTGATGATGATGAAGCACGACAACTCATGGACTTGAGCTTGCTTGACTTCATGAAGTGGTGATCTCGCCTTTAAGAGGAACCTAGAGAATCACACAAAAACAAAAGACAAACTACATAGAAAGATCTCTTAGGATCAGTGATTAGAGAGTTACAATACTTGGGGAAAGTATGTGTGAGAGTGGCAAAGCAAAAGGAAGAAATGGCTCACTATTTATAGAGGAGAAATGCTTACTGTTCCCCGGATCCCACGGATCCCTCCCACAAGGGATCCGTCTAGTGCAAGGCTAGGGATCCGTGGGACGCTCCTCTTTGCCCATGGGTATTTTGGTTATGGGTCATGGGTCATGGGTCATGGGTTGATCCATGGGTCTTTTATTTAGATACAATGTATCTAATGAGTGCATTGCACCTAGTCAAATGGGTATGGGTCAATACCATGGGTTGTAGTTTTTACCCATTTATAATACATACTAGTTATGTATATATATTTGCCCAATATTTAAACACTAGTTGTTGTACATATGTATTACTAAATCATAAAATCACTTATGCTTGTTTTAGTGTTTTATGTGAAAACGTAAGTGTGTTAGAAAACTATTGGCTCAAACTATTTACGTATTTTATTTGTTTCGTTAAAATGATTTTACGTTTGTTATCGACAAAATATTAGAAGATCGTAAAATATAAATAAACATTTTTACGGTTTATTTGTATTAACACTTAGGGTTTATGAATAAGACATCAAAGGAAGTTCCAAGGCATCCTCAAGTGCCAACAATGTTTCTTTTGTATCCCAAGGCAAGAGCAATACAAACAAGGTTAAATCTGGTGTCTTTAGTTCTGGTAGCTACACCACTTCATCATCTGGTGTGAAGGAAAGAGAGGGTCCTGCTGGTTTTGCTGATGAGGTGATCTACTCTCTGTTTGCAAGGCAATCTGAAGACCTCCTCATTGAGGATTTAGACCAGATTAAAGATGAGGAGATGAAAGAAATGGACATAAATTGGCAGTGTGCCATGATTGCTTTGAGAATGAAGAAGTTTTACAAAAGGACTGGTAGACATTTCCGTTTTGATGGGAAGGCACCAGTTGGATTTGATAAGAAGAAGCTTAAGTGCTATAGGTGCCATAACACAGGTCATTTTTCTAGGGAGTGCACGACAAAGGTGGCAAATGATGAAAAGAAGATGGACTCTTTCTATCCTAGGCAGGATGTTGAGAAACAGGATAAGAGTCAGATGGGGTTGCTGACCATGGAAGCTGGTGTAGTCAATTGGGGAGAGCACACTGATGAGGGTACATAAATAAATCATGCTCTCATGGCGCGTTCGGGTCAAAGGAACTTTCTTTTCGTCGAGCAAGTTTTTCAACACCCTAGGCGATGAACCTAATCGTTGTAGTGTAGTATTAGGGTAAGCCTCGGGATTTGATATCGTTCTCTAGGGAATAGGAATGCTAGTGAGAAATTACTACGCTAAGGTTGGGGTTGAGGAAGATTATTTTTTATCTTTTTATGTTTTTAGAAAATTGAAAGGTACGAATCTCGGGGTTTGGATTTGGGGTTGGTATTTCTACCGATTACTCTACTATTATCTAATTATCTAAACTAAGGTGAGTGTAGTCTATGTCTATTGTTGTGTGCTCTTATGATGATTAAAATGTGTTTACTTAGATGTTATTACTCCTAGTTATCTCCTATTGATGGTTGAATTGTCACGTCCTTATTCTTAACGCGTTGTGTTTCTAAGGTCGTAGGGTATGCGTTTATCCCTAACTCTTTGAAGCTACCTAAGGTTAATGACTACGAAATCTCTAGGATTCATAAACTTAACACTAAGGTTATCTTTGGATATTTAGCCTACAATTCCACTAGTAACTATAAGCTAAGGTTCAACAAAGACTAATCAAGCATTAATAACACAACGAATGACCTATCGCAATACTAGGTCAATCACAATTAAGATAAGAGACAACCAATCAATATTCAATAACTAGGTTTCATATATCTAAGCAAACACACAAGTAAATTAGCGGGACATGGAGAACATGCAAGCATACACACAAACAATTGAAGACATGATTGAATCAATGAAGTAAAACACTTATCTTGTTGTAAAATAGGGTATGGAACCCTAAGATCTCGCACAAGACAGCCTTGGTTCGGTTTAGGTTTTTACTCCACAAAACTACCTCTAAAAACTGAAAAATTCGGATTCTATATATAGTGTTACAATATGCGACGGCGTCACTCTTTAATTGTGACGCCGTCGGGTCGCCGCCATTAGGGTTTCGTCTTGGCCACGTCAACTCTGTGACGGCGTCACCTTATGCTCGTGACGCCGTCGGCTTCAATCTCTGACGCCGTCTGGATCCAAATCTAGGCCGTCTGAGTTGCGACGCCCTACTCTTTTAAACCTGATGCCGTCACTTGTAAATTAGCAATTTGCTCTCTGAGTCGTCTCAAGATGTGTCGCGACGGCGTCGCATTTAAGCAGTGACGCCGTCCCCTTCAATTCCAGCAGCTTGAGTGTCTCGATTCTTGACTTTGGCCATTTTCTTCATATATTCGCGCCTTTTCGTCCGAATAAGTGTCATTCCAACAATTTGCCTTCAAGAGACCTAAAAGTGAAAAGGAACAAAATTAAGTAGTAACGGATACAAAAGTGATCAATTAAGGGCTTAAATGACCCTCAAAAGTGTACCTTTTAAATCCTTATCAAATATCCCTACACTTGGTATTTGCTTGTCCTCAAGCAAATGTGCTTTTAGCCAATTAATTTATAAGTTAGGGGTCATGAAGCATTAGTTTAGAACGATTCACAACACATATAAGCCCATAAAAGTCATAACAAGCACGAAAATTACATACTAGCACCTCACAAGTGGTGTTTGGATACTCTCATCTCTCGGTGTATATGAAATATATCAAGTTGGAAATGGAAGATAAACACTCATTAACCGGTCCTAGTACATAGATTACCATAGGCTTGAGACTAGATCAAACCTCCATCGCTTTGGCGTAAGCACCTAGGAAAAACTATCCAAGAGGTCTTTTAAAGGGTTGTAATGTTAGGCTTACGGTAGGGAAACAAAGGGTTTGGTGGGATAGGCGATTTAGTGGTGGCAAGTCAAAAATCTTTATGTTACAAGCATGCGAAGAATGGCGTTGCTAAGCCAAGACTCGACACTCTAAACTCTAGATAAATTGAAACAAACAAACATAAATTTAAAGATAGATGTAGGATGGTAGCCCGTATGTTTTTGTCATTTTTTTTTTTTTTTTTAACACTCTATTTTTTCGATTTTTTTTTCATACACTTTTACTCTACCATCCTTTACGATAACATCAAAATAATAGGGATTTATAGGCACATCCCTACACTTGAGTTTTTATTACTCTAACACTAATTTGACCCGAATTGAAAAGATCAAAACACTTGGAGTACATTATTACGCAAATAAAGGGAATTTGAATTTAACGTTCCCTTCCCGTCATTTCATAAAATTTAACTTTTCCCATGAGTCCCAATCGTCCCAAAACTGTGTACAAAGGATATGACTCGACTTAGCAACTTATGCAAGCAACTAGATAATTGAACTAAGGGTTTAGTATGATAACAATAATGCACTAAAAGTGAGTGCATACAAGGTAGGCTAAGGCGATTTGGGTGTACATTTGGGGTGGATTGTAAACAATGCTCTTCATTGATATTCGGAAAACCGAAACATCACGAGAACCGCGAAAAGGATAGGCTCGAGGGGTTAACTAGGGTATCGTGTACTAAAGATGAGTACAACGCAAGGGTGTGGGGAATTACTCAACCGATGTGGAAGAAGTAATTATATTACGGTATCAAACAAGGGTTATCCTAATGCCTCTTATCATTTAGTTATTCCTAACTACACAAGTGTAGTCTCACTAGCGATTTCAGAATGCATCACAAAACAAGTTCTAGAATCTATTATACTACCGGTTTACACTCGAAGCATTAAAGTGGAATGCTTTAATTCTTATAAATCTAAGGGCGATCCTCACATTTTGGGTGGAATTTAAGTGGTAAGGGGTTTTGTGCTAGTCATATAACTTCCTATCCATGAGATGCTTTATTAAGACTAATTGCCCACTCCTACATGTCATGAAAATTTTTAAATTTGGTGCCAAAATTACCCTAACCGATATTTCTCATGGTTTATTACACAAATGAAATTGGACAAGGCAAATAGTCAAGGATAAGCATAGTTTCAAAGTTCCGTTTTATTTTCCTTCCCTACACTTAAACCGAACATTGTCCCCAATGTTCCCAAAAGTATCAAAGTTATGATAATGGAAGGTAATTAAAAGCGAAAGAAACTAGTACTCCCGATTAGCTCGGTAGGATCCGTGTGAAGTAGTGGTTAAATCTTTCTTCAAGAAGAGTGTTTGCGTTAAAAGCTCCTTCCAATCTTATGTATCTTCTTCTTGATAAATTAAACCCGCACACTTGAAGAAAACAAACGAAACCTTCGTGTAAAATCGGTGGTAACAATATATATATGACTCTACTAAACTAGGATATAATGCTTGTGGAATGGATGTTTACGATTTTACGGAAAATTAAGACCGGAAAATTCCAAAATTTATAAGTAGCTCGAAAACGAGAAAAAGTAGTAAGCGCTTTCTACTCCTCCTGACGCCGTCGGTTGCGACCTCAGTTATCCCGACGAAACCGGTCTGCGATTTTCTAGAAAAAATTTGAAAATTTTTATCTTTAGAATCTGAAAAATTTCACGCAAAACATCCATTATGACTCGATACAAGCATTTGACTCGAACAAACACACATGTATATCTTTTAAATAATTGTAATTCTCATGTTCACGTTCTTTTTGAAAACGTGTGTAATCCTCCCTACACTTATCCCTTATGTAAAATACCTTTATATGTAATTAAGACGAGGTTAAAGACAAAATAAAGCATTTTTACAAATTTAAACATGAGAATAAACAATCAATAAAAGATATACGACACAAACAAGCAAACAATTAAGCATGGGTTGCCTCCCACGAAGCGCTTTTCTTTATTTATGAGTCTTGTAGCTAGACTCGAAGTCGTGCCCTACGTTGTCTCGTTTTCATTCTCAATGAGAATTCTATCATATTGACAAAATTTTCATCGACTCTATACCTAGGCCCTAGGGTCAAGCAATCCTTATAATAAAGTCTCCTTTTCTCCCACATGAAGTTCAAACCTTTTCAACATCGTCTTCGCTTTTTTCCTCAAAAGCTCTAATGTTGTCTCGTTCAAAAAGGGATAAAGGGCCATATCCATTCGTCTTCCAAGGCATCCTATAAGTGATCTCATCGTTTCCTTCCTTAAACCTAACCGTTCCTTCAAACTTGTTATGGCTCATTTTAGACTTTTCAACAAACGGTTTTCCTAGCACTACTTGGGATAAGCTATAGTCAATGACACATCCGATGTCTTCTAGGACCACAAAATCAACTAGGTAGGTGAAATTCCCTATAAAGACGTGTACATCTTTGACTCTTCCCACAAAGTTGCAAACCCCACCTGGATACTTAGGGTCCCTCCTAATCTTAAGTCGCTCATTCATAATGTCATTGTAAACAGCTGATGACATCACATTAATGGGAGATTCCATATCTATGTAAGCAGCTTGACATTCCTATATCCGATCATACAAGGGATTTTGAGGTTCCAAGGATTTCTCTCTAATCTTTGGACATATCCTAATGATGGGTGATCGGGGATTATCGATTATGTATTGATGGTAAGCAACCTCTTCCTTAGTGGGGTAAAGATTGAAATAAGCACTATCCTCCTCATTCACGTTTTTATCCACTAAGCCATTTTCCGAATTACTGTTGATCATGGAGCCAACTACAGAGGCGCTGACCACTTTCTCAACAGCATCCCTAATTGTACTATCAAATACCTTTTGCAAATCTTGAAGGTCGGTGTTTCTACTCACATAACGGCTTCGGCGGTTGTGTTGGTCATTGGGTTGGGTTTTGAGTGAAAGTGATTTATTTGGTGGTGGGTTGTTGAGTGGTGGTTGATTACCACCTTCCATAATGAAAAGTGATGGGGTTACTAACAAAGGTCACGAAGAAGGGGATAGACTACGAGGAAGCTAAAATGGGAAAAAGCTTACTTGATAGGAATCAAGCAAGGAAACCTAAACGAGGTGGAAATCTAACTAGCTATTCTATTCCCGGCGGCGCCAAAAACTTGATACGCTGCACAACGCGCGTTCGGGGTCAAAGGAACTTCCTTTTAAATCGAGCAAGTTTTTCAACACCCTAGGCGATGAACCTAATCGTTGTAGTGTAGTATTAGGGTAAGCCTCGGGAATTGATATCGTTCTCTAGGGAATAGGAATGCTAGTGAGAAATTACTACGCTAAGGTTGGGGTTGAGGAAGATTATTTTTTATCTTTTTTATGTTTTTTAGAAAATTGAAAGGTACGAATCTCGGGTTTTGGATTTGGGGTTGGTATTTCTACCGATTACTCTACTATTATCTAATTATCTAAACTAAGGTGAGTGTAGTCTATGTCTATTGTTGTGTGCTCTTATGATGATTAAAATGTGTTTACTTAGATGTTATTACTCCTAGTTATCTCCTATTGATGGTTGAATTGTCACGTCCTTATTCTTAACGCGTTGTGTTTCTAAGGTCGTAGGGTATGCGTTTATCCCTAACTCTTTGAAGCTACCTAAGGTTAATGACTACGAAATCTCTAGGATTCATAAACTTAACACTAAGGTTATCTTTGGATATTTAGCCTACAATTCCACTAGTAACTATAAGCTAAGGTTCAACAAAGACTAATCAAGCATTAATAACACAACGAATGACCTATCGCAATACTAGGTCAATCACAATTAAGATAAGAGACAACCAATCAATATTCAATAACTAGGTTTCATATATCTAAGCAAACACACAAGTAAATTAGCGGACATGGAGAACATGCAAGCATACACACAAACAATTGAAGACATGATTGAATCAATGAAGTAAAACACTTATCTTGTTGTAAAATAGGGTATGGAACCCTAAGATATCGCCTAAGACATCCTTGGTTCGGTTTAGGTTTTACTCCACAAAACTACCTCTCTAAAAACGAAAAATTCGGATTCTATATATAGTGTTACAATATGCGACGTCACTCTTTAATTGTGACGCCGTCGGTCGCCGCCATTAGGGTTTCGTCTTGGCCACGTCAACTCTGTGACGGCGTCACCTTATGCTCGTGACGCCGTCGGCTTCAACCTCGGACGCCGTCGGATCCAAATCTAGGCCGTCGAGTTGCGACGCCTACTCTTTTAAACCCGATGCCGTCACTTGTAAATTAGCAATTTGCTCTTGAGTCGTCTCAAGATGTGTCGCGATGGCGTCGCATTTAAGCGATGACGCCGTCCCTTCAAATTCAAAGACTTGAGTGTCTCGATTCTTGACTTTGGCCATTTTCTTCATATATTCGCGCCTTTTCGTCCGAATAAGTGTCATTCCAACAATTTGCCTTCAAGAGACCTAAAAGTGAAAAGGAAAACGAAATTAAGTAGTAACGGATACAAAAGTGATCAATTAAGGGCTTAAATGACCCTTTCAAAAGTGTACCTTTTAAATCCTTATCTCATTAGAAGTAAACAACCAGTATCCACCAGTACCTCATCCCAAGTGAATGTTTTCAACCATAGAAGAAATTTTGCTAAATCACACTCACCTGTGAGAAGACCCTTTGTCAAAAATGCAGCAAAAATGTTTAAATCTGGTGCTGGAAAGGGTAATAGGGGATCTGCTGTTAAGGACTCAACAGCTTATAACTGGAGTCATAGACCAGACTCCAAGTATAATAGTGGACCTTTATCTGTTAATAATGTGAAATCTATAGGTCCACAAGGCAGACCAAAGCCTGTACAGGCCTGGGTCCCTAAGAGAAACTAATTTCTCTTTTATGTGCAGGAACATCCTTATATGAATATGGGAGATAGAGGAATCTTTGACAGTGGGTGTTCTGGGCACATGACTGGTAACAAGGACTACTTGGACGACTTTGAAGATATCAAGGGTGGTTCTATTACCTTTGGAGGTAGCAAAGGCTACATCACAGGGAAAGGTAGAATAAAGGTTGGAAATTTAGAATTTGATAGTGTGTCTTTTGTAAAAGAACTAGGCTACTTTAACCTTTTCTCTATATCACACATATGTGATAAGCATCATAAGGTTCTTTTTACTAAAACTGAATGTTTTGTGTTGACTCTTGACTTTAAGAGCCTGATGAAAATCAGATCCTTCTTAGGGTCCCAAGGCAACACAATATGTACAGTTTTGATATGAAGACACCTGAACCTGCTAAAGGTTTTGTCTGTTTAATTGCAAAAGCCACTATTGATGAATCTAAATTGTGTCATAGAAGGTTGAGTCATATAAAATTTAAAAATCTAAACAAACTTGTGAAGGGAAACTTTGTAAGAGGTCTACCTTCCAAGGTTTTCAAAAATGACCATTCTTGTGTTGCTTGTCATAAAGGAAAGCAGCACTTAGCATCATTCAAGGCCAAATTAGAAAGAGCTGTTACAACCCCTTTACACACCTTGCATATAGACTTTTTTGGACTAACCTCTGTTAAAAGTATTAATCATGCATCCTATTGTATTGTCATTACTGATGATTGTACCAGGTTCTGTTGGTTTTTCTTTTTATCTACCAAGGATGAGACTACTAGCATCCTTCAGACCTTTATTAGGAAGATATAAAATCAGCTTGACCATAAGGTTAAAATAATTAGATCAGATAATGGCACTGAATTTAAGAATAGAAGTATGCTTTAATTCTGTGGGGACAAGGGGATAAAATAGGAATACAGTAGTGTTAGGACTCCACAGCAGAATGGAGTTGCAGAAATAATGAACAGGACCCTAATTGAGGCAGCTAGGACTTATTTAGCTGACTCACTCTTACCTACCAGCTTTTGGGCTGAAGCAGTTAGCTGTGCTTCATACATATTTAATAGGGTAAGGGTGACCAAACCTCTGTGCAAGACTCCTTATGAGCTTTTATTTGGCCATAAACCTGTTCTTAGCGACATAAGACCATTTGGGTGCCATGTTACCATCTTAGATACCCTTGGTGTGCTTGGAAAATTTGGTGGCAAATCAGATGAGGGTTTCTTAGTAGGTTATTCACTCAATAGTAAGGCCTTTAGGGTATACAATTTAGTGACTAAGAGAGTAGAGGTGACCCTGCATTGTTAATTTTCTTGAGGAAAATCCAAATGTGAAATGAGTAGGATATAGATGGATGTGTGGAAAACTACAAGGGGGGGGGGTTGAATTGTTTTGATGATTTTAAGTTAGTTTCAAAAACTTTTAGATTCGATGTTATGTGAAATCGTATGAATGAGGAGATAGTATAGATCTATGAGTAATGCAAGTAAAGTAAGTAAAGTACAGGATAGAAATGACACAACCGATTTATAGTGGTTCGGCTACAAGGACACCTTCTTTGCTCTAATTCACTCCCCGAGTCACCTACTCGAGAGTTCAAGCACTATGTCAACAAACTCTTTCAACTTGGCGGAGAAGCCTTCACAACGTTGCTTACACCTTTTTCCGGTACAAAGCTAAATACCGAGTCCGTAACATGGAGGACCAAACCAACACTACTATAACACAACAAATATGTGAAATATGAAATACAAGATCTTCGCTACAGAAATCTTGTGGAGGAACAAATCAATCAAGGACCCCTTGCTTGGATGACTTGTAGAATGTTCGTGATCTAGCCTTAGAGAAGGACCTATATGAGAATCATAATAGAAGAAAGTAGAACAACTCTCTAGATCAAGTGATCTTTTGTTAGAAGAGTGTAAGAATATATGAGAGAGTTAGTAAGAAGAGGGGTGAGTAAAAATGAAGAAATGGCTCTATATTTATAGGAAAATTCTTGCCACTGTTGCACGGATCCCTTGCTTGAGGGATCCGTCTAGTGTAACTCCAGGGATCCGTGAGACGCTCCTCTTTGTCCGTGGGTTTTTGGGTTATGGGTCATGGGTCATGGGTTATGGTTTGAACCATGGGTATCTAAGTAGATACAATGTATCTAATAGATGCAATGCATCTAGTCAATGGGTATGGGTTAACACCATGGGTTATGGATATGCTCCATGGGTATGGGTCATGGGTTGTGGTTTTTACCCATCCTAATAAACTATTACAACAAATGAATAATTACAAAAATTTGTATTAAATGACTATATGTAGATGCTTTACAAAAATAACATGTATCCTTATAGTTTTACTTATGATAACATTATATTTGTTATCAACAAAACACAAAGAGATCGCTAAATATTAATAAACGTTTTTACGATTTATAAGTATTAACAATCTCCCCCTTTTTGTTGATGACAAAACATAATGTTATGATGAGTAAAACTTAAGATTAGATGTATGTTTTGAAAGCATAAGTTTTACTTCTTCTCCCCCTTTTTGTCGAAACAAAAAGTGACCCTAATGAAGAAATAAAAATGTGAAAAAATAGTCCACGAATCTCTAACTCCCCCTTGACGGTATCTCCCCCTAGAATGGGGCGTCAAGTGAGAAAATAAAATTACCTACAAGGAAAAGGTTAGAGTAACATGCATAAATAATCTTGTGATTGACGAGAAGCAAGATTGGAGCCAAGGTATGTAAACAAAGCCTTGTAATAAAATAACAAAGTGTAGTGGTATTTATGCCACATACAAGCATGTAAAACTAAGAACAAGACTTGTTTTAAAAAGGACTCAAAAGAAAATACTGAAAATAATAAAATAATTCCTTCCATGCTTGCATAAGGTTATGGATGGAAGTTTTGGTGAGTAATGATGTTGATGCGATCAAGGATGAGGTTAAGTATGACTCGCATTTCTTCCCTAATTTCTATTGCAAGATCCCTAGTGGATTGGCAATGTTCAAAATGTAAGTGATGTGGGTAATGTGAGCGGAAATTTTCCGGGTTAGTTTGATGTGTGAGATCACGGAAGTTGTGGTGGAAAAGTTGGAAAATAGGGATCAAAGTCCGAATGTTTGGAAGTGGTGGTGGAAAAGAACCTAGATGTTCTTGTAACACAATGGGAGCTAAAGGTGGTAAGGTTTCAAGGTCTTTGAACATTGTGTTTGGAGAAGTGGGAGGTGTTAAAAGACTAATTCTTTTGCTTGGTTTGTTGGGATCTTGTTGGAGTCTTAAGGAGTTCCAAAAGAGTGACCTTACGTGGAGATTTGATGGGTGATGAAGTTGGTGTACTTGTTGGAGATGAAGGAGGTGCTATAATGGAAGAATTTGTGGTGAATGAGTGGTTTATGATGAACCATTTGATGATGGTTTTGCTAAGCAACAAGGCCGGATGCTAATCCGTGTGGTTTTTCTAGATTTGGGTGGTGGTACTTGGAAGGTAGGAGGACAAAATTTTGGATTTCTTGAAAGGGATTGTTTGCACTAGGTGATTCATCTATGTTGGAAGATCTTTTGGATGACATGATGATGTTTGTTTGTGAGGTTGAGAGTGATGAATATGCAAGTATTTTGGAAATCCTATTTATAGAAAAAATAATGCATTGCAATGAAAGCTTGACCCAAAATGTGGATTAAAATCTAATGATTAGATATGAATTTAAGGCATGTGATCATGAGAACACAAGAATTAAGTAACATACTCCCAAAAATAAAAAAGAAAAATGATGAAAATATAAAAGTTTTCATCCAAAGTGATAAAATAGAAGATAATTTTAGCTTCGTCTCACGGATCCCACGGATCCTTCCTCGAGAAACCGTCCAACATTAAAGCCGGGATCCGTGGTCTTGGTGACTCGAGCGACTCAAAATTTTTCCTTTTGAAAATATTTGTGCCTAGTGTGTGCCTATATGCAAACCATTTGGAGTTGCGGTTATCTCGACTCCTAAAAAGAAAAGAAAAATAAAATAGAAGTGAAAAATCACACTATTATGTGAGATAAGCCGAGTGCTCCTAATTCATTGTTGCTTAAATGAATGTACCCGAAAACACATATTAGTTATGTGTCCTCTTTAGCATTCAAAAGACATGAGATGCAATGAAAACGGGTTTTTTACTTTGTATTAATAATGAAAAAGTGATTTGTCCTAGACGTGAGAAATGGCTTTTATGAAAGTGATACGGGAAGTGGTATCCTTTTAGAAAAATATTTGAAAAGAGATTTCTTTGTGTGAAGAAAACGTTTATTCTTGAGTGAAAAGAAATAGATATGCAATTACGTGTTTGCAAAAGGTACTTGCCTAAAAAATAGGAAAAAGAAAAAATATGAAAGTACGTGTTATAGGTAAAACCTATCTTGGGTTTTGAAAATTCCCGTATTGCTTGTCAGTTGTGTGTGAAATAGAGATCCTAGACTCAGAAAGAGGAAGGCTAGTGTTTACGTACCTTGTAGAGTTTAAAAACTAATTACGACGATTGTTCCATGAGACCAAGACCAAGATGAAGGAGGTTGAATTGTTCATGCTTCAATGGTTTGGTGAGGACGTCGGCTATGTTGTCTTTGGATGCTACCTTCTCAATAGAGATGTTCCCCTTTTGAACATTGTCTCTTAAGAAGTGATGACGAATCTCTATATGCTTGGTGCGAGAGTGCAATACCGGATTCTTTCTTAAGTCGATGGCATCTTTGCTATCACATAGAATGGCTATGTCACTTAGATGAATCTCGTAGTCAACTAACGCTTGTTTCATCATAGTGCTTGTTGGCATGCTTTGCCGGCGGAGACATATTCGGCTTCGGTTGTTGATATGGCCAATGGCATTTGCTTCTTTGAGAACCAAGATGTTAAACAACATCCCATAAAAGTACATACCCACTTGTACTTTTTCGGTCAACATAATCACCGCATGGTCAAAATCGCATATACAATTATTTTTACCCCCGTACCCTTAGGATACCACAATCCTAATTGAGTCGTACCCTTAATGTATCTAAATATCCTTTTGACGGCTTCTAGATGTGATGTTTTAGGATCTTCTTGAAACCTAGCACATATACAAACACTAAACATGATATCCGACCGACTAACCTTATGGTAGAGAAGACTACCAATCATGCCATGGTATTTTGTGTTATCAACGTATTTGCCGTCTTCATCTTTTGTGAGTTTAGTGTCGGATGACATTGGTGTTCTTATGGGTTTTGACTCTTCTAAACCAAATTTTTTTAACATCTCCTTTATGTATTTAGATTGATTAAAGAAGATACCATCTTCTACTTGTTTGATTTGTAGACCAAGAAAGAAACTAAGTTCTCCCATCATACTCATCTCGAACTCGTCATGCATGATTTTAGAGAAATCATCACACATGTCTTGACAAGTAGATCCGAATATAATATCATCTACATATATTTGAACAATGATTATCGTGACTCTCTTTTCTTAGTAAAAGTGTGTTATCAACTAACCCCATGGTGTAGTTGTTTTTTATTAAGAATGACTTGAGTCTATCATACCAAGCTTTTAGAGCTTGTTTAAGACTATAAAGAGATTTCTTTAATTTATACACATGTTTAGGTTTTTCAAAATCGATGAAGCCCGGAGGTTGAGCTACGTATACTTCTTCATTAATAAAACCATTTAGAAAAGCACTTTTGACATCCATTTGATAAAGCTTAAGATCATTAGCACAAGCATAAGCAAGAAGTATTCTTATATACTCTAATCTAGCCACGGGGGCATAGGTCTCATCAAAGTCTATTCTTTCTTGTTGATTATACCCTTGGGCAACGAGTCTAGCTTTGTTTCTAGACACTACTCCGTTTGCATCTAACTTGTTTTTATATACCCATTTGGTTCCTATTATGGTTTGATTACTAGGTGGAGGGACGAGTGTCCAAACATCTTTAGAAACAAATTGATTTAACTCTTCTTGCATAGCCATTACCCAACTTTCATCTTTTATGGCTTCTTGTGTATTCTTAGGTTCTATGGTTGAGACAAAACAAAATAAGCTACTTTGGTTTTGGACTTGAGACCTTAAGGTTCTTCGTTTAACTTTCCTTTGACCTTATCTACGAGGTGATCTTTAGACTCTTTAATATTTATGATTTCATCATTTAAAGGTTCTTCTTCTTCGTTTGTCTTTTTCTTTATTTATGGTTGAGATCTTTAGACTTTTATCAACCTTATCACGAACCCACTTAACAAACACAAGTATCACCACGTGAAACCACGCTACGCGTAGAACACGTTCAACCCAAACACAAACATAAAGCGTACAAGATGAAGAAGAAAAGATAAAGATGTTGGTGACTTGATGTTTATACAAACCGTGTATGTGAAGAGATAAAGATGAACAATAAGTTGTATATTCCAAAGGAAAAACACACACACACACACACTTTCAAGCACACCCCTCAAATGACCATTTGAGGGGTATTTATAGTTGGAATACATGATGCCCTAAAAGGCTTTCTATGGGCCGTGGATATGGACTTGGATTGGATTGGGTTACTTGGACTTATACAAGGCAAGCTTATCATAACGCCTAGCCATTTAGCTTAGCCCAATCCACGAACCCGTTGACTATTCTATCATGATATCTAACACACGTTACAAAGTTCCTAAACGTGAATGACCATCACTTCTAATAAAACTATTAAGGCTAACAATCTCCCCCTAAGGGGTGGTCATTCAAAAGATGCTCCACTTGATTTGGTCTTTACTTTTCTCGAGCTTGAACTTTGTGTGTAGATATAGAATAGTCTTGAGTCTTTGTTCCTTCATGCTTTGTGATCAGATAATGTGGTTGTCTGCCATTGTCAACTTCGTTGGTTTGGTGTCTCCACGTCTTTCTCCACCATGCTCACACTTCTATTTGTCTTTTAGTTACCAATGATGTGGTTCTCGAGTCTTTAGACTTTGTAGATTCTTTGACATTGATGAAGAATCATCTTTAACTTTGTGTAGCCTTTGATTATGATGAGAACTTTCATGTGTTGTTGGTATGAGCATGTGGCGAGTCTACACGATCAATCTGCTCCGGAGCTTCCATAAGAAGAAAACATAAAACAGGTTAGTAATAAGCGGATTCCAGCACTTACAAGTTTGAATTTTGAGGGTGTTAACAGCATAGTGTGAAAACACGTCTCTAATTCTCACAGAGGCCATTCATGAACTGGAATCCCACAAGTGAGATAACGCGATGTACCGAAACACACCTACAGTTCAGATGAGTCGTTGAGGTACACAAAGTATCACCCCACGACGTAGACCGTTTGAGACACACTAAGCGTAATCTATGGGAGTTACAGTGACTGCTTGTCGGGCGCTTGATGTTGACCACAGCGGGAGTTTCCATTCAATCATCAAGATCACAAATGTGAAACTTCTCATAAATGTTACGGCAGATTGCTAAGATCTGCGTGGGACTCTAGAATATATCACTTGTGTCCTTATTGATGAACAACAAGCGATGTCATGTCAAGTGTTCCTATGAGATCTTTTGATGAATCTCGTGGCTCTAGACTCAATAGTGCATTTTGGTTTTCTGAGCGGAGACTAGGGAGAGGGTCTCCTTCTTCAATACCAACCAACTCTAAGAGAGTCAATAGATTATGTAGGGTTCCCGGTGAGAATGAAACAAATTCCTTTTGAGAGGAATTGAGTGGCTAGAAGGTTTAGTGCGGTCGTCATTTGGGTTCATGACGTCTTTGTCTTCAATACCGGTGTCATCTAGTGACAACCAGTAGCATATGTATTGAACCCGTTTTACGCCTAAGGTTGATTATGGAGGGCTATTTCTTTTCACCCTTTCTTTACTTTTCTTTTAATTCTTCAACCCTTCTTTCTCCTTATCTTACATTACTCCTTTTTCAATCATTCCTAAGGACTTCTAATACAAACTATTTGTGATGTCCTTGGGTAGATCCCTCGACTCTGGCGGATCATAGGATAATTTCCTATCCTAGTCACCTTATAACTCCATAAGCTGTCCTATTGTTGCCATAAAACCATTTTTCTTGAAAATCTCTCGAGTGTTTTGATAGAAAACATGTTTGGAGCACTCAGAGTTTTATATTTTGAAACACTCCCCTTCACATGTGCTTATAAGTTTTGACAAAATCGCACGGTGAGAGTAGAGTTCGCACTTTTGAATTGATCGACTTTAAATGAGCTAGACCGATTCGAGACACGTTTACATCACTAGAGAACTAGCTTGAAATTATTACCCGTCTGGTCAAGTCCATAGAAAGTTTCTCGAGATGGTACATGATTCCTCGTCAATTCATTGGTTTCAACCGAGTCGAGCTCTTTTGAGAATCAAACAACGATCATTAAACTTTTGATCACATTTTAATCACGTCTCCTCCCCTCAAAATATCATATCGTGATATTTTTGATATCAACAGATTAAACAACATTTTAAAGTCTTTTGGGAGACAAACGGATTTGATTTAAGCATGAATTTGGAACATTTTGGTTTTATACTCCCCTTTAATAAAGCATAATCAATTAAAGGGTTTAGAGGAGTTATCTTGAGCACAAAATATTTTGAAAGATTTTGAAAAATCTTTTGAACAATCTTGAAAAGGTGCTCAAGATGATGATGATTTCTCACCATTTTAAATGTAGTGCCTTTGAGCGTACACTAGTGATTTTCATTAAAAAGCACGAGTTTTGATTTGAAAATAATCAAAAGTCATCATTTCGGTCCGGGTTTCGATCTTGATGTATCGAAAGCCATTTTTGAAGAAATTTTGAGAAGCGACATGTTTTGGAAAACATAAAAGAACTCTCGCTCAAGCATCCATACATGCCCGTATCATTGTTGAATGACATTTCTAGAAGCGTCTGAATATCGATTATCGAGAGACATGTCGTGGAAGAATATTTTTGATTTTGATTTTCTATTGTTTTGAATTTTGAAAGATTTTATATTTTTATATTTGGCTTTTGTTGGTTTTTCAAATTTTGTATTTTGTTTTTCAAAAATATTTACAGCGAAGCTTTTTGGAAAATCATTTTCAAGAAGATTCGAGAAGACGTTCTAACTCCTCAGGGGTTAGGCTTCGTAATCAAAGGCTAATCTCTAACTCCCCCTTGACGGTATCTCCCCCTAGAATGGGGCGTCAAGTGAGAAAATAAAATTACCTACAAGGAAAAGGTTAGAGTAACATGCATAAATAATCTTGTGATTGACGAGAAGCAAGATTGGAGCCAAGGTATGTAAACAAAGCCTTGTAATAAAATAACAAAGTGTAGTGGTATTTATGCCACATACAAGCATGTAAAACTAAGAACAAGACTTGTTTTAAAAAGGACTCAAAAGAAAATACTGAAAATAATAAAATAATTCCTTCCATGCTTGCATAAGGTTATGGATGGAAGTTTTGGTGAGTAATGATGTTGATGCGATCAAGGATGAGGTTAAGTATGACTCGCATTTCTTCCCTAATTTCTATTGCAAGATCCCTAGTGGATTGGCAATGTTCAAAATGTAAGTGATGTGGGTAATGTGAGCGGAAATTTTCCGGGTTAGTTTGATGTGTGAGATGCGGAAGTTGTGGTGGAAAAGTTGGAAAATAGGGATCAAAGTCCGGAATGTTTGGAAGTGGTGGTGGAAAAGAACCTAGATGTTCTTGTAACACAATGGGAGCTAAAGGTGGTAAGGTTTCAAGGTCTTTGAACATTGTGTTTGGAGAAGTGGGAGGTGTTAAAAAGACTAATTCTTTTTGCTTGGTTTGTTGGGATCTTGTTGGAGTCTTAAGGAGTTCCAAAAGAGTGACCTTACGTGGAGATTTGATGGGTGATGAAGTTGGTGTACTTGTTGGAGATGAAGGAGGTGCTATAATGGAAGAATTTGTGGTGAATGAGTGGTTTGTGATGAACCATTTGATGATGGTTTTGCTAAGCAACAAGGCCGGATGCTAATCCGTGTGGTTTTTCTAGATTTGGGTGGTGGTACTTGGAAGGTAGGAGGACAAAATTTTGGATTTCTTGAAAGGGATTGTTTGCACTAGGTGATTCATCTATGTTGGAAGATCTTTTGGATGACATGATGATGTTTGTTTGTGAGGTTGAGAGTGATGAATATGCAAGTATTTTGGAAATCCTATTTATAGAAAAATAATGCATTGCAATGAAAGCTTGACCCAAAATGTGGATTAAAATCTAATGATTAGATATGAATTTAAGGCATGTGATCATGAGAACACAAGAATTAAGTAACATACTCCCAAAAATAAAAAAGAAAAATGATGAAAATATAAAAGTTTTCATCCAAAGTGATAAAAATAGAAGATAATTTTAGCTTCTGTCTCACGGATCCCACGGATCCTTCCCTTGAGGAAACCGTCCAACATTAAAGCTGGGATCCGTGGTACTGGTGACTCAGGCAGCTCAAAATTTTTCCTTTTGAAAATATTTGTGCCTAGTGTGTGCCTATATGCAAACCATTTGGAGTTGCGGTTATCTCGACTCCTAAAAAGAAAAGAAAAATAAAATAGAAGTGAAAAATCACACTATTATGTGAGATAAGCCGAGTGCTCCTAATTCATTGTTGCTTAAATGAATGTACCCGAAAACACATATTAGTTATGTGTCCTCTTTAGCATTCAAAAGACATGAGATGCAATGAAAGCGGGTTTTTACTTTGTATTAATAATGAAAAAGTGATTTGTCCTAGGCGTGAGAAATGGCTTTTATGAAAGTGATACGGAAGTGGTATCCTTTAGAAAACATTTGAAAAGAGATTTCTTTGTGTGAAGAAAACGTTTATTCTTGAGTGAAAAGAAATAGATATGCAATTACGTGTTTGCAAAAGGTACTTGCCTAAAAATAGGAAAAAGAAAAATATGAAAGTACGTGTTATAGGTAAAACCTATCTTGGGTTTTGAAAATTCCGTATTGCTTGTCGGTTGTGTGTGAAATAGAGATCCTAGACTCGAGAAGAGGAAGGCTAGTGTTTACGTACCTTGTAGAGTTTAAAAACTAATTACGACGATTGTTCCATGAGACCAAGACCAAGATGAAGGAGGTTGAATTGTTCATGCTTCAATGGTTTGGTGAGGACGTCGGCTATGTTGTCTTTGGATGCTACCTTCTCAATAGAGATGTTCCCCTTTTGAACATTGTCTCTTAAGAAGTGATGACGAATCTCTATATGCTTGGTGCGAGAGTGCAATACCGGATTCTTTCTTAAGTCGATGGCATCTTTGCTATCACATAGAATGGCTATGTCACTTAGATGAATCTCGTAGTCAACTAACGCTTGTTTCATCATAGTGCTTGTTGGCATGCTTTGCCGTGAGACATATTCGCCGGTTGTTGATATGGCCAATGGCATTTGCTTCTTTGAGAACCAAGATGTTAAACAACATCCCATAAAAGTACATACCCCACTTGTACTTTTTCGGTCAACATAATCACCTGCATGGTCAAAATCTGCATATACAATTATTTTTACCCCCGTACCCTTAGGATACCACAATCCTAATTGAGTCGTACCCTTAATGTATCTAAATATCCTTTTGACGGCTTCTAGATGTGATGTTTTAGGATCTTCTTGAAACCTAGCACATATACAAACACTAAACATGATATCCGACCGACTAACCTTATGGTAGAGAAGACTACCAATCATGCCATGGTATTTTGTGTTATCAACGTATTTGCCGTCTTCATCTTTTGTGAGTTTAGTGTCGGATGACATTGGTGTTCTTATGGGTTTTGACTCTTCTAAACCAAATTTTTTTAACATCTCCTTTATGTATTTAGATTGATTAAAGAAGATACCATCTTCTACTTGTTTGATTTGTAGACCAAGAAAGAAACTAAGTTCTCCCATCATACTCATCTCGAACTCGTCATGCATGATTTTAGAGAAATCATCACACATGTCTTGACAAGTAGATCCGAATATAATATCATCTACATATATTTGAACAATGATTATACGTGACTCTCTTTTCTTAGTAAAAAGTGTGTTATCAACTAACCCCATGGTGTAGTTGTTTTTTATTAAGAATGACTTGAGTCTATCATACCAAGCTTTTAGAGCTTGTTTAAGACTGTAAAGAGATTTCTTTAATTTATACACATGTTTAGGTTTTTCCAAAATCGATGAAGCCCGGAGGTTGAGCTACGTATACTTCTTCATTAATAAAACCATTTAGAAAAGCACTTTTGACATCCATTTGATAAAGCTTAAGATCATTAGCACAAGCATAAGCAAGAAGTATTCTTATATACTCTAATCTAGCCACGGGGGCATAGGTCTCATCAAAGTCTATTCTTTCTTGTTGATTATACCCTTGGGCAACGAGTCTAGCTTTGTTTCTAGACACTACTCCGTTTGCATCTAACTTGTTTTTATATACCCATTTGGTTCCTATTATGGTTTGATTACTAGGTGGAGGGACGAGTGTCCAAACATCGTTAGAAACAAATTGATTTAACTCTTCTTGCATAGCCATTACCCAACTTTCATCTTTTATGGCTTCTTGTGTATTCTTAGGTTCTATGGTTGAGACAAAACAAAATAAGCTACTTTGGTTTTGGACTTGAGACCTTAAGGTTCTTTCGTTTAACTTTCCTTTGACCTTATCTACGAGGTGATCTTTAGACTCTTTAATATTTATGATTTCATCATTTAAAGGTTCTTCTTCTTCGTTTGTCTTTTCTTTATTTATGGTTGAGATCTTTAGACTTTTATCAACCTTATCACGAACCCACTTAACAAACACAAGTATCACCACGTGAAACCACGCTACGCGTGAGAACACGTTCAACCCAAACACAAACATAAAGCGTACAAGATGAAGAAGAAAAGATAAAGATGTTGGTGACTTGATGTTTATACAAACCGTGTATGTGAAGAGATAAAGATGAACAATAAGTTGTATATTCCAAAGGAAAAACACACACACACACACACTTTCAAGCACACCCCTCAAATGACCATTTGAGGGGTATTTATAGTTGGAATACATGATGCCCTAAAAGGCTTTCTATGGGCCGTGGATATGGACTTGGATTGGATTGGGTTACTTGGACTTATACAAGGCAAGCTTATCATAACGCCTAGCCATTTAGCTTAGCCCAATCCACGAACCCGTTGACTATTCTATCATGATATCTAACACACGTTACAAAGTTCCTAAACGTGAATGACCATCACTTCTAATAAAACTATTAAGGCTAACAATCTCCCCCTAAGGGGTGGTCATTCAAAAGATGCTCCACTTGATTTGGTCTTTACTTTTCTCGAGCTTGAACTTTGTGTGTAGATATAGAATAGTCTTGAGTCTTTGTTCCTTCATGCTTTGTGATCGAGATAATGTGGTTGTTCGCCATTGTCAACTTCGTTGGTTTGGTGTCTCACGTCTTTCTCCACCATGCTCACACTTCTATTTGTCTTTTAGTTACCAATGATGTGGTTCTCGAGTCTTTAGACTTTGTAGATTCTTTGACATTGATGAAGAATCATCGTTAACTTTGTGTAGCCTTTGATTATGATGAGAACTTTCATGTGTTGTTGGTATGAGCATGTGGCGAGTCTACACGATCAATCTGCTCGGAGCTTCCATAAGAAGAAAACATAAAACAGGTTAGTAATAAGCGGTTCCAAAGACTTACAAGTTTGAATTTTGAGGGTGTTAACGACATAGTGTGAAAACACGTCTCTAATTCTCACAGAGGCCATTCATGAACTGGAGTCCCACAAGTGAGATAACGCGTGTGCGAAACACACCTCAGATTCGGATGAGTCATTGAGGTACACAAGTATCACCCCACGATGTAGACCGTTTGAGACACACTAAGCGTAATCTACGGGAGTTACCGAAGTGACTGCTTTGTCGGTGCTTGATGTTGACCACGACGGAGTTTCCATTCAATCACGAAGATCACAAATGTGAAACTTCTCATAAATGTTCGGCAGATTGCTAAGATCTGCGTGGGACTCTAGAATATATCACTTGTGTCCTTATTGATGAACAACAAGCGATGTCATGTCAAGTGTTCCTATGAGATCTTTTGATGAATCTCGTGGCTCTAGACTCAATAGTGCATTTTGGTTTTCTGGCGGAGACTAGGAGAGGGTCTCCTTCTTCAATACCAACCAACTCTAAGAGGTCAATAGATTATGTAGGGTTCCCATGAGAATGAAACAAATTCCTTTTGAGAGGAATTGAGTGGCTAGAAGGTTTAGTGCAGTGCGTCACACTGGGTTCATGACGTCTTTGTCTTCAATACCAGTGTCATCTAGTGACAACCAGTAGCATATGTATTGAACCCGTTTTCTGCCCTAAGGTTGATTATGGAGGGCTATTTCTTTTCACCCTTTCTTTAATTTTCTTTTTAATTCTTCAACCCCTTCTTTCTCCTTATCTTACATTACTCCTTTTTTCAATCATTCCTAAGGACTTCTAATACAAACTATTTGTGATGTCCTTGGGTAGATCCCTCCGGCTCTGGCGGATCATAGGATGAATTTCCTATCCCTAGTCACCTTATAACTCCATAACTGTCCTATTGTTGCCATAAAACCATTTTTCTTGAAAATCTCTCAGAGTGTTTTTGATAGAAAACATGTTTGGAGCACTCCGAGAGTTTTATATTTTCAGAAACACTCCCCCTTCACATGTGCTTATAAGTTTTGGATGAATCGCGGTGAGAGTAGAGTTCGCACTTTTGAATTGATCGACTTTAAATGAGCTAGACCGATTCGAGACACGTTTACATCACTAGAGAACTAGCTTGAAATTATTACCCGTCCTGGTCAAGTCCATAGAAAGTTTCTCGAGATGGTACATGATTCCTCGTCAATTCATTGGTTTCAACTGAGTCGAGCTCTTTTGAGAATCAAACAACGATCATTAAAATTTTTGATCACATTTTAATCACGTCTCCTCCCCCTCAAAAATAGCATATACGTGATATTTTTGATATCAACGGATTAAACAACATATTAAAGTCTTTTGGGGAGACAAACGGATTTGATTTAAGCATGAATTTGGAACATTTTTGGTTTTATACTCCCCCTTTAATAAAGCATAATCAATTAAAGGGTTTAGAGTGAGGTTAAGTATGACTCGCATTTCTTCCCTAATTTCTATTGCAAGATCCCTAGTGGATTGGCAATGTTCAAAATGTAAGTGATGTGGGTAATGTGAGCGGAAATTTTCCGGGTTAGTTTGATGTGTGAGATGCGAAAGTTGTGGTGGAAAAGTTGGAAAATAGGGATCAAAGTCCGGAATGTTTGGAAGTGGTGGTGGAAAAGAACCTAGATGTTCTTGTAACACAATGGGAGCTAAAGGTGGTAAGGTTTCAAGGTCTTTGAACATTGTGTTTGGAGAAGTGGGAGGTGTTAAAAGACTAATTCTTTTGCTTGGTTTGTTGGGATCTTGTTGGAGTCTTAAGGAGTTCCAAAAGAGTGACCTTACGTGGAGATTTGATGGGTGATGAAGTTGGTGTACTTGTTGGAGATGAAGGAGGTGCTATAATGGAAGAATTTGTGGTGAATGAGTGGTTTGTGATGAACCATTTGATGATGGTTTTGCTAAGCAACAAGGCGGATGCTAATCCGTGTGGTTTTCTAGATTTGGGTGGTGGTACTTGGAAGGTAGGAGGACAAAATTTTGGATTTCTTGAAAGGGATTGTTTGCACTAGGTGATTCATCTATGTTGGAAGATCTTTTGGATTACATGATGATGTTTGTTTGTGAGGTTGAGAGTGATGAATATGCAAGTATTTTGGAAATCCTATTTATAGAAAAAATAATGCATTGCAATGAAAGCTTGACCCAAAATGTGGATTAAAATCTAATGATTAGATATGAATTTAAGGCATGTGATCATGAGAACACAAGAATTAAGTAACATACTCCCAAAAATAAAAGAAAATGATGAAAATATAAAGTTTTCATCCAAAGTGATAAAAATAGAAGATAATTTTAGCTTCGTCTCACGGATCCCACGGATCCTTCCTTGAGAAACCGTCCAACATTAAAGCGGGATCCGTGGTGCTGGTGACTCGAGCGACTCAAAATTTTTCCTTTTGAAAATATTTGTGCCTAGTGTGTGCCTATATGCAAACCATTTGGAGTTGCGGTTATCTCGACTCCTAAAAGAAAAGAAAAATAAAATAGAAGTGAAAATCACACTATTATGTGAGATAAGCCGAGTGCTCCTAATTCATTGTTGCTTAAATGAATGTACCCGAAAACACATATTAGTTATGTGTCCTCTTTAGCATTCAAAAGACATGAGATGCAATGAAAACGGGTTTTTTACTTTGTATTAATAATGAAAAAGTGATTTGTCCTAGACGTGAGAAATGGCTTTTATGAAAGTGATACGGGAAGTGGTATCCTTTTAGAAAAACATTTGAAAAGAGATTTCTTTGTGTGAAGAAAACGTTTATTCTTGAGTGAAAAGAAATAGATATGCAATTACGTGTTTGCAAAAGGTACTTGCCTAAAAAATAGGAAAAAGAAAAAATATGAAAGTACGTGTTATAGGTAAAACCTATCTTGGGTTTTGAAAATTCCCGTATTGCTTGTCAGTTGTGTGTGAAATAGAGATCCTAGACTCAGAAAGAGGAAGGCTAGTGTTTACGTGCCTTGTAGAGTTTAAAACTAATTCGACGATTGTTCCATGAGACCAAGACCAAGATGAAGGAGGTTGAATTGTTCATGCTTCAATGGTTTGGTGAGGACGTCGGCTATGTTGTCTTTGGATGCTACCTTCTCAATAGAGATGTTCCCCTTTTGAACATTGTCTCTTAAGAAGTGATGACGAATCTCTATATGCTTGGTGCGAGAGTGCAATACCGGATTCTTTCTTAAGTCGATGGCATCTTTGCTATCACA